>JBAMCJ010001283.1:600000-1166120 GCA_037075205.1 Drosophila prostipennis | reverse complement strand
CTTGTACAAAACGCAAAAAATCATAATCGTGCTTTTTTGGAATAAAATGTCAAAACGCAATTTTTTTCCATTTTTTGTAAAAAATTCGAAAATTGGCGAAAATTTTATTTTACCAACATCACACGAAAAGTGTTATGGATTTATTTATTATTTTGTTATCTATTCAAAACAGTTTGTATTTTTGGAGTAAGACCATTTTTGGCCAAGTTACAGCAAAAAACCTTATTTAGCACCAGCAGTTGTATTCGGGATTTTTTACATAAAATACCCTCTTTTTTACCCCCCGTATTTAATCGCTGTTTGATTGACTTCAGCCTATTACTGTTTTTCTCCAAGTGTGTGAGTGTGTCACTACGATTTCTCTATTACCTTATTACCCTTATTTTTAGCCATGTGCACACATATATACATTGACGATTGTGTGTTGGTACTGGCCGCCCTCTAATGGCCACAAATTAAAGACTTCGGACAAAAGCTTAACTTTCATTAATCGCGGCAAATGTCAGTGCACAGATTTCCCGCCAAAAGAGATGGAAAAACATAGATGGTGGAGGGTGGTCGGGGGAGGGGGAGGGGGAGACAATGTGGGAGCGCTGCAGCTACAACAAACTATCAAAATAAATAACAGAACGTGACGGCAACGTAACGTGCCACATTCTACCCTCACTCCTCCCCACCCCCATCAAGCCACGCCCCCCTTAAAGCCACTGCCACCGCCCCCTTTTTGGTGCCACACCCCCTTTTGGACCACCACACGATTGCCACACAAACGAAACTTTTCAGCCACGAAAATTGCACATAAAACTTAATTAGTTTTTTCTCTCTCTGTTTGCTAATGTGTGAGTATGTGTGTGTGTGCTTCGTGCTGTTTGGTCATTTTTATCATTTGCACTTAATTAATTAAGTTGTAGCATTTTTATTGCCCCACAACAATAGCAGCAACAAGAACAACAAGAACAGGACTATACACATAATACACATGTTAAAGAATAGTTGTTGTTAGAATACAAAATGAAAGAGGAGCCAATCGAGAAAATAGCCACGAGAAATATTTGGACAAACAAACAGGAATTTCATTAAGACTTAGCCAGTAATTCGAAAAAATCTTTGAAAAAGTTTTCTTTAAATGAGGGAGAAAAGAGAGAAAAAATCAAAGAATAGAAGGCACTGAAGGTATTTACTTCAAGTGGATAATTTTTATTCCCGACCCTGTTAAGTATAAATACCATTTTGTTTTTTTTAATAATACATATCGAAATGTAGAAGAAATTTTTCAAATCGGACCATTTATTAAGAAGTTATGAGCAAAGGAAATCATGGAATTCAAGCAGTGCAAGCAGTCGCTTTGCTGTGAGTAATAGGTATCTGATAGTCGACGTTTTCTGGGAGTACCCCAAAAAAATCAAGTGAATAAAGTGACAACACTTGCAGGTCTTGGATACTTGATTATGAACCCGTAATTGGATTTGCACAAGCAGGGCGGGCATAAATATATAATGCATACGATATATCGCAGCAAGTAAGTGCCAATAGATATAAAAAATTGATCAACTTGTGCGGAGAAGCGCCATCTAGCGGGCATTTATGCTACGGCTGCCGTAAGCCGTAAGTCGCAAGCCGTAAAAATTAATAGCCAGACGACGATGGGAATGCGAATGGAAATGGGAATGGGAATGGGTATTTGGGAGTGGGTATGTGGGAATGTGGGAATGGGTATGGCTGTTTTCGACCTGGTCGTCGACTTCAAGTACGTGTAATATCAATAAAATTAAGCCGAGACAAGGGCCCAAAAGCCAGACGACCGAGGATGAGGAGGAGGAGGATGGCCAGAGAGCCTTGCGTGCAATCATAAAAACGCGACAGTGCCAAACAATAAGCTGAAAGCCTCTTACATGTATTTTTATGCCCCACCCACTCAACCACCCACCCAACCACCCAACCACCGCGATGACGACGCCGCCGTGTCGCTTCTAATGCGACTTGAAAAGTCAACGACATCCGCAGCGGAACGAGGCGGGAATGGGTTAAGGGTGGGGGTCTAGAGGGGTTAAGGGTTCGGTCTTCGGGGAGGAGGCACCGAGAGCGAAAGGCTTCTAAATGCGGCGCGTCATTGTTTTGCCCTGAAGGAGCTGCCAGCCAGCTGAAATCCCAGCCCCGAACCAAAAGTCCTGGTCCTCGATCTGCACCACCCACTCGCTGCCTTTGGGTGGTGCACAGTGGGGCAGGAAGTCAAATACTTTAAATGTATATAAATGTATTTATTTTATTTTTAAAAACTTTTAGTTGTATACAATTTTTTTAAACTTTAAAATGAAGTTATCTTATACCTAATAATAAAATACAATCTGATTTATATTTTATGCCGTGCATTTTTGGGTTTAATATCAATATGGAAAACTTGTAAACTACACTAGTTTACAAAAAAAAATCGACGTCACCCTACTTGAAGACAACCTTAATTTTCTGGTAAAGAACATCTCCCTGATTAAGAAATGGGCACTTATAATTTTTTTTATGATGTCAATTTTTTTTTAAGTGTAAAAAACGTTTTTGGCCCTTTTTTATTTTTTATCTTTTGTTCTGGTAAACCGATTTTGGTCATCTTAGACTTATTTTATAGGTAATAGAATGCCCTTTAACTTTCTTATACACAGCATTGAGTTCCAGTCATTAGTTTAGAAGCTACACCTCGTCAAAGTCTAAAAAAAGGGCAAAAATTCAATTTGGACCGGCATAAATCCGATCATTAAAAATACACGCCTAAAAACCGAAATTAGTTTTATAACTTCTTCTGGTAGATTGTTCTTTTACAAAAAAAACAAGCTAATGATCATTAGAATCCACCAGTAAATGCACTTTATATGAATATTTTGAGTTTGGGACAACGGTGATTTTTTCGCCGTTTACAGCTGTTAACTGAGACAACAGGGCCTTAACATGGCTTTAACAGGACTGTAATACCCTTTTTACCCAGCTTGAAAAATCTATATAAAATGGAACGCTTGGTTGATTTTTGAGCTGATGGTCTTATTGTTTTGTTTAAAGTCCAATCTTTAAGAATAAACTATAAAACTAATTTCGGTTTTTAGGCGTGTATTTTTAATGATCGGATTTATGCCGGTCCAAATTGAATTTTTGCCCTTTTTTTAGACTTTGACGAGGTGTAGCTTCTAAACTAATGACTGGAACTCAATGCTGTGTATAAGAAAGTTAAAGGGCATTCTATTACCTATAAAATAAGTCTAAGATGACCAAAATCGGTTTACCAGAACAAAAGATAAAAAATAAAAAAGGGCCAAAAACGTTTTTTACACTTAAAAAAAAATTGACATCATAAAAAAAATTATAAGTGCCCATTTCTTAATCAGGGAGATGTTCCTTACCAGAAAATTAAGGTTGTCTTCAAGTAGGGTGACGTCGATTTTTTTTTGTAAACTAGTGCTATTTGCTTAAAATTTAGTAGTTAATTTAAAACATTTTTCCATACATTTGAAATTCCCTTAGTAGAGTTTTAAATGTATTTACTTAAATTTATTTTAGTTGCTTTTATTAAATAACTAATTGAGTTTCTTATGAAATAGCTAACTAATACTAAATTTTAATATATGAAATAATAAAATACAATCTGCTTCATTTTTCTATTATCTATTTGCTTAAAATTCAGACGAAAGTTTATGGTATTTGAATTTATTTTACAAATCTAAAAAGCTTTTTATAAAAACTAACGATTTCGCTTTCAGGGCTACACAATCATACAATTTAGATGCCCTGGGGCACACAGAACTGAATCGATCGAATGGAAGTGGGAAATATGATCACAATTACTACTTCAAATAACTTCAAATTTAGCTGCTGGCATTGGCCTGCTGTTGGTTGACGCCGGGGAAGCCAAAGCCCGGCGCAGAGTTAATATCGCCGGATCCAGTTGCATTGGCAGTCTGGGGTGCCGGTTTCTGTATCGGCTCAACTACAGATACCCTTTCGAATGCAAAAACGTCGCTCGGCCCTTGATAATCGGCCTGCGACTGGGGATCAAAGTTGCGGAACTGCTCCGCGGAGATGCGGGTGAACAGGATGCCCACCCCCTCGATCATCGAGAGCAGGCATCCGCCCAAGATGGCGCTTCCGAACATGGCGGCCACTCCGTTGCGCGCGGCGAGAATCCCGCCGGCCATGGCACCACTGATGATCGAGTTCCAGGGGTCCTCCTTCTTGCGCAGATGCACCAGGCTGCAGTCCACCATGCTGAAGACGCAGCCCCACGAGGCGAAACTGCCGCCCACTATCGGCGCCCTGGCCTTCACGGCGGCCAGTCCCCCGGCGAACCGCCGGCCAAAGCCCTGCGGGGCGTTCCGGAATCCCTTCAGTCCCTGGAAGAGACCGCCGCCGATGCAGCCCATTGCGAAGGCGCCGCCACAATCGTCGACGATGCGAAAGGGACAGGGTTCACGGTTGTACTCCTCCATTTCCGAAATACACTGCTCCTATATCCTCCTGCACTATATGTATTGTTTGGCCGAAATTGAGAACTTTTAGCTAAATTTTTGTTGAGTTTGCTCTACGCTCGACTTATCACCGGTTCGATGGGACTTCAAATGAAGTTAGGGGCTACGATGGGAAGTTTACCTTATAAAGCGTGCGACGCAGCCTGCTAGTTACCAAAAAAATAATATATAGAATAAAAATTAATCGGAAACTAAAACTTTGTTAATAAGGGAGAGATTCTTGGATTTTTTGAGCTGATTGTGAATTTATTATTATTATTTTGGTTTTTGGGAACTTTCTTAGGAAAATATTAGGTATCCTAACAATTTTTAATTCGAACTTATATTTAAGGGTAAAACAGTGACGATCGCACATTTATTTATTTATTTATTTATTTATTTATTTACTGTTATAATTATCCTAAAATTTAAAAGTTGTATTATCAACATTTGAGACGAAAAATGATTACACACGCGTCAAAATATACTTTCTAAAATTTTTTCATTCGACAAACTTTGCTTCGTCACTACGCGTACTTCCATTGAAATGTGAAATATTGCCTTTATTTATAAAAAAAATAATTAATGGTATTTTATACATACTAAAAAATATTTTAAAAAATAAATTGGTGGCCCAAATCATCAAGCGAAAATTCTTCCTGAAATACGACCTCTCCACTTCCATTTTGCATAGACAACCGACCAGTGTTGGCCGCTCCCCCTTCGCCGTTGTTGTTGTTGTTGCTGCTGCTGCTGGGTGAAGTGCTGCTTAAATATGAAAAACTAACTCGCAGCTGCTTTTCACATTTTCCTGCACTTGACACTAAATTCACTTTGGCCAAGTGGGTGCTTGGTGCACTTGAGGCGCACTTTCGCTTGACAACAAACCCACCGTCAGCCTGGCACGGCATCCACATCCACATCCACATCCACATATCTCACATCCATAGAGCTACATACATGGCCAGCCAGACGGGCAGGTGCGCAACGTATAACGTACGTATATTTATTTTATTACTTAAATAAATTACAAAACGGTAGTCGGTTAACCAGAGCCAAAGCCAAAGCCAAAGCCAAAGCCAAATGGCCACCCATCCGCCGGCTGCATAGTTGAGGAGCTTAGCGCATAATATATTGTTGCAGTGCAGCAGCAACATTCACATTCACATTCCGGCCAACAAAGGCAACAAAATGTTTGCCGGAGCGGCGATGGGTTGTCCCTCGTTTCTCCTCCTCTGCTCCTCCGGAAAACTGCCAACTGCCAAGTGCAGAATGCTAGAACTGTGCAGCTGGAGAGCTGAGTATGTGGTGTGGCCAATGTGAAGTGCGAGGCGGCACAGGACAGGTGAAACTGCAACGGAAACGCAGCGCATTTCGAGTGCCACGCCCCCCGCTCCCGGCATCCTGACTCCCCCCATCGAATGCGAAAGTTTTTGCCAACTCGGGCAACTTTTCGGGCTGCAAATCCGCTTGCCTTCAGTCAACAGCCTCTTAAAAAGTTATGATCGCGTTGATTAAAGATCTCGCTTATTTTTCCATTCCGTTCCGCCAAAAGCCATTTACACTCTTCATTATTATGGGTTTAATGATCCCACTTTTCAAACTAAAATGTTAGCTAAATAAAATAGTAAATTATAGACTTTACAATATAATATCTTAATAATTTTATGGAAATATTTTAAATAATTTTGTTTTTAATTAATTTAATTAATAAATAATGACCTAAACTTTATCTTTTAAATAAAAATATAAATTTTAATATATACACTGTTCCTGTATTTATAAATATTTTTCTTAAAATTTTAATTTTTTATGTTTTAAAATATTAAATCCTCACACAATGTCATCCATTCAATAAAAACAATATTTTAAAATATAAAATCTTTTTAACTTTAAGGGTATATTTTTAAAGATTTCTTTATCATAATGTAAATTATTTTTTATTTTTAAATAATTAATCGGTACTCAATGTGATCTCACTTACATTCAACTCACTTTCACCATTCACCCGAGATTATCTCATCGTATCTCTTTTTTAACTTACCATTTTACAATTATTCCACCTTCAACCCCACACCACTGAAAGAAAAACTCTGATCAACTGGCTTTCAATTCTTACGTATATTATCTTGTTCAATTTCAATTTCAGTTACTTTTCTATTTACAAATGAATGGGGCTTTTCGGTTTCTTTTAATTTCCAAGGGGGAATGCTACGCGCACGGTATCTCAAATTACATGTAGACAGCTCTCTTTCTTATTTATCGGGGGTATATATATATATATATACGTTTATATATATATATGTTGGTTTGTATATATGTATTTTATTTGTATAATCGTCATTTATAGTTGCGTATAATATGCTTACATATATATATTTCAATATTGTTTCAGTTAATTTCGTTGAAAGTTCTCCATTTGATTACATTGCCAAAGAACGAAAGAAAAAAATAGGTAGAGGGTGAATTTGATTGGGGAGACTCTACATCTAGATCTCAAGATCACCCCACTGGGGGCTACGTCCCCAGTTTAGCCGTAGTAGTTGCCAGGTGCCTGGGTGGGATAGCCCTTGGCGCCGCCATCGGAGGAGGATGAACCGCCCCTGGAAGAGGGATTCTCGCTGAAGAGGCCGCCAAAGTTCTTCGAGCTGAAGATGTCGCCCAGTCCGCCTCCTCCACCACCTCCCTGCTGGCCACCACCTCCTCGGTTGGCATTTCCACCGCTGAGCAGGCTGCCCAGGAAGCTGCTGGCTCCTCCGCCGCCACCTCCTCCTCCATTTTGACCACCTGCGCCGGATAGCACGGATCCCAGAAGACCTCCCAGGATGTTGGAACCACCTCCTCCGCCGCCGCCGCCGCCTCCTGCTGATCCTCCGCCGTAGCCCCCACTGGGCTGATAGCCACCACTGGGCTGCGGCTGGCCACCTGCTCCTCCTCCAGCTCCGCCTCCCTGCAGCTGCTTGGCTATCTGGCCTGCAATGATACCGGATACCGCTTGACTCACCGCCGGATTCGAGAAGAAGTTGGAGAAGAAGCCGCCCTCCTTGTCCTTGGGCTTCTGGGCAGCGCCACCACCTCCTCCACCACCATTGTTCTCGTAGCCCGGGGCGGGTGGCGTGTAGCCAGGTCTGGGCTGATAGGGCTGGTAGCCGCCGCCGGGAGCTTGGGGCTGATAGCCACCGCCGGGATTGTAGCCGGCGTTGTAGGGATTGTAGCCAGCACCACCGGCACCACCGGCAGCATAGGGATTATAGGGCGCGGCACCACCACCACCACCGCCTCCTCCGTTCGAGTTGGGTAGACTGGGGTACAGGGATTGACCGCCAGCCGAGAAGCCGCCACCATATCCGCCACTTCCGCCTCCTCCACTGTTTGCATCCGCATCCGGCAGCGGGGCACTCGGGGCATTCGGGGCGTATGCGTTATGGCTCACCTCTGATCAGTCGGCAAAGCAGTGCAGCAGTGTGAGCGCGCAAGCAGTTGGTTGGTTAGCCACAAAAGCGAGGGATTTCGAATCGAAAGGGGGGCGAAAATGAAGAGTATAAAATAGAAAAACACAAAATAAATACGAATAAACATAAATAACACAAATTAGTTGAGAAAAGTAAGTCATTACAATGAGTTACAATCAATGGATCTTAGCTTAGGTTCTTTTGTTTTCTTTGTTGATTAATAACTTTAGATCTACACAACTTTGAGTTTTTGTCCGCCCGGGCTCTTATTCTAGTTAAGTCTTCGCTGTAGTATATTAAATATATCTCTTCTGTCCCACGCACATTTATATATATAATATATATATATTTAATGCTATGTACAACTCTTTAGTTAGTGGTTTTGATTAGTAAATACTCGAATACTTATTGTTTGCCCGTGTGTTTATGGTTAGATGTTCTTTGGGGGAGGGGGATAATATGGGGTTTCTTAACTCGATAAAATGATTCAGTTTGGTTAATACTGGTCGTACTGTTTACATGGTTCCGGTTCAGAGATTGCAAATGAAGTTAGTTAGTTGTCCCGAAGTGTGTAAAGTGTGCAAATACAAATACAAACGGACGGAGTAAATATGCTCGAAATGAGTGCTTTTTATCCGGAATTTACAGCGACAAAATCGTTATGTTCGTTATGTTTCTTGTGTTATCTTGGGCAGTTTTGAATTTTTGAGGACTCAAGTTTGTGTGTGTGTGTGAAGTCTAAAGTGTTTCACAATTTGTATTCCATACTCTGAATTCTGCATTGGGTTTTTTGCATTTTGGCTTTCGATTTTGCAGTTGTATTTGTATTTCTGGCAGTTGGTTAGCAATGTAAATGTAAATGTAAATGCCTTTTTGTGACAGTTTTCTGGCTTTTGATTTTTCGGTATTTTTCTGCAGCACTTACAGCTAAGTTTTAGTTTTTCGTTTTTAGGTTTTACTTTAGATTAGTTTTGAACACCTTAGGCTAACTTAAATCGTTTGTTTTTTCCTTTTAAAATGCCATTTAATTTGCTTCCAGTGATTATTTATTCATATTCGTAATCGTAGTTCGTAATTCGTAACTCGTATAAAAAAAGGAGAATTATAACCAATCTGCACTTGGTGCACTGCCATTCGAATGTAGCTCATTATGCATTTTGATTGACATGCGTATCTTGTATCTACAACACTATCCATCTATCCCTCTAAGTATCTGTATTTGTATTCGTATTTTTGACTGCAGCAGCAGCGGCAGCAGCATCATCATCATAATATCATCGAAATCCCCGGGATCCGCCAGTCTGGCCGCAAATTCGTAGCATCAACAAAAATGAAATTAACATCAAAGTTTCCCAGCCAGGCATGTGTGTGTGTTGCCATCTGTATGTGTGTGTGTGTGTGGTGGTCAGACCTTTAACCCCCCTTTTTTGACCAGAGGCCGGCTGTCTAAGCCCGAAATTAAATTCCAATTTAATTGAGCTGCAAAAAAGAGCAACTCCCAGGGGCCAACGAGCAGTAGGTTCCCCTTGACTGATAGTGGAAAACACACACACACACACACACACACACATGCACCTAAATGAACTCACACACACTCACACACACAGAGACAGCAGCTCCTACACAATATTAAATTGAAATTACGTATTCGCAGTGTGGGCCAGACAGCAAAAGGCTGCCGAGAATGAGAAAAAATGCCAAAATACAAAGGCTTACAGCTTACAGCTTAGAGTGTAATTAAAATACAACCTATTGAATTGTGTTGTGCAAAGCCAGGCAAAAGTTATCATTATGTGAAGAGATTTCATTGTTTTTCGTTAGAACACAATTGTTGCACGTAAATAATTCACGCATTTTTCCCAGTTGCACGAAAACTTAAAAAAGTAACAGGAAATGGGAAAAAAAATAGAATATTTAAGTACTTGAAATTTGCTAAAACAAATACTGCAGAATAAACCATTTATGTTTGTGGAATTGCTGGAATTACTTGGCTAACTTGAAAATTGCACAGTATTTAATTGCCGCTGCTGCTGATTTTACATTTTGTTCTTAAGCCTAAGCCGAAAACAAGGGTTCGAACTTAAAAAGTTGAGAAAAATCAGGAGAGTAAGGAAAATAAGTAGAACTAAAAATCAAACACATAACTTTCAGGCGAGTTCCCATTTTCACTTTTGATTTTTTCCAGTATTTTTTCTGGTATTTTTAGTAATTTTTAGTAAAAAGTCAAACCATTTCGGATTTTTGGTTTTTCTGAAATCAATTAAAGATTTGATTTGTGGGTAGTATGAATTTTTTAGTAAGTGAAAATGGGCTCATTCCTTGAATGGTTATTATGCTAAAAAAAAACATATTGAAGGGGGGTATAATTGGGGTTAATTTTCCGGGGTGTCGACGGGTATCGTAATTTTTTTTGTCTGCTGTGCCTTTCTCTTGGGTTTCCCTGGTTTCCCTGCTGCTCCTGCTTATTACGTGCGCATAGAGGGCAGGAGGAGGGCCAGGACGAGGCCAGCGACCAGGAGGAGGAGCCTCGCTGCGCCCGTGTCCAGACTGCCGGCTGCCGAGGGATGCGCCTGGGTGCGCCGGTTGTAGGGATTCTGCTGATTCTGATTCTGATACTGCGGCGGCGGCTTGTTGTACATATTCGCATTCGAGTGCTGGCTCTGATAGCCCTGGAAGTTGCTGCCGTACGGCGCCAGGCCTCCGCCGCCTCCGCCGAGGATGCCCAAGGTCGAGCTGGGCAGCCCGACGCCGGCGCCGATGCCTCCGTTGCCGCCGCCGCCGCCACCGCCGCCGCCGAGGATGCCACCGCCGCCGCCTCCTCCTCCGGGCGGTCCGCCCGTGCCGGTGGGTCCGCCGCCCCCGTAGAAGGGCAGCTGGCCAAAGACGAAGGGCGGATTGTAGGGATTCACCGGCTGCAGGCCGTGCATCGGGTAGCCGGGATTGAGGACGCTGCCTGGATGATTCGGTTGGGGGAATTGCTGGAACGAGGGCGCCGACGTGGGCGAGTTGTACGGGAAGATGGGCATGTTCGGTATGACGGGCATATGGTGCTTGGCCCCAAAAACGTAGTGCGGATCGATGACGCCCGTCGAGGAGGCGCCCGCCGCTCCCGCATTGCCGCCCTTTCCGTCGCGATCGTTCCCGTTTCCGTTTCCGGCGCTCCCGCCACCTCCGCCGCCATTTCCGTTTCCGTTCGACGACCCTTGATCGTGTCCGCCGCCCTGCTGATGGTTGTTATTATACGTGTAGGTGTTAAGCGTGGGATTCGATGAGGCGGGTGCGAAGATGTTGTTCTCGGGTCCCTGGCCCAGACTCGATCCTGTTAGTGGTTAGTTTTCGATTCGCAGGCGATGTCAGACGATGCGGGGGGAAAGAAGAGCGGTTCTTAGCGTTAGTGTTAGTCTTGGCCACGATCATCATCCCCAGCCAGCCCATCCCAGCCAGCTCTCTCTACCCCGCTCTCCGGCCAGCACAGAGAGAAAATTTGTATATATTTTAGTAAGATTTGCATGACAGGTCACCAAAATTCCCAAGTTACTTGCTTTTTTAATTTGAAAATTTTCAATTGTAATGTTACTATTTAATATTTTGGAAAATCTCCTAAATATGCATATAGAAAATTTAATTTTAAATTTTAATTCCTTTAACAAGCTTTACTGTTAGCAATTTCCAAAACTACAGCAAATTTTACTTTTTTTATTTAAAAAATTTTTAAAAGAAAATAGTTTTTCAAATAAATTTCTAGAAAAGTGTTATAATATTATTTATCTTTACTGCAGAATTGGGTAAGTTTTTGTGGCAAAATAGCTGAATCCTTTAACAGTGATTTTAAATTAAATTGAATTTATTCAAAATTTTTTACATTTTCACCTAGGCTGTAATTGATTTATTAGAAGTGATAGGCAAGTAAAAATAGAGGTGGCATTGCTATGCCCTTTTTTCTCTCAGTGCTGTGACATTCTCAAACATGCAGAAGTGGTCGACGGAGGGGGTGAGGGGCGGTGGGGCGGAAGTGGGTGGATGGGTGGTGGGCTGGTTAGCGGTCGAATATTTGAAAGCCTTGAGCGAATGAGGCGATGAATGAGCGAGCGAGCGAGCGAGTGATTGATTGATTGATTGATTGATTGGTTGATTGAGTGTTAGATTGATTGAGTCAGCGGAAGCGCTCAGTGTGTCTGTGTGTGGTTGTGCGAGTGTGTTTGTGTGTGTGTGTTAGATCGCCATACAACATAGTACATTCGGTTATATAGCATATTAGCATATTTACATATATAGATGAAAACGATCATAAAACTAAACAAATACTTAAGGCCAAACATAAAACAAACACAAAATAAGTTTGAGAATTTGGAATAAACCCCAATAACCTGGCAGAGCTTTGTAGATAAAATATTTAATATATTCGTGTGTGTTGAATAAAATTAATATTTTAATTGATCTATCAAAATATGTGTTTTAAGTAATTGTGATACCTTAAAGTCCATGAAAATGGCACATATTTCTAGTATTTTCAGTATTTCTAATATTTTCAGTATTTCTAGTATTTTCAGTATTTTTAGTATTTCTATAAATGATTAGTCTCGACCAAAACACGGATGATAGCCTGTTGTAGATGGTAAAAATATCTCTATCAGCTCTGCCAGGCCATTTCGTAGGCTTCGGCAACCGAAGTCAGCTCTTGTCAGACCCACAGAAATCCCTGTCTTTTAGCCACAATAACTCGTTTTTGCCTTTCTTTTCTTGTCTTTTGAGTAACCAAAAAGTGGTGGCCGCCAATCGCCGTACGAAATACTCAATGCCAATCGCCTGGACAACTCCCCCAGGGAAGCGCACAATGAGTAATCAAGTGGGGGGATTCCAAGCTAAATACCTGACGGATTGGCCGAGGGATTGGCCGCCAAATTGGGGCTGCTGTTCGAGGCAGTCGATCCGGAGCGCCGCTTGCAGGTGGGATATTGGCCGCAATCCTTTCCGTCCCGCTGATTGTAGCTGCACGAGTCGCTGGTGATGACGCACTCCTCGGTGGGCAGGCAGCCAATGTCCCCGCATCCACGGCCGTACTCTTCGATTGGGTTTTTTGGGATTACGGATTACGGATTTCGGATTTCGGATTTCGGGTTTAAGTGTGTGTTGTGGATTGTATTTTTATTATATTGGAGTGGTTCAAAATCATACGGAATATAAAAAAAGGAAAAACGAAAATTATAAGGGGGCAATTCTCCTCCACTAGCATCGATACTTCAATACTTCAATATATATATATGTCAATGATGTGGGGTCGGGGGTTTGATGAAGGCATGAAACGTTAACTCTCATCTCGGGGATTACTTGATACACGGATACGACAGACAGTACAATGGGGGCAATATCACGTATACGTACTCGAGTAGGCGTCCACGGTGTAGCCGCAGCTGGCGAGGACCGCCAGGGTCAGCAGAGGCAGCGCCAGCATCCTGTTGCTCGGTTGCCACGCCCTTCGATCAAAAGTTCTGGTGCTGCAAGCAGAGGCAGAAGAATAATACAAAATCTCAGTTGGCCAACTTTCGCACAAGAGTTGAGATAAGTTTACAAAACAGATTGCTCGGGAAAAAATACGCATATGCCAGAAGCAGCCAATCAAAACTGAATGGCAAGTTTCGCTTTGATTTCAATTGAAAGTTTCACGATATTAATGAATAACATCGGTTTATTTTGAGTCTGGGTTCGACTTATAATAAATATTAAATTTTAAATTGATGCACTAAAAATGTAATTTATAATCGAATTCTTAAGAGCTTTCAAAAATACTTGAAGTTTCAGACCTATATTAAGTTAGATATTAATTTAATTGTATTATTTTAATTTTGTATTTTTGTATTTTTTTTTTTTTTATTTTTTTAAAACTTTTTAATTTTTTTTTTAAAACTTTTTAATATTTTTTTAATATTTTTTTATATATTTTTATATTGTTTTATATTTTGTTATATTATTTTATGTTTATTTATATGATTTTATATTTTTTTCTGCTCTCCAGCCTTACACTTGCGAAACGCACTGTGGCCAGACAGCTGAGACAGCCGCTGCCTGATTATTATTTATATGTTGCAGCAGAGCCAGGGGGCTGTACCCTTTTGGCAAGCCAAGTTTATTTATCACATTGACAGCTGGCTCAAGTTCATTGCGGTCCCGATGCGTCACAGAGAAACACAGAGAAATGGAGAGAAATGGGCAGGAGAAAGGGAGAAGTGGGGAAATGGCGAAAGGGAACGACCAAATGGCGTCGCATTTGTTTGGCAGAAAAAGTCGAAACTCGAAACTCGAATCCCCACATGAGATCGAAACCAACATTGCAAATACCATTTACAAGCTGAGAAAATCAAAACAGAAGAGGCGGAAAAAATCGTTATAGGTTAATACCTTTAAATAAATAGTAATATTATAATCTCCTATTTTTTGACAAGTATTTATTAAATAGCAAAACTCATAAAAGAAAATCCCAAAGAAAATTCCCTCACAAAATATTCTCCTTTATTCTCACGGCAGCCAAGTTATCTGTTCATCATTTACAAATAATAAAAATCATTTAACTGCACACCATCAAATTCCGGAGAAAGTGGAGAATTTCAAGTTTCGTTCCTTCCTCGCCTTTCATGTCATCCTTCAAGGACCTAGAAAATCGTCAACTCATTCCAGTCAGCCTTCAGCCTTCTCCACCTGGAGCAGTCACTCCATCACAGTCAGCCGTCCCCAATCCCCATCCCCTTTTTCCACCTCCCGTGGCCCTTAATCAATTGCCCTCCAGTGGGTAAAAAATATATATAAAAAAACCAGTAGGAAGCCGGGAATATTTGCCGCGTTTCAATATCAAACAATTTCAAGAACTTTTTCATAATTTTCCCTTCTTGGCCGTCGTCCACTCGCAACATTTCCATATTCAAATTTCGCAAATGACTTGGCAACTTATTTTCGGGGGACGCGAGCGGAAAATGTTGCTCGGCCGGGGAGGAAATGAATTTAACGTTCGTTCGTCTTGATTAATTTCGAATTCCGCTTAAAGATTTTTGTCATTTTCCTTCTTCTTCTTTTTTTGCCCCATGATATGGAAATTTTTTGGGAAATGACCAGCAGATGAAAACGCATAAATTGGTCGTCTGTCTATGTTTTGTGCCTGTTTTGCAGCGGACCCCCTTTTGCAGACCCCCTTTTGCACACCCATGCATGAATGAGCCCAAGAGCAGTGACAAAAAAAAGAGCTCAGTGGGGTTCCCGTAATGTGAACCTACAGTTGACAAGGGTAGCGCAGGTAAATGTATCAAACCAGGTTATAATTTGCTTTTTAGCATAACACAATTTTTTCCTATACAAGAATTTTGATTTCTCATTGTCTTGAAAACAAAAATTATGGAAAATAATGTTACCTTTAAATAGTTTATCCTTTAACAATTCCAAAAGCTTTAAGAATAAATATTTGTATCTAATAATATTATACAAAATTTAACATTAATTGTTTTCTAAATATATTTTAAGCACTTATACATTTACTATCATATTTTTGGGTACACCTTTGTTGAATATAATATTTTCAAAAATAAATGAATATGTACTGCCAATAGTTTTATAATTATAACTAGGGTATTTATACTGGTGAACCCAATTTCTTTGTTATAAAGAGCCTGTGGCTGAAGCTGCCATCATTCCAGCTGTCTTGCCTGCAGCTCGACTCGACCACTGTCCGTCCGTTTGTCCGTCCGTTTGTCTGTCCGTCCGGCTGTCCGTTCGTCTGTCCGTCCGCCTGTCCCTGTACATTTGTCTGTGCGGGCCACGTCCCGGTCGACGGAAGCCAAAAGTGGAAATGCATGATAAATGACACAAGGTTTGCCTCTCTTTTTTTGCCACTGTTATTTTTTGTGTGTTGGTTTTTTTGTTTCTTTTTTTTTGGCGGCATACAGAGGGGAGGGGGGGCGTGGGCGGACCTTGTACAACAACATGAAGAACGAGAGCGGCAACAACAAATTTTTATTTCAAGACACAACACAACACAACAGAACACACAAACACAAAACAACGATTTTAGGACAGCGAGAAAGTGAGCAAAAGGGAAGCCACCTCACAGCACGAAAATTGTGAAACGATGACGTCGTAAATGTTTTGTTGCAACATTTTTCTGTTGTAAGCGAAAGAAACAAACAAAAAAATAAAACAAAATAAAAACCAAAAAAGGAGCAACAGAGACAGTTAGATACGGGGTGCAGAACTGGAGAAAAATGAAGTAAAAACAGCAAAGCAAACTGTCCGCGAAACGGAAGCGCAAATAAAACAACTGCAAGGGGTGCCCAGCCAAGCGGCCAGTGGCGTCGGGTGGGAGGGGGGGGGGTTGAGAGGGCAAGCGGATGGACTCCGAGAAAAGGGGGCCAAAACCGCAGTCAGCCCCACTGTGCGACGCCTTGAAAAGTGGTTACCAAAAATAATGCAAATAATACTCAAGAAATTAAATATTTAAATTATTTAAAGGCCAAAATACACCATTAAATATTTATAAAAAAAATTCTAAAATTCTGTTTATGAAATATTTTGTTTTTATTACAATATTAAAAGTTTTATTTGAGGATATAAAATGCCTTTTGAGACACCTTGAAAAGTGGTTACCAAAAATAATGCAAATAATCCTCATGAAATTAAATATTTAAAATGTTTAAAACTAAAATACACCATTAAATATTTATAAAACAAAATCTAAAATTCTGGCTATAAAATATTTTGTTTTTATTTCAATATTAAATGTTTTATTTGAGAATATAAAATGTCTTTTGAGACACCTTGAAAAGTGATTGCCAAACAAAGTGCAAATAATCCTCAAGAAATTAAATATTCAAATTGTTTAAAGGTTAAGGCTCCTTATTAAATATTTATACAAAATTCTACAATTTTGTTTATAAAATATTTAGTTTTTATTATAATATTAAAAGTTTTATTTGAGAATATAAAATGTCTTTAAATGAGTTTTACGAGACGCCTTGAAAAGTGGTTACCAAAAATAATGCAAATAATACTCAAGAAATTATATATTTAAATTGTTTAAAGATTATAATACATCATTAAATGTTTATAAAAAAAATTCTAAAATTCTTTTTTATAAAATATTTTGTTTTTATTTGAGGATATAAAATGTCTTTAAATGAGTTTTATGAGAACTTAACTTCCAATAATATAATTTTTATTTCTCTTTAATAAAAGGAATTTAGTATTTAAAATTATTTAAACAATGTTATATTATTAAAAATTATTAAGTGTCAGTTAGCCATTTAGGTTATATGTAAATATCTTAAACACGGTTTAAAATTATTAAGTTTTCGCTTAGAATTTTTGTAATGTAGCTCACTAGACTCCGCCAGTGTGGCCAAGTGAAGCTATAAATCCAGGCCCACCCATTTGACCCACCGACAACAGGAAGGAGAACAAGCCACACCAACGAGCACTGCCCGAGGGAAAGCGGAAAAGCTGTCGGGTGAAGGGGAAGGGGAAGGGGAAAAGCGAGGGAAAAGCAAGGCAAAAACAGCAGCAGCGCCGCTTCAACGCTTGGGTTCGCAAGGCATAAACCGAAAATTCACACTTGGTTACTTCCTTCATGACTTTGGATATTATTGTGGTTTATGTTAGTGCTGTCACTTGCCCGCCGGCCGGCCACGCCCCCCGTCCACCGCCCACCGCCCCTGCCTCCTTAACCCTCCGACTGCCGCGTGATGTATGACTCCATGAAATGCGATATATTCATGTTAAATTATTTTTTCTTTTTATTATTTTCCCTTTTCCCGGTTTCTTTTTTTTTATTTATTTTGCGCCTGCAACAAAAAACGAGGAACAGAACGCAGACGACGACATCAGAGAGCGAGAGTCGCTGAACAAGTTTAAAACAACAAAAGTGCAAAGTTTGGCGCCAGTTTGAAATTGCAATTGCAATTGAACAAACAATTAAAACTTTTAAATATTGTGACAGCATTTTCACAGTTAATTGCACAGGCGAACGAGCAGCTGCTGCCTCCAGTTTGCCCCCATTCATTCCATTCCGTTCCTTCATTCATTACTTCCAATTCATTTCAAAAACTTGTCCCACTCCCCCGGCAAAATCCGCAGTTTGCCCTTTTGGCCTGCCAAAAAAAAAAAACAAAAAAAAAGGTGCAAGGGGAAAAAGGAAGGAAAACGCGCTGCTCTCTTTTTATCTGCAGTTGTTGCAGCGGCCAACTGACAAACTGACAACCATTTGTCATTAGCCGCGGGGGCGTGCGGGGCCTGGGGGCGTGGCCAGCCATATGCTTTTACACTCAGGATAAACTGTAAAATTTTCTATTTACCGAAACTCAAATGGAACAAAAATAAAGTAAAAAGAATTGTATTTAAATTGTGTGCTCTTTCCTAAAGAATTTAATGAAAAGGAAAAATCTTTTTTGGCTTTAAAATTCAATTTTGTTTGTTTTATTTAGACCATTTAAATATAAATAAAATAAAATATATTATTGTTTCAATAATTCATTTAAATAAATAATTTTGTTTTCGACTAAAAATCTAAAAAACCTTTTCTTTTTATTTGTTTCATTCAGACCATTTAAATATAAATAAATAAAGATTTTTTTTCGACTAAAAATCTAAAATACCTTTTCTCTGAGTGTAGCGTTTAAACAAAAAGCGTATCTAGCCACCGAGGGCGACTTTAATTAGCGAACATCGCGGGTTTGCTGATTTTTCAAATTTATTTCGGTTCGGCTGGCGCATTTCTGGCTTATTAAATTCCGTCAGCTAACTACAAAAAAGTGGCAAAGCTTGGAAAAAATTCGAAAAATAGGAGGGCGAAAAACGTCAAAAAGGTACCCCATCCCGTTCCATGGAAAAAATGTCAATTTGTGGCCAGAACAGGCTCCGGGCCAGCAGCGAATCACAAAAAGGCAGGCAACACAAATAAAAACGAAAAAAAAAATACCGGAAGAAGGAAAATCTTTGTAAGGCAGTTAATTAAAAACTTCACATAAAGAGCCAACAGTGGGCGGGGGATGGGCGTTGGGTGATAAGGGGGCGTGGCATGTGTGTGCTAGGAAAAGCGGCAAGAGCGACAAAAGAAAAGCTGCCAAAGAGTTTCCGACTGCAGCCCATAATTAAAAAAGTCTGGAGCCGAAAATGAAACCCCTTATTGAGAGCGGTTCAATGGGGCGTATGCGTGATTTGGGCCCCCGGCGCTTACGCATTCAATTAGGTTACAAATTACGCTGGCCCCGAACAATCGAATGATGTATGGGTGTTGGCCAGCCGGATGGCCTCGCATTTCTTGGCACTTGCCATTTTTTATTTTATTCTCATTTCGCAGCGTGAGAGAAGCGGCATGTGGCGCTTGGCTGGGCAAAAGTGCACAGCGAGAAATTGGTAGCAAAATGGGTCAGCAATTTGGCACTGGCAGAAAACGGGGAATCATAAGGGCCAAAAAGCCTGGAGAATATTTACCACTATCCCGTCTTCTTTAAATTCTAAACCGAAATATTTTATTCACAATTTAAAAAAGTTTTTTAATATCTTTGAAAATAAATACAATTTTATTTAAGCAAAATAAACTTCAGAAAAGTAAGTATACTTTTTGGAGACTCCTTTAAAGTAATTTATTTATTTATTTTAAATATATTAAATATTCTCCTTACCATTTGAAGGTGAATTTTAGCCATGATAATCAAATACTATGAGTGTCTATTTGGAGTATAGTTTGGAATTATTAATATCTTAAAAAATAAAACCCGTTTAATAATTTAATTTAATATATACTCGTATGTATTTTACCGTTTTATTACCGTTTGATGAAGAATGATAGCCATGATAATCAAATACCACGAATGACTAGTGACTATTTGGAATACTCGCTTCTCGTGTTTGCCATCAAATTAATAAGAGTAAAAGTCCAAATAATGTACCCTATTTTTCTCTGTATGTCAGGTGCCACACGGGCATGATGATGATGATTGATTTCGTTAATTTAGTTGAGCAGCTGAGCTCGTGGCGGGCCATGAAAAATGCATGACACTCAGCGGTGGGTGGCAGTCCCTCGGTGGCGCAGTGGGCGGTCTTTGGTCACTGCGATTGAGTTAATCTAATGGCTTAAAGGGGTGGTTCCCCGAGTTTCCATCGGCTCCATTGAAAACTGCTGAATGGCAACACTACTCACATGAGTAACTTTCGGGGGTCAAATGTGAGCGAGGCATTCACCAACTGAACGATATCAGATACGAGCTACAGGGTTAAGGGTTAACGCTTTGTTTGCCCATCTAATCAGTGAATCTTATTCACTTTCCATCCGCAGGCGAATTTAATTGGATAATGTGTAATGTATACATAAAGGGCTTAAGTGTGGCTTTTGTGTAATTTGTATTTTATGGAAACTCAAAACTTTCAAGACTAAATCCACTTGTAATTAGGTTGGCTTCATTTGCAAGAAAAAATAGGTAGATAGCAATTTTGACTTTGACATTTTATGAAACTAATGATGATGAGCCCTTTACTTTTGGCTATTATAAACAGCCCGAAAAGCTGAAAGCACATACAACTCTTTGAAAAGTTAAACCATTCAGTCATGCCAATTTACTGGACTTTTTTGCCACTGCTTTTTGGAGCCCTGGGAGTCCTGGGACAGGAACTGGCCAAAGGTAAAAACGAATCCGAAATAGAACCCCGCATTGTGGGCGGAACCAAGGCGAAGGAGGGTCAATTTCCCCACCAGATTTCCCTGCGTCTTCGCGATGAACATTATTGCGGCGGCGTCATAATCTCCAACAACTACGTCATCACCGCGGGTCATTGTGTTAAGCATGGAAATGATGTGTGAGTATTGTGGAATCTTTCACTAAGATTTTTGTTCCGTGTATATTGTGATTTAGATTGTTCAAATCGGATCATCCATTAAAAAGTTATGAGCAATCAGTGAATGAATAGCCGCTAAAAAAGGGGTATCTGATAGTCGAATCGCTCTTTCCTTTTTTGGTTTTTGTGAATGATATTCTACCTCACTCTACCTCAGACCTCCTGCGGATCTATGGTCGATTCAGGCGGGCAGCCTGCTCCTCTCGAGCGGCGGAGTTAGGATCCCTGTGGCCGAAGTTATCGTGCATCCCGAGTACAAGACTGGTGGCAACTACGATCTGGCCCTGCTGCGTCTGCAGAGCTCCCTGACCTTCGATTCGAACATCGCGGCCATCTCACTGGCCACCGAGGATCCGGCCATCGGCTGCTCCGTGGACATTTCCGGCTGGGGAAAGGTATCCGAAAAGGGAGACTTCTCCGACAGCCTGCTGTACGTGAAGACGACGCACTTGTCGCGGGAGAGATGTCGCTGGTGGTATCGCCGCTTGCCCGAGACCATGATCTGCCTCGAGCATCCCAGCAACCAGGGCGCCTGTTTCGGGGACTCCGGCGGACCGGCCACCTACAGCGGCAAAGTGGTGGGCCTGGCCAGCCTCCTGCTCACCGGTGGCTGCGGACGAGCGGGCCCGGATGGCTACCAAAGGATATCCCAGCTGAGGTCCTGGATCGTGGAGAAAGCGGCCTTGTAATGATCCAGTGGCGCCGGTCATTTTAAATATTAAACAATAATGAGCATTCAACGAGTTCAGCGAGGCATATTTGTTTCAAAAATACTGATTGGTTTTTTGCAAAAACCGGATTTTGTATGTGTTTTTTTTGCAGTACTTCAGCCAAAAATTGTCTCAAATCAAAACAGCTTTTGAACAGCTAAATACCTAAACTAACGATCCCAATCACTTTTCGTAACATTTAATTGTTGATCAATTTTCGCATTTTTTATAAGGGGTACCATCATAATTTTTTGCGAAAAATGGCAAAATTTGAAAATTTCCAGGTTTAAATTCCAATGGAATGGGAATTTAATAACGAGTTCTACAAGGTAGGCCATTCCGTATTTGGATGATTATTTCCATTTTTATGACCAAAATACTAATTTCTTTTGTGAAAAATCAGGACTTTGATTTTTGGGCCAAATTTGAAATATTTCTTAGTCGATTTTTTGCTGTAACTTTTACAAAAATGCTTCTAAATCAAAAAGGCACACTGTTTTGAGCAGCTAACAACCTAATAATTAATATCAGTAAACTTTCCGTCTGATTTAAACAAATAAATATTTGACCCAATTTTCACATTTTTGATAAGGGGTTCCATCATAATTTTTTGCGAAAAATGGCAAAATTTAAAAATTTCCAGGTTTAAATGCCAATGGATTGGGAATTTCATAACGAGTTCAACGAGGTAGGACACTCCATATTTGGATCATTATTTCCATTTTTATGACCAAAATACTAATTTGTTTTTGGTGAAAAATCATGATTTTGATTTTTGGTAAAAATGTGAAATTTTTCCTAATCGATTTTTTGCTGTAACTTTTTCAAAAATGATTCTAAATCAAAAAGGCGTACTGTTTTGAGCAGCTAACAAACAAATAATTAATATCAATGCACCTTTCGTCTGATTTAAAAAAATTAATTTTTGACCAAATTTTCACATTTTTTATAAGGGGTACCATCATGATTTTTGGCAAAAAATGGCAAAATTTAAAAATTTGCAGGTTTAAATGCCAATCGATTGGGAATTTAATAACGAGTTCAACAAGGTAGGCCATTCCATATTGGGCTGATTATTTCCATTTTTATGTCCAAAATACTCATTTTTTTGTGAAAAAACAGGATTTCGATTTTTGGGCCAAATTTAAAATTTTTCTTAATCGATTTTTTGCTGTAACTTGGACAAATATGGTCGCAAATCAAAAATGCGTACTGTTTTGAGCGGCTAACAACTAAATAATTAATATCAAAGTACCGAAACTAAAATTTCATGCTAAATTTCGTTTAAAAAAAACAGTTAAATGCAGTTCTTTAATTAATATAATTCAAAACCAATTGAAAATTCGTCAATAAATCAAACCAATGACTTTGGGTCCACTTGGAAGCACTTCTGGATGCAATAAATATGGTTAGACCCACTTTGGATGACTTTTCGCAGACAATCAATGGCTGATTGCTGGCCCCAAAGAGTTGTCGCACAACATAATGAATCGGAGGGCCGAAAGTTTCGAAGGCCGGGCGCCAGCAGCATCACCACCTCCCCCGCCCCCGCCCATCAACCATTATTTCGCTATATCCCCCACAAACTATCCGCGCTTTATTTTTCGATCAACTTGAGGAAACTTTTTGGAGGACTCTCCAGTCGCTTGCGCTCCATCGACTGGCAATGAGTGGGCTTGCGATTCGGTTGGGGAAACTATCAAGGGGGCGTTGCTCGCTTAACCCTCGAGTGGCCCGAGGGGCTAAAATGGTACTGGGCGGAAATGAATGTTATTTATTTATGTCGCTGCCGCCTGCTTGTTGCCCTGCCCTGTTATTTGTTGTACTTATTAGCAGTACATAAGGATAACTATCAGCCGGCGGCGGTGGTGGTGGTGCTGGTGGTGCACTTTTACCCGGCTAAAAGTTTTGCTTGTAATAAAGTTTGCCTCATCTTCGGCTTCAGCTTCTACTTCATCTTCAGTCATGTAAATTTCCCTTTAAGCAATAAAATGCACAGTAACTGGACTCGCTTCTCTGGTCTTGTTTTGTAATCATTTCATTTCTTAGTCAAAGCAGCCAAGGCGGAAGTTATTATTTGCTAGGCAACTGCATAACTGCTAAAAGTACAGACACGCAGCAGGAAAAAAAATAAAAAATAGAAAAAAAATAAGGTTGCAAAGGGAAAGGCAAAAACTAAAGGCAAAAAGGGAAAAGGACGGGGATTGAAAACAATTTCTGAGCTGGCGACGCGTTGTAAACGAAGGCAGCAGCAGCAAACAAAGTTTAAATTGCAGTTGGGCGAGAGTTTTAAATTATGTGACCAGCTCTCTAGGAGCGCCCATCTTCAGCATTCTTTTCCCGGCTAATTGCTGTCTCTGGAAAGACTCCTTTCTCACCCTCACTTTCCTCACTGCCACTCCACATTGCGTATACGCCGCGTATACGCCGATCAAGAGTGTGTGCTAGCCGAGTATATGGAGTGGGTTTGCCTGCAGAGAAGCGGCCAAATCCGGTGATTCGCAGAGACGCCTGGCCCTGTGCTAAATGGAAAATCCATAAGCCCTAAAGAGCCCACTGAGCTGGGGCAGATGAGCTGGAAATGGAGCTGCAGTTGTCCTCCGATGGAGCAACTGCTCGAGGCTCGGCACTCGAAAACAGAACACTGACGCAAAAACTGAGAGGTAACTACAAACTAAGTAGAAACGTATAAAATACAAAATTTTAAAATAAATATAATATTCTAAAATATTAGAAATCATAAATTTCTAATCTATACTACTACTATAAAATTCTTGATACAAAAAAACACGAGTAGCCAAAATCACTCAGAACGGATTGACATAAAAATCTAAAAAAATATCCCAAATTCGGAAATAATAAATAATATAATAATCAAAATAACTAAAGGTCTTAATTGATGACTTTTTAAGTGTTTTCTGACTTTCTAATCGATTTGTTAGAACGTTATTTCCCCGAGTGCCCTGAGTTCCTCCGTCCTGCCGGTTATCCTGGTTATCCTGTGGTGGTTTTCTGGGGTGGTGTGTGTTTATTGAACACTGAACCCGGGGATCTCCGGATCCTTTTACCCAGCCAACAAGTTGCCGCTGTAATCCACTTAAGTCGTTGCCATAGCAGTCGATGTTGCTGCCGTGCCGTTGGTGTTGCTGTTGTTGCTGCTGTTGTTGCTGCTGTTGCTGTTGCTCTTGTGCATCGACATTCCAGATGCTGGGCCGCTGACTCTTTTGTGCTCCGGAAGGGGCGGGGGGCGTGGCATTGCGATTTGCATAATGCCAAAAGGGGGAGAAGGCCAAGTGCACAAAAGCCGAGGAATACGAGCACTTGAGTGCCGGAGAAAGGCCGAAGGAGCAAGGATAAAGGACCAAGGATCCGAGGACAATGGGCAATGGCCTACGGCTCAGCCCCACCGCCCCACCACCCCTTTCACCCCTTCGAACCCCCTTTCCTGTTTATATTTTACGGCATTTTATTTACTAATAAAGTCCTTATGAAGTCAATGCCAAGGAGGAGGCCGCCGCTACAAATCCAGGCCATAAATCATGCAGCCGAAACTGGGAAACTCTGCAACTCCACATTCTCCATTCTCCATTCCGATCATCAACTCATTTCGTTGCGTAATTGAAATCCTTTGACAGTCTCAAGCTGATTTAATTTATCGCCGCAATTTCCAATTTAATTGAAACTGAAAATTGAAATCGGAAATATTTATAACCATCCCCCCAGAAACGCGCTCAAAATTTAATCAAGCGCCAAAATGCGAACCAAAACTAAACAAAGTGCCAGTCAAAGGGAGCCATACATACATATATATTTATAAATTATATACATGTGCTCACACACACACACACATACATATGAATGGCTGGCACGAGTGTGCGTGCGTATTAGCCGGGGTAGCAGCAAAATTAATTAAGTTGAGAAAATGTCAACGCTGCTGCTTTTTGGCTTGACAACGCTGCACCCAGAAAAAAAAGAACGAAAAAAATCAAGAACATTTTTCATGATTTGCGAACAATCCGTTCTCCTTTTTTTGTTCTCACATTTTGAACGTTTGTTCTCAAATCTAGAACGCCGTTCGTAAAGACAAAACCTTCTGTTCATAAAAGTGGAACAGTTTTATTAAAAATCGAACGCCGTTCATAAAAATTTCCAGCTTTGAACGAGTTGGTGTCGAATTGCGAAAATAGTTCTCAGATTTCGAACGCCGTTCATGAAAAAGCTACGATAGACGGGGTAATTTTTATCGAAAATCGATTATTTGTTCGGCACATTGTTTGTGGTGAGTGTTCTTTGCATACAATTTGCTAAGTGCTGTGCTAAAATGGAAAATAAGCTGGACGTTAACGTTTTTACGTGCGAGTACGACGGTAAGTATTGAATGGAGATCAATTTACATTAATCCAATTAAAATAAAGTATGATTTATCAAGGAAACTAGGCAGATTGCACTGAATTAACCGGCGACGACGCACAGCTGTTGGAGTTTTTGGAAAAAAAGCAGATTATTCAAGTGTATTCCCATCTAAAAGGTGAGTGCTTCATAAAAAAAGAATGTAAAATCAATTGTGCGACGATTTTTCCAAGCGCCTTGACCAATTGTTCTTGTATGTGAGAGTTTTCTTTCATATAAATTCATAAAATAAAGTCAAGCACGTTGTTTTACGAAAGCCTGAACACATACATATGTATTTATTTTACTTTATGTTTTTTTTAGAATCACACGTGACATTTGAGAGTCTGCGGTATCTCACCGAGGTGGACATCCAAGCAGCTATTGGGCCAATAGGTCTTAGGGCCATCTTCAGAGCCTACTGACCAATAAAATTTCGAAATATATAAAAAAATAAAAATATGTACGCATTTTTTATTATGGCGATTTGAATTATTAACAAACCGTTCTTAATTTAAGAACGATATGTTCATAAGTAAGAACGTTTCGTTCGCAGAATTTTGCTGATGCGTTCGAAAATGGTCCCCTTTCCGTTCACAGAAAAATACCAGTTCGTTACCTATTTAAGCCCATTATGTTACTAATTCAACACCAATATGTTCTAAAAGTGACCCCATTCGTTCGCAAAGCATGCCAAATATTTCGGTCAAATTTTATGAACAAGCGTTCATGAACTGACAACAAACGGGCTTACGCACTTTTTGACCCCGTTTGGGCTTGATTTTTGAACGTTTCGAACGGATTTTTTTCTGGGTGTGCTTACCAACCCCCTTGAATATATATCCCCCCCCCCCCCCCAACCCCCTACCTTTCATACGTTTTATACCTTTTATACCTTTGTATACCCTGAACAATGGAGCATATATCCCCGCCGATCTTTTCAGCTTCCCAACTAGACTATATTAATTTCTTTTCAAAGAACTCCGGAGGATGCAGGGCAATTATGTGAGCTAATATTCATTATATTGTGCCAAATTCTTATTAAATTATATATTTTTAAAGTTATTTCTAAATCGAAAACATATGCGCAATTTAATAAGAAATTAAATGCACAAGTTAATTGATTAAAAGAAGTATTGAAGTATTTCTGGGCTAAAAAATCTATTGAAAATCTAATACAAAGTAAAATAAGTCAGAAGCCCCAATGAAAAATTGGTATATTAATAAATCAGTATTGATAGAAACAAAAGAAAGATCTACATACGATCTACCTACGATCTACATACTATCTACATATCATCTACATACTATCTACATACGAATTTAAATTTTTGTGATTTTCTGCCAGTACCTCCTTTAAAGGGTATTCCCCGTTCCTTTCCCTTTCAACCTCCGCAGCAAATTGACTTTTCGTTCTGCTTGTTCCCATTTTCCGTTTCGTCGCAGCCATTTTGTGCAGCTGCCTGCATTTTGGCCACGTGTGTGTTTGTGTGTGTGTGCCCGCTTCTTCTTCTTCTTCCTCCTTTTATCCTTTCTACTTTTTTAATATTTTTGCTTTTGTTAAGTTTTGCAGTCGTGTGTGCACACATATTCCCACACCTGGTGATTTAATAACGCGTCGTTGCAAAAA
This sequence comes from Drosophila prostipennis, assembly GCA_037075205.1. NCBI lineage: Eukaryota > Metazoa > Arthropoda > Insecta > Diptera > Drosophilidae > Drosophila > Drosophila prostipennis. Next base: position 1,138,588 of record JBAMCJ010001283.1, on the reverse strand, counting down.
TTTGCGGTTTGAATAGCTGCTAACTTTATTTTATGATAAGTTTATAATGCCCATGCCCCCAACCAAACCCAAACCGCAATACACAAGTACATTTCCACACATACATATATATGTATATAGAAATATATATATATGTAGAGAGAGGATTGGGAATTGCAGCTGGGGCGCCGGCGAGCACAAAGCGAAAAATCAAATCATAAAGGCAAAGCCCCTGTGGCACCAGAGACTCGCTCGTAAAATTTGTTAAAATTGCACTAAAATGCAGCTACCGCAGCGGTAAAGGCAAAGGAAATCGCATTAGAAATTTGTTAGCCCGCGTATGCGGCCCACATGGCGTATGAGTGACAGAAGAGTAGATGAGGAGCAGTGGCACCCTTGTCTGGAACTTTCTAATTTTCCTTTTTAGGCAAACTTCAACTCGATCTTTCTTCTATTTTTTTTTTTGGTTTTTAGTGAGCGGGGGAAACGTCGCTTTTGACTACACAAACAGCAAGTGAAAATTTTCAATTTCCCATGCAAAACTGCCGCACAGCTCGATAGTCACGCACACAGGAGAAGGCGGAAGAAAACGTGGCCAAGAAGAAATGGTAGTCAGAGAGAGAGGGGGGGAGGGGGGTTTGGGGTTTCGTTTTCGGGGAAATGATGATGTCGCCCACGGACCTGCCCCCTGGAACTGATTCTGTTTGCCCGATAGGCGACAAAAAGTCAAATTGTGGCAGCCAATTAACAGCAGCCATTCCCCCCAGGGGCCCGGCTAAGGGTTAAGAGGGAAGGGGGCTGGTGGCCAAGAAAAGAACGCCACCAACAAGTCAAACAGAAACGGGCAAAGTGTGCAAAGGATACATGGCCCAGGTTCAGAACGCAAGGGTTAAAGCCCACAGACCGTGGCACAAAAATAGATAAGGCCTACTTAAAAATATTACTTGGAATGGCTAGCTATATCCAAAGAGTTTTTCATTAAAATAATATTTAAAAATAAATCAACTTACATTTTAAAGGAGGTTTAAAGATTTTCCAAATGTCCTTACCTGAAAATGTATAAAAAATAAATTCATGGTAAAAAATTTAATTTATGGAAAGGTTTCAAGTTGAAATGCTGTAAGGGTAGTAAATTGATATCTTAAAAATCTAAAATCTTGAAACATATATTTCTTCACAATATTTTTACAAAGCCTTGCAGAACCTTTGATATTAGTCCCATTTATTTTCCTTTTGTCACAAGGTTTCCCAAGTGATTTCTTCGATTTCCGCCGGTCTTCGAACCACTGCCCCTCAAGACGTGCGTGTGTGTGTTTTTTAGGGAGGGGGGGGGGTTCGAGACCCACTGATATGGACGTGCCTCGGTCCAAGTCTTTCGTCATGCCGAGATGAGCTCGTTTATAAAGTTGACAAAAGGCGTTCCCCAGTTCCGATAATCATCTGACAGTTTTTGCGCTATCAGCGACAAGGCACACAGAGCGTGCGAAGGAGATAGGGGAGGGCAAACAGAAAGAGACGGGACTAAATGGCGAGACAGAGATGGGAGACAAGTCCATGTGAGCGCTGCCTTCCTGTGTTCAACACTTTTGCTTTTGTCAGCATTGCGGACAAGATACAAAATTTCCCATTGCCAAAGATGACTAAGGGAAAATCCCTTAGAATTAAAAAAAAAAAAAAAAAAGTATTACGGAGAGGATATGAAAATAGGAAAAGCGGATGGCAAAACGGGAAAGAAGTAGTAGTTCTCTGGCCCTAGGGGACGGTGACCCGCTAATGAGCCGTCAAAGTATAAAAAATGCGACAAGGGTCGTACAACCCGTTACCACGGCACCACGCCCCCTTTTCTGGGGAAATAGGCGCAAGGCCAGGCCAACAACAAAAGCCAAGAAGAAGCAGCAGAACGCGGCGGCAAAAAAAACTATTCCTGCAGCTCATTAAAAACCCAAAGGGTTAAAAAGTGAGGGGCTGTGGGAAAAGCGCCACAATGCAATATGCAAAACAAGGCAAAACAACAATAACCGACGGAGCTGGATAAATTGAAACTAGGCTGCCGCAGAAAGAGACAGCCATAGGGGGGTGCGAGCGAGACGGCAGCAGCGCGCCACTGGAGAAAGTGAGCAAAGTTAAACAATTGAAATTGAAATTAGTTTGCGAGCGTAAAAATTAGTTGGGCGCCAATTAAACGAAAGTCGCTTAAACTGCAGCTGGGAAATGGGAAAATTCCGCAGATACCATTAATTAGGTGAAGGTATAATTTATTTTCGAGAATTTCTTTACTTCATTTAATTTTTTTCTTGCCTAATTAAAATGGCAGAATTCCCAAAATTTATTAAACTTGTACTAAAATTATTTGTTACATAAAAGTTGTTTCACAGTGACTTCAGTAAATTAATTCAATTAATTTTAATATTCTGCACCAGAGTTTTATTCAAAACAGCCTGCAACCCTTGAATAAAAGGCCCCAAAATAAGCAGACCGAGGGGGTAAAACTCCTTTTTGTACTCAACTTTTCTTCGTTTTTAAATGCTTTTCTTGGCCGACTCGAAATTCTATGCAATACATGCTCCATTTGCACATATTTCTTAATGGGTCAGCGCCCCGCGGAGATCCCAGCCCCCATCCAAATGATGTCCTGCCAGTGACAGTTGTCAAGGGGGCTGCCTGATTAAGAACTTAGTTAAATGGAAATCCGCAAAAAACAAAAAAAAAACTGAGGAATAACAACAACAAATGGAAGCGGAGCAAAGAGCAAAGAATTTAATTTGCACAAAATGGCACACACAGAGACAAAACAAATATATGTATGTGCATGTGTTTGTGTATAAATAAGAAGGATGGGGAAAGTGTCCCTAAAAAGAGCAGCGAATTTCGCCTTTTGAGCTTGGCATCATATATCTTTCAGTCAACAGCAGGCAGTCCACAGTTGGTTTGTCACACAAAAGGACAGCTCCTGCCCGCCCCAAAAAACTTGGGGAAATCCCCGACAGAACCCCTCCCCCTCCCCTCTTCACCCCCCTCCGCTGCGATTCCGAATCCTTCGTCGTCCTGCGACAGCGTTGCAATTAAATGAAGGCAACGCACAAAAGTATGCAATGCAAATGGCGCACACTGCGAGACGGGCTAAAAATTAAACAGAAAGAAGAGTCCAATTTAAACAGGAAGCACAGGATGCGAAGGCGACAGGATGTTCCTGATTTATCCACGTGTCTCAGAGCGAATTTTTAAGGTTTTTGGCCAGACTGCAAAAGAATTCCCTACTTTATTGATATGAATTTAATTTTAAAATATAAAACTGACTGTAAAAATATGCATTGTCCTGAAATAGACAGGTTATCATATCATATCATAAATTGTAAAAGAAGAATATTAAATTAAATTTCAAGTTATTTCGTGTTATTTAAATCAAAAATTCTACCAGCCTTTCAATTTAACGGTGCTTTCCCTTTAAGCAAGAGAAATTCAAATATAAGGGTTTCACGACGTTTTCAACACTGGACGCATATCGATAACTCGGAGTGCGTACAATCGAAGTTGCCACTCGGAATTGGGACTTGGGAATCGTAACTGAGGGAACCCTTTCGGAAAAACACAGTAGGTGGGGTTTAAGGAGACCCCTGAAAGCTGTCACCTCGCCGCCGGTGATAGCTGAGTGAGTAAAAGTGACTCCCAGCTAAAAGTATGAGTAAGGCGATCCACCGGCCCGGGTTCGAATCCCGGTGAAGAGCATGGAAACCCAAGTGAGTCTTCTTTGTGGAGCATCGAGAACATTTCAAAAACCCGTATTTATTCTAGTTTTAAGTATAAAGTGAAAATCCTAGCGAAAGTTAGGTGGAAAACAAAATTTTGGTAAATATTTTTTTGTATTTATGTGTTGGGATTGCTAATAAGTTTATTTCGGGAATTGAGACTACTTTTTTGTTATAGCAAATTGCTTTTCAATTGAGCCAATATGCAAATGAAGGTTTATATTTGAATTTTAATATTCTTTTTTATTCCTATAAAATCATTTTTTTATCTTCTGCCATTAAAAAGAATTATTGTTTGATATTTAACAGTTAAATATTTAAATTAGGCTTTTTTGAAGGCCGTTTATTTTCACTCACACACTTTTTTAAATCAGCGAAATAAACTTTTTATATCGCTAGTGTTTCGAATGGAATAAATGTGAAATATTTTTTTATGGCTCACTCTCAAGGTCGTAAAAACATTTTCGAAATCTATAAAGATTTTAGGAACGTCCCCGCTAAGGACTAAGGATCCTAAGGAGAGCAAGAGGGCGAGGTGGCGAGGGGGAGTGGCAGTTAGAGTGAGTGGGATGCACACGTGCAGACATAAAAGCGGCCATACCTGAGCTACGTGCACTCAACACCTGGCCAAAGCCTCTTCAATCCGGCAGCTCTTCACCCCTCTGAAGACCCTCTGCCGCACACACACCCCACACTCACCCCCTCGCCCCCACTGAATTGGCGAGTGTGTGGCAATTGCAATTGAAAGTGATAATTTCATTGCATCATGCACAAAGGGAAGGAACACGAGAGCACCGGAAGCAGAGGCGCAGGACGAAGGACGAAGGATCCACCCGCATTCGCATTCGCATTCGTTTTCGTATTCGCATTCGTATTCGTATTCGCATCCCTTCCCCGATTTACCCACACTCCGCTGTTATCAGGGCACGTCCATGGCCAGTTACACACACACACACACGTATAGGGACTTACAGGGGGACACTTATACACGTGTACACTGGCAGAAATATTTAAGCAGTAAGTTCAAAAAGGTAACTAGAGGATTAAATCAAAAGGCAATAATAAAACAATATTTATAAATGTTTTTAATAAATCTAGCAAAATTGCTAATAACATTATTTGTAAATATTTAAACAGTAAAAGAGGAAAACAAAAATTTTTTATGATTAAATTGATTATTTTTAAAATTAAAATGTAATGTAAAAAATTTTAAAATTTAATATTTAGTGATTGCTTTTAATTAATTGCTTTTAAAAAATCTAGCAAAATTGCATATAACATTATTTGTAAACATTTAAACAGTAAAAGAGGAAAACAAAAATGTTGTATGATTTATTTTATTTTTAAAATTAAAATTTAATGAAAGGAAAATTAATTCATTAATTCAAAAACTCATTTTATTTTTAGTTAATTTAGTTTCTTTCAGTGCACTTAGCGGGCATGACAGTTGGGCACAAATCAGGTTAAACACACGACAAGGAGTGGGCGGCGGGCGAAAAGGGGGCGTGGCATGAAGGGAAATGCAAACCAAAGCCAAACCAATTGGGTCATAATTGCTTTACGGGCGCCAAACGCAAATGAGTCGTAAGCAGAAGGATGCAGGACGAAGGAGCTGGGCATCTGTGGATCAGGCAGAAGATGGGAGGAGGTAACGGAATTCGAATTGAGAGAGAGTTTAGTGGTTGGGCGACTTTGTCACGCTCCATGTGGAACGATGGTCGAGGATGAGGAGGGGGGATGAAGGGGATGAACCTGCAGATCCTGCAGGACCTGTCGATTGGTATTCAGAGCCATTCAGACCTATCGCTCCCGTTATGTCCCCGGAATGATGGAGGCCACACAGATCTAATTATCAATTGCCATAAGCACTGGGCCATTATCCAAGTGCAGTGTCTCAAGTGCTGGCAGCGAGTACGAATGGAGAAATTAAATCCATAAGTATACTCAACAAAAATTTAGTTAAAAAGGTGAACTTGAATTAATATTTTTGGAATTTTCTATTAAATTAATGTGTATTAACACAATTCTTTTCAATTTCTTTTTCGAGATTTTAATTTAAAACCAGAATTTATTTTATGAATAATTCTCATTTATTAAAAGTGAGCCCAATATGTTTTTTTTTAAATTTTGTATATAAAACCTGTAATAAACTAACTTAATTTTATTTAAATTGCTTAAAAATTTCATGCTTAGTATAGATAAATTAGGTTTCTTCAAAGGCAAACAAAATAATAAATGATTTAATTAAATTAATTCAAATTTTCAATATTATTATTTTAATCAATAAATAAATATCTAGTTAAAATAACTGGTAATTAAGAATTAGATTTTATCAACATAACTTCTCGCCATAATTTCCCCCCATTTTCCAGTGCAATTCTCGATACGTTGAGGGCACTCATCATTAGTCCATCTGAGTTATTCATTCAAATCATTCATTCAGCGGGTGCAAATATTTGCCAGCTCTTCCGGAAAACGGGGAAAGGGCAGGGGGAAAAGAAATGAAGAAAAACAAGGAGAAACGGAAACAAATCAAAAAGGAAACAAGTAAAAATGATTGCGGCTCCTGTGGCGTCGTCATCGTTAATTTGTTATTTGATGTGCGCTCTAAGCACACATAACCGGAGTCCCAGCGCTTAAGTCCGCCCTCCCCCCTGGAAAACTCCCCGCCCCCCTCGGCCGCAGCCACTGGGGCACACTCAGTCATTCGCTGGAGCCAGTGACGAAGGATGTGGGATGAAGGAGGAAGGACGAAGGACGCAGGACGACGACAAACGTCAACGACGCACTTAATGAGCCCCGTGCGGCCAACATGTTAATCCATCCCGGACTGAACGAACTACACTGTTAGAAAACGGGGAGTACTCTAGAAAAACTAGAAAAACTCTAAAGAATTCCGAAATTCCCAAGCATTTTGCCATTTTTATTAATAACTGAAATGCAAGCAGTGCAAGCAGTATATTTACTGCTTAGTAGCGGATATCTGATGTTTCTTTTAAAATCGTTTTTAAATTTGAAATTTGTATATCTTAACTATTTGTAAAATAAAATCTTTTCTTTTTTTCTAAAAAAAATCTAAAATAAATCAAGTGAGAAATCCAGCAGTTATTTTTCTTCCTTATTTTGATTTTAAAATTTTCGCTGAGTGCATTGACTCCGGACTATGGACTCCGGACCCCGGACAAACGGACCCGGCTTCAGGCGTCGTCATTCAACACGATTGCCCCCGTCACCCAAGCCAACCAAAACCACCCAGAACCACCCCGAACCACCCAACCCACCGGAAAAACCCCATCGCATTTGTTTCGTGAGCGCATACGAATGCATTTTTGTGTTTTAATTGCCCCCCGGCTGTTGAAAATCCCAGGGCGAATTTAGCAGCGGTTTTTTTTCCCCCTTTTTATAAATTTTCACGCTCATTTATCGGTGGTGCAGCTGGTGGTGGTGGTGCATGCTGCTTGGTTCATGGAGCTTGGAGCTTGGTGCTCGGTGTTTGGTGGGTCAGAAGCGCAGAGTCGCATAAATCAAGAAGCTGCCGAGGCGTCAATGGCAGGTGGCGACGTTCAGTCGTCCAGTCGCCACTTCATAGCTTTTCTTTCTGGTTTTCTTCCAACCATTTTCCACTCCTGTTTACACTTGCAATAGCCTAACGATGGGGAAAATTCGCCAAGGAAAATTTGAAATTAATAAGGGGAAAAATTCCGTTTGCGTTTAATTGAGGCTTTTTCTTAACAAAAAAAAAGAATTATTTTATAATTTGGAAACTATTTTTTCAGGCATGAAACTAAAAGAGAGGAAAGTTTAAAAACTCCAATGAAAATTCGAATAATTATAATTAAATAAATGGCAAAGCTTTTAGCCAACAATTTATGGTGTTGTGCAGGCCATTAGTGAGTTTTAAATATAAATTAATATTTTCAAACCAAGTAAATTGTGGAGTATGTGGAGTACAAATTAGAAACACGAAAGTTTTAAAAGCTAATTGAGTTGTTTTTTGTTGCCAGAAGTTAAGTCCTGTGGGTGAGTGGGTGTTTTTGGGGGCGAAGCAAATAAAAAGAAGCCGAGAAGAGTGGAAACTATTCGGAACAGGCCAACGATAACGGCAGTAACAGTGGGCTCAAACTGGCCACTGGCCAGTGGCTATGGGCCATCAGACATCGGGCATCGGACATCGGGACATCGGGACATCAGACATCGGACATCAGACTTCGGGGAGTGGAGACCAGAGACTAGAGACCAGTGACCAGTGACCAGAAACTAGAGACCAGGGGCCATGTTGTTGTCGTTGTCCTGGTCGTTGTCGTCATGGCCCTGTTAGATCGCTCTTTGGGGTAAAATAAATTACCATAATTTAAGCGTAATTCAGTGCCAGTGGCAAAAGCGGCAAAAACTGTGGACCGTTTCGGCGGGGGCGGTTCCCCCGGCTTTTTTTTCCTTTTCCTATCCCCCTCCCCAGCTGAAACGGGATCTGAAGTTATGGGTGGGCGGCTGGCCGACTTTGTCGTTATGTCGTCTTCTTGGCTAAGTGGACATGAAACATGCACGACCAGCCATGATTTGTTGGTGGCCATAAGTGCGAGTGTGCGAGTGTGGCCCCTTCGCCATATATTGTTTTTCTTTTTTTTTACTTTTTTACTAACCCTCCAGAAAGGGCATATGCAATTGGTCAATTGATTTATGCAGTATATATGTATGTATGGATGGAAAATCCTAGATATTGAACTCTCTCCTTTTGGGTCTTTGGAAAATATTAGGTGATTGGGATCTTAAGGAAGAATTCATCAATATATAATACATTTGTATTACAAGATAGTTATTATATAAATTGGTATTTAAATCAAAAAACCATAACAAATTTTACTTTGGGTCTTTAAAAAATATTAAATGGTTTGGATCTTAAGGAAGAACACTTTAATTTTGAATTACTTTATTATAAGATGGTTTTTAGATAAATTAATATTTTAATGATAAAACAAGAGAGAACGCTATAGTCAGGTGCCCCGACTATCAGATACCCGTTACTCAGCTAAAGAGAGTGCGAGGGAGAAGGAGATATAAAACTTTAATCACGCATAACTTTTTAACGAATGGTCCGATTTAAAAAATTTCTTCTTAACTTCGATAGGTATTGATAATCACAATAAAACTGAATTTTTACTTTTCCAAAATATTTAAATTTTGTAAAATCGTTTAAAGCTATATAAAATGATAAGATCAAAAAAACTCAAATCCTCAATTAAATATTTCTAAAAATTCCCTTAATTATCTCTGCCCTGAGATTGCTTTTCACTTACCCAACCCAACTTAATTATTTATTACAAGTACTGGAGGACAAGGAAATTAATGCATGGCCATGGAGATGGTTATCATAAAAGTAGTGCCCATATATTAGGGCATTTTCTGGTCGTTTGTGTGAAAATCCCCAGGGGATTTTTCTGGCCAGGACAAATGTCCGAGCGTGTTTCAGTTAAGCTTTTTGATAAACTGCCCCCTGCCCTTGCAGTCTTTTGAGGTTCTCAAACGTTTACGGCTGCCATTTTTTTTTGGTTCGGGGAAACATAGGAGACCAGCAGACCAAATCCAGCCAGACATCGGGGGGTGGGGGGTCCTGAAAAGGGGGAGGAGGACGAGTACAAGGCTAATAAAGTTCAATAGCCAAGGCGACGCCTGCTAAATGTGCGCACAGCTCATTTGATGCACATTATCGTGGGGTTTCAGTTCGGTTCGCTTCGCTTTTCTTTTTTTTCGCTTCTCCAACGACTTTTCATTTTGAATGTTTGCCAAAAGAAACCAAAGAGGCGGCAGGGGCAATAAAAACATTTACAAGGCAGAGTTCCCACACTGACCTGTCCCCTATCCCCTTTTTATGGTCCAAAGAAAATATGCTCATGTTGTTTTCGAGCGTCGGCGATGGCGCCTCCTGCAAATTGGTAGCCATGAATCGAGAGCCGAATTGCAAGGAATCGAAGGGTATCGCTGGGTATCGGACGGCATCGAAGGATATTCAAGGGTACAAGAGGGCATTGGATGGAGGGAAATGGCATGGAATCGACTACGACTACGAATCGTATTGAATCGCATTGAATTGAATTGAATCAAATGAAATGTAGCCAAATGAAAAAGAAAAACGAATGAATAAAGTACCGAAACGGAAAGATGCCTCCGGGCATCCACGGCCAATCAATCCGATGATGATGAGGACGCTGATTATGATGGCGATGCTGATGTTGATTTCGATTTCGATTTCGACTTCCACTGTTCTCGATGTATTGTGTCTGGGATTGAGCTCCATTGTGATCCGATTCGCAGCCCCATAATTGGGCGGTCGTTAAAAATAAATATATAAGGCCGAACAGAAGGGTTAAGAAGTTCAATTGCTCAAAGTCCCCGGAAGAAATAAAAGAGTATGAACAGAATGCTTGTGACTTTGTTGTAATAAAAATATAGATACAATAATAATTATGATTATAATGATTTTGGTAATTCCTAAGAATTTGAATGTTCATAGAATGTACAAGAATTAAATCATTAGTTTTATTTTCTTTTTACAATACTGGGAAAATAAATTGGCAAAGGTCTTTGGTAATAAGCTATCAATTTTTTTGATGACATTATAAAAATAAACAACAAATAGAAATGAAAAATTTTAAAAAATAACTATGCTCTTTAAAAATCAAAAAATAAAACAAGAACTACTTAAACTCTTTAATATCTTTAATTTAAAGATCTGATGACTTATCAACTGGGTCGAATGGCGCCTATCTCCCTCGGCCAAAAGCCCCATAAGAGCGCAGAGAGCGAAGAGAGCGCAAGGGGCTAAAAATAGCATGTGGATCGCCACCATGAGAGGTGAGTTCTTAAAGCTCTGCGATTTGCAGTAATGACGTGGCACGAAAGCTCAATCCCCCCTTTGGAAGAGGGAGACGGAGCGAGGGAAGCCGGAAATATTCCTTTTCAGCTCGCGGCAGAGACAAAAGCAACAAAAACATAGAAAAAAAAAACACAAGAGTTTCCAAGTCATTTTGCACATTTCCTTGACATTTCATTTCTTTTTTTTTTATACACATTTTTCCGCCGTCTAGTTATTCTTTCCTTTCTGTTTTTTTTTTCTTTTTTTTGCGCCCATCTTTTTAGTTATTTCAGCAGCACTCATTTCTTGCGTATGGAACGTGTTCTATTGTCGGTATTTGTGCTCATGAGCCAGGAAGAGGAAGAGGAAGCAGCTGCACCTTATTGTCCGTCCGTCAGTTCGTCACTCCGCCATTTCCCCAATCCCCCAATCCCGCAATCCGGCTTTTCCCCATTCCCCCTTCCCCATTCCGGCATTCCGTCAGTTGTTCATTAGAGCGTTGCTTAATTAGCGCCTCGCTTTGTTTTCGCACACAACGTTCACGTTCCGTTCTCCCTCTCTTTCTGATTCGCATTCTCGCTAGCCCCCTCTCCTTCTAAATCCGCACTTGCCGTCCCGCTCTCGCACCCGCTGCCCACGTTTGCCTTATTCGCATCTTAATCCGCTGGAAAACAAGCGACCGTGTGGCCTAATGGATAAGGCGTCGGACTTCGGATCCGAAGATTGCAGGTTCGAGTCCTGTCACGGTCGAAATCGAGTAAATTTTTTTTTTTGTCCTGTAGTGCGGGATTTTTAGAAGGCTTCTTTAAATTTCCACAGAGATTTAAACATGTAAATGCTTCAATCATCGAAAATATTAAAGTACAAATTTTAAAATTAAAAAAAAAACTAAAATTAAAAAAGACCCCAGCAAGAAAATTAGATTTTTAATAAGAAAGAAATCCACTAAAAAACAAAATATTAGTAAACTTTAGATAGCAAATAACACACCATTTTCTACAGCACGACCAAACTCACAGCTCCAAACCAAAAAGCAAGCTTCAATTGCCATTAAATAATGTCGCTCAACCAATTAAGTTTAAATGGGCATAATAAATAATAACTTAAAGGCATCCACATACCAAGTTTCATATCTATAGCAGCACTACGGCCCAAGTTACGCCAGGACAGCCGGCTAAAAACACAGAAATCCACTACAATGGCGTCATTTAAGAGCAGCCCCGGTGCTGCATTTCCAACTGGAGTTTCCACTCGATGGGTTGGATGGGTTGGCTGGCTGACTGGCAAACCGGCTACCGATCCGATCGGGCATCAATTTCGTGCTGTGCCTGACAGCGGCTGTCGCTTATAAATTGCGGAGCCCGCAAAAACAGCAAGAACAACAAGGGCCATGGCCACTATGGCAACAACGGCGACAAGCGCTCTGACATTTAACATCCGGTTGAAATTGTTCAACGCATTTCCGGTGCCCTCTGCCTTGCCCACCACCACCACCCACAGCCGCCCACCATGGGGCATCCCAGAAGACAGGACGTTGGGTCCTCGACCAGCAATTAAACGCTTATCGAGAAGTTGGCCAAAAAGAGCAGGAGGAGGAGGAGGAGCAGAAAACAGACGACAATGAGCTGCCTTGCATATAATTGAGGTTATGGCCGACTCCGGCCACCTTTTGGCCCGAACTTTTCCGGCAGAACAGAAAAACAGTTTTCGCTTCTCCACCTCCGCATTCCGCTCTCCGCCTGGGAAAAAGTTTCAGCCAGCACAGCATAAGTTGAAATGTGTCCACCACCTGGAACACAGAGCACAGAGCCCCGAGAAGCGAGAACCGAGAGGTAGTTTTACATACCATATATAGAGCAGTGCATACATATGCGGCAAATAACTGCAGACAAAAGCCGAAGAAATTAATTAGGGTCTTCTTCACCTACCACCTCCCATGGCCATCATGGCCATCATCACCATCATTATCGTCGCAGGCAACCTGCATCAAAACTAGCAAAACGGATGTCACCCGTAAACAAGCGGCGGCATAAAGGCAACAACAACAACAACAACAACTCCAGACTGCTCTAGAAAAAGGACGAAAAAGGACCTGAGATAGTGAAAGGAGTCGACAAACAAATCGAGTTGTTGGCATGGAAATTAATTGCTGCAAATTGAGTAATGATGTTGGCCGCTGTCAGGATGAAAAAATGGCAAAAGAAACTGCAATTATCCCTAACGATTTCGGGGGACTTCAAATTAGATATATCCATTACAAAATATATTTGAGCTCATTTTACAGTTAATAACAAGGAAGCAACTTTAAAAATACAAAGGAGTTTTTTTTTAATACTTTATATTTTCTGTGAGCATGATTTATGATCTTAACTTTATGGATTTTAAATTTTTGTTTTTAGTTTAGCTGGAGTTGTGAAATTTGGTATGTGACCTTGTTTTGGTATTATTAAAACATTTCTTAACGTTCCCATTCTAAACTGTTTTGCTATTTGGGAAAGTGTTTAAAACATTTCAACCTCCACCATCTATATTTTCAATATTATATATTTTCTTTGAGCTTAATTTATGATCTTAACTTTTTGGATTTGGAATTAACTTTATTTTTAGCTTAGCTGGAGTTGGGAAAATTGGTATGTGCCCTTGTTTTGGTATTTTTTAAACGTTTCTATTGCTATTTGGGAAGTTGTACAAAACATTTCAACCCCTACCATGCACTTTTTCCGAATTATATACATCAAAGGCAGCTGAATTTTGCGTGTGTCATCACATTTAAATATACACTCTTCGTTCCCCTAATCAAATCAACCTGAAGGCCCTGCGAAGTTATGATTACGCACTTTTCGGCACTGCCTGCAAATGAAATGTTTTGTCAACTCTGAACTGCCAAAACAGCGTCAAACGGAGGCGGGCAAACAGAGACAAACAAACAAACAGGCGAACAAACGAACAAATAAGCAGGCAAACAAACAAACGAACGAACGAACAAACATTGACGCAATTTCTGCTGCAATATGAAAAAGTTTTTCCTGCTCCTGCCACGCTTTTCCAGGCTTTTTTCCTTCGCCACTCCAACATTTTTTTGTTTTTTAGGTTTTTTTTTCTGTTTTTGCTGTTATTGCTCTGAGCTTCAGTCGACGCTGTAATTTGCATTTGTAATCAAAAAGTTGCACATAAACTTTGTTTTATGCTCATTTTCCTCGGCTAGTCACATGTGTGTGTGTGTGCGAGTGTGTGTGAGTGGAAAAGCCTCCTCCGGTTGCTAAGACATAAAAGGACACACAGCACACAGGACGAACTCTCATCATAATTTTCCTAATTTCAAATTATTTCCATTAGTGGAGTGAAGCGCAAAAAAAGAAGAAAAATCTCGTAGCGAAAACAAATTAAAAAGGAAGGGTTAAAGCAGTGATAAAGCTTTTCAGGGAAAACTGGGCACATATCATGGAAAATCTAAAAAAAATATAAAACGAGTGCTTGGCTCTTGACTTTAATTGCTAAATAATTAATGCACATAATGGCATTTTAATGATTTAAATATAATAAACGAATTATTGCAATTAATGGCATGTTTAGTGCAGAGAAATTCATTTAAGGCCTTTCTTAAAGCTTTAAAATTTTATAATAAAATTTCTAAGAGGATTAGCCTTTAAATCAAAGACTTTTCCAGAGGCCAACAAAAAATTGAAGCATTTAAAAATCCTATTCATATTTGAAAAAACATTCACTGTTTGAAATATTTGCCAGGCAATTAAAGCTTTTGCTTTTCCAGTTTTATAAACATCACAAAACTCTGCAATTCTTTTCGCTAGCCCCTCAAAAATGTTCAATTAAATCCATAAAGGAAAATCACCGAAATTGAAAAGCTGAAAATTGCCATTTAATCAACTGATGCCGTTTGCCGGCTCTCCATCGTTTCGGGGAACGGAGCGAAAATCAAATCAAATATTTACTTGCTGTTAAATTTATGACGAAACGCAAATCGCATAAAAAGGTCTTGGTGCTCCGTCTCCCTCACACACACACACACCGAGTGTGTGTTGCTATTTCGCTTGCACCCACTGTTTTGTGGTCGCATAAAAAATGCGGCAAATATTTGCGTGCAGCTGCGACCCTTCAAACCCTTCGGAAAACGGAACGGAAAATGTCGAAATGGAGGATAGGATAGGGAATTGGGAAAGTGGGTTTTCCGAGGGGAAGAGGGGGGGGTGAGAGGCCTTTAAGCCATTTTCCAGGGCTCCTTGGCCTCGAGTAGGCCGAAAAAGCGATGCCAAAAGCCATTTAACTGCATTTATCCGGTTAGGAAGCCGAGGCATTTGATAGATAGATAAAGTATCTTCCTTCTCCTCATCCTCAATCCAACTTGCTACCCATTTTTCCGCTTCCCGGTCAATATTTAATTTGTCAAAGTGAGATTTCACTGTCGGCAGGCAGCCCGAAAATAAAAAAAAGTTTCCCGTTGGCTTGGCTTTGCAGTTGCAGTCGCTTGCATTTAACAATTTGTTGATAAATTAGCCCAAAGCCAAAAACTCACTGACGTGGAGGACAGTGGCTTAAAAAGTTGTTTCCCTTTTCGCCTTCCCGGCTTTCCCGACTGGCTTTCCCTGCTTTCCTGGCTTTCCATATCCGACCTTAGCACGTGACATTTAATTTTTCGGACACACACAAACATGCTCCGACGTCCCGAGAATGAAGTTTTAATGCAGATTTATCACCCGGCCACCGAAGACAAAGGCTGAGGATGACAAACACTTTTCGGCCAAAAGCGGTGAGTTGGCTTCTTTGTCTTGTTGATAATGTCAACAAGTTTAGGGATAATTCTGTGCACACACAAATTTAAATCTCTCTCCTAAGGGATTTTTATTTATTTTTTTTTATATAAAATAGTTGGATAAATATATTCTAGAAGTTTGGAATGCTCGTGATTTTATTGGATATAAAATTCGTGGTATTTACGATTATTATTCATTCCTGAAAAAATTCTGTGGACATTTTTTGTAAATTTTTTCTTGATATTAAATAGCTAGTCAATTATATTCAATTACTTCCGAATTTCTGTTACTTTTTTCTACTCGCGTTTTTTTGTCCTGCCTTTTATATATTTGTATAGATTTAATTTAATTGGATCCTGGTACTAGAACCATTTTTATTTTGAAGAATTTTCTGTGTAAACTGATACAAAATATTTCCATTCTAGGCCAAATTCTTTGATGGCTCAGTCATATTTAATTTGAAATTTTGGACGCAAGAAAACTCTGGTAAAAGCATTTCGCCTGCCCTGGAATTCTGCCGCACTTTTCTGCTGACCGCAAGTTGACAGAGTTTCTGGTCCGAAGAAGCAGAAGCCGGCGGCGGAGATTTAGTTAATTAAAATACAATAAAATATGCACAAGTGCTGAAATACTTAGGCCAAGGGAGGCCGCAAAAGCCGCAAAATGCCCGGGGACCCACTCGCAGTGGATCAACTTGACTCAACTCTTTGCCAGTTTCAAGTTTCTCGGCTACTTTTCGGGCCAAGTCAATAGCCGGGCCAACACAGAGTGAGTGAGAGATACATATATAAAGAGTGAGGGAGTGAGAGAGAGAGAGCGAGTGCATGTGCCACATGGCGTATGCGTGATGTGAGTTCATGGAAGGAGTTGCCGAAGGGGCAGGCAGCACTGCAATATTCAGCAACCAACTGCCACCGAGTGGCAACTCAATTAATCCGCCCATCCCGACCACGTTAAATGCATTTACATAGATTTATTTTTAAGCAGACAACGGACATGGGACAGTGGCTAGGACTTTAAAAGCCTGCTTAAATTTGGATATTTTTGTAATTTTATTACCATCTGCTCTGCTCTCGTTTGCCCAAAGGACGTCGGTCCCTTTCTCGATTTTTATTTCGGTGGTTTTTGAAAGCTTTTGCTGCTGTTTTCTTTTATTTTTCGTATTTATTTTTTGCGAAACGAGAGGATTGCCAATTATGCAGAAGGCCGCTGAATAAATATGAAATGACATAAATGGCCACACAACAACACAGCGGCAACAAAAAGTTTCGGTTTTCCAGCATTTTTGTACCCTCGTCTAGGCGGCAACAATACAAACACAACGGACAGCGGACACAACAACATTGACAGGACAACAAAAGCCGTGCGGTATAAATATCCTTAAAAAAGGGGTGTGGTTGGGGCGGCAATAAATAACATTTATGACTGAACAGGGCGCTTAAATATTTACATAGAATAAAATTATTTATTAATATTTCCGACGGACAAAATAAGGAAAAAGTAAGGCAAAAATAAGGAGAAAATGGAAATGAAACGCAAAGAAAGACTGAAAAGCATAAACAAAAAGAAAGAATTTTCTATTATTTGCGGAAAAGTTTAAAACAAACGATAAGTCAACGAAATGCTGCCCTAAAGTTGACCGCAAATGGATGAAACAAATTGAAAAGCGAAAAGAAATGCAAAAGTCTGGTACCGTAAATATATACATTTATTATTCAAGTTGAATCAATTAATCTTTGTTTTCAGTGGAAAAAAATTAAGAAAATATTAGAAGATAAATTGGAAAAAATTAAATTAATATTATTTAATATTTTTTGTTTACAATAATTCATATTGCTGTTTTTATAAATACCACGTTTCTTTCCTCTTGTTTTCAGTCCATCTGCTAACAGCTTCCTGTTTTCCTTTGGCTTGGCTAATTCACTTGGAAACTCACTAATAACTTGATTCAATTTACATTTAGTCCATAAAAAGCTGAATTGCCAGCCCCCCGCCCCCCGGATCCCCTTACAATTGCGATTACTTTTGGAAAATAAAATGAATAAAAAAAAAATGGAAAAAATGCGAGGAGGCCAAAGAAGAGCGGAAATCGACACAAAACGTAGCGACTTCAATGCAGGCGAAGGCGAAAAAAGAAGCCCCGCATCCGGATCCGGTACACAGAAAACAAAACTGCAAAGTAAAAATAAATAACTGAATCTTAGATTCAAGGATTTACAAGTATTACATATTTAAATTAATTTAAAAGAAGTATTTTTTGTAAAAAATATATTTAATTGCATGAGTTTATTTGAAAATATTTGAATTAATCATTAAAAAAATAATTTCATATTTAAATCAAAGTTAAACATTTTTAAATTTACTATAAATGTTAAATTTTACATTTTCCTATATATAATAACAACATAGCGATAAATATCTAAATTCAATATGAAATCTTAAGATTTACTACGTTCTTTTTGTCAGTGTAGCTGTCTCCCCAGACACAGGACACTGGATACTGGATAGTGGATACTGGTTGCCGGGATGGAGGCTCTCGGACTCGAACCCGGGACACGATGTCCGGACAAGATGGGGCAATTATTGTAAGCGGCTTTCATCGTGCGATGATTACACTTACAACAGAAATGGGGCGCGCGAAGAGAAGCGCCGCCACATTGAGGATCCAACCAAAAAATACAAAAAAAAAGAGGAGACTACGATATAGCCACATAAAAATAATATCAAAAGGCGGCCAAGAAAACATTTCTAAGAACGCATCTGGCTGGCGTTTTTTGGCCATGTTTGTTGGCCTAATTAGTGGCAGTGCACTTTTATAGCATAATTTTCGGCGTTGTAAGCGTTTTTCGCTTAGACTCCCCCCCGCATCACTCCTCCATTCAAATTGTACAACATGGAAATATTACATTAAAATTTATGAAACTGCAGGGGGGCCCAAAACCCCAAAAACAAGAAGAGGAAAAAAATAGAACCCATAACCAGAAGAAAAAAACCAGAAAACACAGGGAACATGGACTTGGCTACATTACACACAGCGGGTGGCGAAAAACCAGGGGCGAAATGGAGTTAAAATGGGGAATGCGGTCTGGAATTGAGGCATCTGAGGGATCTGCCAACGGGGGCAATTAGTGGCCAGTTGGCCCACACCAAGCCCGTTGCCTTTCCCCTCCCTTCCCAACCAGCCTCGGAAAATCCCTCGGAAAACTCACCTGCAACGAGATAAGAAGAGATAAAGAGTTGAATTAATAAATAGTCTAGCGAATGAATGGGAATTACTTAGTTAAATGCAAGCCAGTTGAGGTGTAATTATAAAAATGCTCAGGGCACAAAGCAGGTAGGGGATGAGAATGATTAAATATTCACAACTTAAACTCAAGTTAATAAATCACAAAATTAAATGAATACCATTAATCAAAGTGAAAATATTATTTTGGGGGACAGCGACACAAAGAAGAATCGCAGTGTGACCAATGCCAGATAGGCGAGTGACCGCAGGCTAAGCAACCCTGCTTTAAATAATATATAATTTAACTTTAATTAAAGTCTGATTTACCCTGTTTATAACCCGATTAATGAAGACAATTTAAAGAGCTTTTTTACAAACGTTCAAATACTCGGCAATCACGGCACTCTATTTTATATATATTTTATATGTATGATACCCCTGCTATCGGGAAACTCCAGACCTCCAGAACGCCAGTGCCAACCTTTGAGCATAACTGATAAATGAAATAATAATTTCCATTCGATGAAAGTTTGTCTGCCGCTCAAAAGGACTTTTAGCTACCCAACTTGCTACTTCTTTGGGGGGTCCTCGTAAATTTATGAACTTTATGGCCGGCAACTTCAGAGGTCCGCACAGTCGACAGTTCGACGGTCGAGGGTCGTTAGTCGGCAGTCAATATCTTGTGCATTTCAATAGTTCATATATTTCGGTGGTTACCCTTGTTGTGCACACACCACCACCCCGTCCTCCTTCCCCCCCTCCCCCCTCCCCCTGGGCAGGGCACCACCCATCGCTAGCTGGCTGCAATAAAAATGCATTTCATGCTCGAAACATGACTTGGCTCAATTTATTTTACTTTGCCGCATTTAACGACTTCACACAGGCGCCGCCAGACTTGGCCTAAACCGAACACTGAGAGAAATTATTATTCATTTTGTATTCTTCTTGTAAAAATTATAAATTTATTTTTTTATTTGCTACCAAAATTCTTAGAAATATATTTAAAAATATTTTTTAAGCAACATTTATTTAATTTAAATTGAAATTACATTCAGCTATTTTTTCTTTATTTCATAAATAAATTTGTAAAAAACTGTATCACTTAAAAACCCATTGAAATATTTTTTACGCACTTTTTTTATTTAAAAATGTAACTAATTACTCGCCGTTGGTCCCTGGTTTTTCTTGCCGTGCAGTCACAGTTGAATTTGGCAACTCCATCTATCTGTGTCTGCCTGCCTGTGTCTGTCGACCCCTTTGTAAGCCCCCCCTGCCCACACATGGGCGCCGTCGTACATGGCCGGTGTAATGGTGTTAGACCACAATGAGCTCAATTTACGCCAATGATTGGCGGTGCTTGGCAAAGGCGGAAGCGGCGGACTCACACAGACAGAGATTTTCAGGGGCGGTGTAGGCCCCCCCCCCCCTCAAAAAAAAGGGGGGCATGGTCTGGCGGTTTCTCCTCTTCGTTTCGGCCGAAAAAGTTTCTTGTTTGCATTTGCCTACCGTCTGGAACTCAGGAGGTGGGATCCCTGGATCCGGGAACTCGGAACTCGGGATCCGGGAAAGCAGACGTTAAACATCGCGTGCAGACATTGCCAATGTTTGCCACGCCCCCTTGGCGCTGCTGCCCGGCCACCCCCGCCGGCAGACACGAGACACGAGAATTTTTCCCACTGCACACGAAAAATGTTCGACAGTCGTCGTGGAAAAAGCGAGAAACACAAGTTGAAGTTGAAGACTTTTGGGCAACACACACCAAAAAAAACAAAAAAAAAGAAGAAAAAAATCAACTGCAACGGGGATTCCCAGGCTACCAAGCTGTCATGTCCCAGACACAGGGGCGTCGTGCGGCCAGGGGCTACAAAACAGAGACTGCATTTTTCGGGGCGAGCTTGATCAATAACTTGGGATAACGCAAGAAAAAAAGGGGAAGAAAAACAGGGAAAAACTATGGAATGTCTTGGATTTCTTGGCTTGAGCTCCAAAGGGAGGGGGTTCGCACCCCCCTTGGGCTAAGCCCCTGCTTAGCCAGACAAGTTTACTTGTTACACGTAACCAGAGACAGGCAATTTTTGGATCCCGAAAAAAACACGTAAGCCGCCAACCAAAACATCGACATTTGTTTTAGATTTTTTCCCCCTTCACCTTTTGCAGGCAGACACCAATAATATACACAGTATTTTTTAGAATAAAACAAAACTATAAAAAGTAGAAATTAAAAAAATTACAATTTAAATTAATGTCATAAAAAAAATCCAGAATAATTTAGAAAAAAAAATCCCCAACCATTCTACCAACTGCCAAGAGAATAAACCACCTATTAAGAGGTCTTAGGGACATGTATTCCCCAAATGTGAACGGCAAGTGTGCGGCAGTAATCAAATGAAAAGCCAGTTGCCAACACCATTTGCCATTGGCCCATTATGATAATCATTTTGAAAGGCTTTCCGCACGAGTTTTTGAACAACAAAGGCGATTTAAATTACGCCCGCTAAGCGGTTTATGCAGTCACCGGCAACAACAATACCAAGGGCCAGGGAACAAGGAACAAGGAACAAGGAACATCCGCAGTGAGTCAAAGTTAACAAGCGAGCAAACAAGAAAGTCGACCGACCGGCTTTTTCACCACCAAACTCGCTGGATGCCCTTCAGGGCTGTGAGAAAAATGCTTCCTAGACTTTTTTTTATTGTTCGAATAAATTAGGGTTGGGTAACAAGACAGCTGGTTCTTAAATTTAAATGACGTGGCTCCATAAGCCCTATCTACATCAATATAATTCACAAAAAAAATGTAATACTATTCCTTACATTTGTTTTAAGTTATCCAACACTGGCTAATGGTAACGTTTTTCATGGAAACCTGACTCTTAGCTCTTATTTTCAATGTAAACCATTCAAGTACCCGAATAACAAGAGAGACACTTGCCAAAAGCATCTCTGTCGTGCTGGAAAAACTGAAGCTAACTAAAAATTCGCTTGCCTCCCAAAACACTTTCCAACACTGCCAAAAACATGGCAGCCCAAGTAGCAAACAGAATCATTAAGTGAACAAGCAAAACTCAAAATTCAACCTAAGCAGTGCACAAAAAAGGACATGGCAGCAGAGTGGGGTTTTTTACGAGGGGTGTAAGGGGGAGGGGAGGGGTTCGGGCATAGATGTGGGTAAATGACAAGCTTCCATCTCTTGAGAGCAAAAGGGGGGAGGGGGTGGGCGCTTGTGGCTGCCTGGCACTCATCAGCAGCCAAGCATCGCATTTTGAGATAAAACATAAAGAGCGCACCTAATGCGTGCCTGTGTCAGTGTGAGTGCGCATATGCGTATGTGTGGCGGAGGTCTATGAGTGTGCAAATGTATGGGTGCCCGTAGCGATGTTAAGTGTATGCTTGTATACAGCTGCGGTCACGAAAATAGCAATTAGGATAGTGCACAGGCAGTTAATTAAAGCAGGTATACAGGGAGAAAAAAGTGCAAGGAAAATTAAATTTAATTTAATTAAAAAATACAGTACTTTTATTTTTAACCACTAAAAAGGGCTTTGAAATATATTTTTTTAAGAAATAAACTTCTCGAAACATTTTTTAGACATTAAAGTTAATTAAAATAAATAAAATTAAATAAAACTAGAGAGATGTAAAGGATTTAAAGAAGATACTTGTTTGCATTTCCCTTTAAGCCCCTCATTATTTAAAAAATGTAAAATCCCATAATAACCAATTAAATGATAAGTACAAAAAAAGTGTTGAAAAACGTGATCTTTTGTGCGAAATGCAGCTTAAAATCCCCTCTATCCTGAAATTACATATTTGATTTGTAAATTAATTTAAAGAACCAAAGGGGAAGCTACACTATTTTTTGAAACGCCGCTGTATTTGAGTGCGTGTGATTTGTTTGTGCTGTTGACTTTGGATAATGTCGTTTGTTGGCTGCCATCGCCAACCGCTTTTGTTTGTCTGCATGTTTGTTTGTCTCAGGCGTGTGGGTGGGTGTGTGTGTGGGTGTATATTTGTCTGTTTGTTTGACTGATTGTCTGTCATTTTGTCTGATTGTGCGCCTATTAGTATACAAATGAATGAATAATTGCGCACACACACCGCACCAGCCGCAATCCTCCAACGACCACCCTCATTTCATTTTCATTTTCGTTGATTGAATGGCCCTAAGCCCCCCATTTACCCACTACCCACCCCCTCCCCATTCTATTGGCCTCCTGCTGCTGGATTACACAGGAACACAAAATTAAACTTTGTGAAATTTCCACGAACCATTTCAAGTTTTCCATGATATTTGGGTGCTCCTGAGTAAAAGTCCCATACAAAATTATTTTCCATCACCTACAGGTTCCGCGGTATAGCTAAGAATACAAAAAACCGATGTTTGCCGACATTTTGAATTACGTGGCCTTTATAATTGGACTTAACCGTATTATTTTCGCTAGGACCCACTCTCAATACATCACGGCACTACTAAAAAATAGTCCCTATTGTGAACCATTGTCCATGTCTTTGGAATTCGACGCCAAAGTTGAAAATCCCAAAATTTTAAAGATTTCTCTTCTAGAAAAACAATTCTGAGAATTAAATCTTAAATGGAACTAATTTTAACTATTCATTGAATCTATTGTTCATTGTATGCTTTAATTTCGGTTTAAAGCGTTTTCATGAAGATATTTTATTGGATTTCTTATACCAATAAAACCGTTTTTTTTTATTTTATTATCTACTCCTATGTGCTGTCAAATTTTGAATAAGTCATGGCAACCTCTAGAACTAAGAAATTAAAAACGTTCACTGAACACACATAGAGAAACATACATGTTTACTCCCATTCTATAGGATGCCTTGACTTATTTGAAATTTGACAGCACATAGGAGTAGATAATAAAATAAAAAAAACGGTTTTATTGGTATAAGAAATCCAATAAAATATCTTCATGAAAACGCTTTAAACCGAAATTAAAACATACAATGAACAATAGATTCAACGAATAGTTAAAATTAGTTCCATTTAAGATTTAATTCTCAGAATTGTTTTTTCATCAGAGAAATTGTGAAAATTTTGGGAGTTTCGACTTTGGCGTCGAATTCCAAAGACATGGGCAATGGTTCACAATACGGACTATTTTATACGAATGCCGAGATGTATTGAGAGTAGGTCTCAGCGAAAATAATTGAGGTAAGTCCAATTATATTGGCCACGTAATTCAAAATGTCGACAAACATCGGTTTTTTGTATTCTTAGCTATACCTCGGAACCTGTAGGTGATGGAAAATAATTTTGTATGGGACTTTTACTCAGGAGCACCCAAATATCATGGAAAACTTGGAATGGTTCGTGGAAATTTTTGGCTGTGTACCTGTGTTATTTGTGCTTTAAGCCTTTAAGTCTTTGTTAGACAATTTGCTGCCAAACTGGCAAACAAAAAGGCTGCAAAAAAGCGTCGAGGGAGCAACGTGTGTGTGCTTTAATTGTTGTAATGCGATTTCGTCACCTCATCCAGTCAGATTTTCCCCCCTTTCCCTGAATTCCGCCCGATTTTTCCCCGCTTTCCATTCATTCATTCCTTTTGTCGGCGGCTTTTGATTAGCTTTAGCTGTGTGTTTGTGCGGCGCAATCCAAGTTTCGAGCTCTTGGTCAATTTGATTTGCCTAATTGGCCAAGCCAATGGATTGGAAATTGGCCGAGGGATTAGTCAAAGCGTTGGAAAGGAGTCGAGTTAAATGGAAGCTGAAACTATTCTTGTTCCCTCAATTCCGTATATCAAGCTTCTCAGTCTGCGTGACTTTAAGTTTAAGTTTTAACTTATGGTGAAAAAACTGTTTCAAAATAAAGAAGAATATAAATTTATCACAAAAATAAAAATAAAATATTTTAACTAATAATAACAAATATTTCTTCAACTTTTTTAATTTATACTTTTTAATATAAACAAAATTATGAAAAAAATAAAAAAACCATATATTTTAAATTTAATTTAATAATAAATATTTTATTGTTGAAAATTTATACAAATATATATTTTTTAAAATCATAAATGAAATGAAAAAATCATAAATTTTGAATTGACTTTAATATCAAATATTTAATTGTTAAAAATATAAAATCTAGCTTCTATTTATTTTTATTTATTTCTTATGTAATTTACTTTATTTAAAGACTTGCTTAAATTGATTAGCAAAGTTGTAAAATAAATCCAACCTAATCATTCCAAACAAACACAATTTGTACTGTACTTATTTTTACTGCAATTTCTCACTTGAGCTCATCAAATGGATGGTGGGGGGGAAGGGGGGTTTTCCATGGGTGGGGGGGACTACCCACCCATGCTATTAACACTTAGTTACAACATGTACAGCAATTGGGAATTTAGCTCGGCCACTTGAGCCACTTAAATGTTCGTGAAAACAAACAAATTGAGTGGACTTGGCTGGCGTTTGTCTACAGCTGCGACTGTAACACAATATATACATATATATGTACATATATATATGTATGTATATGTAGTTATGTAACCGGTAGTATGCGTAGCACACAATATAGTTATTTGGCCCTAATGATGCGCATAAATTTGTCAGGGTCAGAGGAGAGTTGGCAGCGCGAAGAGCTGGGCAGCATAATTTAGCATCCCATCCCGGGATCCCCAACCAAACCAGCATCATAAACACAGTGCGCGCAAATTGTTAATTGACACATTGCTACACTCAAGTGGTCCCCTAATGGTCCTTGCTCTTTGGTCGGGGAATATTTCGAGTGGCTTTCGGCGATTTCAGTGGTATTTCAATTAGTTTCGTAAGTTGCGGGAAAAATCGGGAAAAATCGAAGCGATAAGGCGAGGGGTCCAAAACCCAAATGATATGGTCTGAAATTGGTGCTTAAACTGGTACATTAATTTGAGCCGTCGGAACTAACAAGTTTCTGACTTTTATTGGGGGTCTATATTGTAGTTCTGTACCAGAAACAAATAATACCATCTGAATATAAATATGAAAAAATATGAAATTTATTCATTGTAATTCTAAACCAGAATGTGATAAAGGAAATATAATAACATAATAATATCTAAAAATATTATAAAAATAAAGATTAATGAAAACATAAATATTAATATATAAAAAAATAATATTTAAATATTATAAGAATAGAGAAATGTGTTTATTAATCTTTGTAAAATAATATTTAAAATATTAAATAAATAATACCTTAAAATATTATAAAGGATCAACATACACATTTAAAACAAATTGGTTATTTTAATGAATTTCTCTCCTTCTAATACAACCATTTTTAAATTCCTCAATGCAAAGACCTGCTGCTTATAACATCAATAAAGATAATCAGCTTATTATGATATTTTGAACCGCAACCACAATCATTTTAATTGAATTATTCCATGGCCAAACATTTCGATCCGGGCTTAATCGCCAACTGGGGCAATTCATTAGGACAATCTCCGAGTTTAAATTAAATCAAATAATTGTTCGCCGACAATCGGCAATCCTTGGACATTCAGATGAAGACTAAGACTCGTTCTCTCGAACTCAAACTCAAGCGCTCAAACGACGCTGCTCATTTCGAATTCATTGAATTTTGCGATAATTTGATTAGGCCACCACGCCTCCGACAATGGAAATTTGGAAATGGTTTTGAAAACGCCCCATTTCCCCTTTTCCCCTTCCCCCTTTCTCAGTTTCGGGGGGTTTGTCATGTCAGAAATGCCTTTCTGACATAAATTGCAATTGCAGAAGTTGCAATGCGAAATGCGAAATGCGAGATACGGAATTTACATTTAAATGCTTGACATGGAAGACTGGACCATTTATCACAAGTACTATGTATAGTATATCAAATAAATTAGTTAAATATTATGTTATCCAATTACAGAGGGCGGGGATTGCTTTGCGGAGCAGACATTCTGTCAGCATAAATTGCCAAGTCGCCGCATTTGATGTGACAACAATAAAGCCAAGGGATCCAAGCGGGCTTGGTTGGCATTCGAAATTACGACAAACTAAAGCCTGGGAAATTGTCAGCGACACTCGCTGGCTGGCTGGCTGGGTGGTTTTCCCCCATTTCCCTCCCATTTCCCTACTCCAAAGTCCAACCCACAAGTTGGCAGTTCAAAATGCTAATCACCACATGACATTCATTGTCTGTGAAACAATTGGGACTCGACTCCCTAACTAACACGCCTCGCCATCATTATGAATCGCATTATGAGCCCGCTAATTCCGTGGCCTTCAAGGGGGGTGGCGGTTTTAGGGGGTTTTAGGGGGTTAGCAGCCCGTCAATATCAGGCTGCGCAAATTGCAGCCCATCAATCGGGAACAGATTTCAATTTGCCGCCGCTGAAATCCAATTACCCATGGCGAAATTGCCCATTAGCCCATCAAAAAACCGCAGCTTAAAGGTCAAGTCGGTAAAACTTCCTGGGTTTAAGTGCCAACAGCTTGAGCTTATAAATTGATTATAATAATAGAATAATTTATACTCTGTTTTAAATATTATAGAATAATTATAAATATAAATATTTATATTCTAATTGAGCTTATAATTCAATTAATTGTAATAATTTAATAGTTTAAACTCAACCAATATTATAAAATACAATTTAAAAATTTAAATACAATTTTTAATGTAAATATAAATATTATTAATTGGTTTATAATATTTTAAATCAAGCAACCATAGTTTATCAATCAACCAAAGCCAAAATTCACAAAGCAAAAATTCGAATCAAAGTTGCAAAGGTAAACCGGATCACAAAATTTTATTAAACGTCACACGTTTATTGAAATCTGCTGTAAAATCAAATTATTCTACATAATTAAACAGAGGAGACGCTTACAAAACACAAATTAAATCAATGATGTGAAAATTGTTCAATCAATTGAAGCATTTAAATACAGTCAAACTTGACTATACATTACGCAAATTGTAGTCAATTGGTGGAAAAAAATGACTAAAAATATGACATTTTTTATTCAATTTTATAAAAATTGTAAATACATTTTTTCTTTAAAGAAAATAAGTAAATTAAATTCCTCTTTGATTTTTTTGTTATTTTTTTTAATAAAAAAAATGAAAATATATGTGCAACTCTTAAAAATAAAGAAAATGGCAATAAAGCACTTACGAATCATTTAAAATGTTCACTGGCCACAAGTCAAGATTTGCCCAACAAAATTGACTAATCGTCACTTATCAAAAACACAAAACCGCACTTTTCATCCATTAAGCCAAAATGCAACGCAAACTGCGAAATTCCTAATCGCAAAATGTGTATAAAAATGAAGTGCGGACCGCAAGCCGAAATGCAATTATTTTTGCCGTCCGTCCCAAAAGCCCGGTATTTGCATATTGTCAACATAATTAAACAGGCTTTTGACTTGTGGTTACACACGCCCACTCGAACACACACACACGCACACACGTGAACGTATGAATATGTATGAACAACACTCGTTCATTCAGAAAACATTCAGTCGAGTGTCCTTGACTGGCGCTGCTGAATACCGAGTGCACTGAGCACTGAATATCCAGGCAAATGCAAAATTGTTTTTGGCAAAGTGCACAATGCACTTGACGACTGTCAAAACGGACATGAGACCGAGGAGGGGGGTGGGGGTTGTCCTGTCCATGTCCTTGTTATTTATGTAAAATGTTGCACAACATTTATTGTGTACCCACCTTGCCCTTCACACACTAATAAAATTGTCCTTAACTGAAAGAAAATGAGGACAATTGCAGCAACTTTTCCGGCAATTTTATGTACATATATATGTATACAGATATTGAAACAATGCCGTCGTCCTTGCTGCTTGGGTCAGCAATAAAAATTTGTCCTGCGGTAAATGAAATGGATAGCAATTGCGATTGCGATAACTGGCTGCCCAATGGTCAAGCCAGTAAGCGCGAATCTTCCATCGACAAACAAACAACAACAAAAAAGTCACGATAAAAAGGAGGGAAATCGGCAACAAACAAATAAAAAAAAACAGCAATGGGCCACCAAATACAAGTTATAGCCGGGTCGAGGTCACCACCACCACCACCGACTGGTGTCCACTTACCGCACTTGATTACCCTGTAATCGCGGTCCTTGATCGCAACATTCTCGGAGTTCCCAGGCCTCAAGCCATATTAAAATAATTTCACGGCAATTATGCCATAAGAATATTGCCTTCCATTACGATTTAATGTGTTAGAAATGCACTCAAAACTTCTAATAAAAAAAAAGTTAAAAAAATTTTTTTTTTATTTTTTTATTCAACATCTGTTTACTATATTCCTATATTTTTTAAATTTTTTATATTTAATCAATAAGAATTGCACTAACATTGTTGATTAAAATTTTTTTTTTAAATCAAAATTTATGTTTGAATTTTATATGGTTGTTCGATTTTGTAGGTGCTTCCAAGTTGAGCTATTTTATTTTATTAATTTACCAATTGAAATCTACCAATTATTGAGTCTTACAAATGAGGTATTAACTTTTTGTAGGTTGTTACCCATTACCCCGTTGACCACTGGGTATTGACTCGCTCACCACTTTTCGGCTTTTTTTGTTGTTGCGTGGGGGGTAAAGAGTTTACGTTGTTTTTGTCTAAGAGGCGATTTCGGTTTCAGTTTGCAACTTGTTGGCATTGCTTTTCGATTTCTGCACTTGTCGGCAAGGAGAAGGGCTTTGTTTTTTAATATTGCACTTTTGTTGCGAGTATTCTGTACGATTTTTTTTCGTTTGTGTGTTTTCGGGAAAGTTTATCTGGCTCGGATTACTGGGTCAATTGGTTGGATGGCCTCCACTGTGGGAAATCAGCTTTTTGGGATCGGTTTTCGGGGTAGGGGGGTTTGCCTAATTAACAAAGTCCTGAAAAGGAAAGTTAAGCACACCCCCACAATATATATATATAGATATATTTCGCTCTCTTTCTATCTCGGTCTGTGTTTTGTTCAACTGAACTTTGACCCGTGCATTGACATCGTTTTTGCGTAAACTACAGAACTGTGTCAGGTAATTGCGTTCAATAAGCAGGTCGAAATGGAAAATGGAAAATGGGAACTGCGACTGAGAAAGAGACGGTGAGATATATATGGCAAGAAAGGGAAAGGGATATTACAAACGAGAGAAAGAGAGAGAGAGATAGACACACATGGCCCGAATGCCGTCGAGTGTCACTTGCATCCTGCATAATTGGTTTATCAATTGCTGTTGGCCCATTCAAGTAACCAACTTGCATTTGTGCGTTTAACTCTAAGCATGTCAGCTAACCACCCACCACCACCCACCCCCCCACAGCCCCACGCCCATTTCATGCCCCATAAAGCCAGTAAAATCCAAGATGACACCATTTGCAAGCGCACCCCCAACCCCCTTTGAAAACCACTGCGACGCCCCTGGACTTTCCCACTTTGACCGCACAAATTTGGAGCAAGGCAATGATTAATTTATGCGAAATCCGAAACGAAATCGTGCGAAAACCAAATTTGCTCGCCACACACAATTTAAATGCGAGAAGAGAGATGACACTCGTAGGTCTCTAAAGGTCCTCTGAAAAAATAGTTCAGAGTAAAGAGATAGCGGAACAAACAATTGGAAATGACCAGAATCTAGTTGAGAGTAAATGTTAACACACTGTAACTAGCCTTAAGTAAATATTATCTTTCTTACTCTTCTTTTGATATTAAGGGAATTTTGAAAGTAAAATTCTTATATTAGATGGAATTTTATTAAAGTTTTCTACGAAATAATTTTATTTTATTTTTACTTAATTTAAAAAACCATCTATTAAATACTATCTTTCCATAAAACAACTTGTAAACTCTAGTTAACCTAATGGCTCTCCAAGATAATTAAGCTTTATATCGGCTGTCTGCATCTTGGTTTATTTAACCCCTGCTCGACCCCTCGAATATTACGTAACCCCATTTGGGGGGGGGGGGTCTCTATCTAATCCCATTCTCAACCAGGCCAATTCAGCCGCACTTAGCCGCACAAAGAGTCTCCATTCCAATTGGCATCTTCGATGGCACCGCTTCTTTTTTTCTTCTTTTTTTTTCTTTTCAGACCCCCCCTCCTCTTGCTCTTCAACTTGAATGCAATCAAGGATTTTTTCGACTGGCCAAAAGTGCGCTTTCAGCCATGTTCTTTCGGGCGGACACTGGCCCTCCTTCATTCTACATCCTTTATACTCCATCCCCTTCCCAAAATCCCTCCAATCCCCGCCTGAATCACGGTCTGGCCACGATTATAAAGCCCGGGGCATAAATATTAGCAAAGGCGTTGCCGTTGACGTCGCTGCAGTCATTTAAATGTTGTCGGTCGTTGTGGCTGCAGATCCTCCAGAGTTCTTCCTGCTGCTCCTGCCACTCCTCCTTTGTACACCCCTTTTTTCTCTCCTGTTCCTGCTGATTATGCCTGTCAACGAAGTTTTCACATACACCGTAAAATATTCTATAGTAGCGAGTAACTAGTGGGGCAACGCGTAACGAGTAGTATAAACGAGAATTCGCCATATCTTAAATTAAGTACTTTACGAAATAAAATAACAAGAATAACAGAAGATATGATAGAAATTAAGATATCAGGTTTGGAAGAAATTAGCGAGTAACGAGTAGCCCCAACGAGTAAATATTCAGACCCACCGTTCATTTTATGAACTTCCATTAGGAATAACTCTTTTTTTTACCGTGTAACACAATGCTTAACCCTTTGCCACCCCAGAAATCCAGCTCGGCGCACAATGAATTAAATGAATCTCAATTTCCGTTCGGTTTGCGGTTAAAAGCCGCAGTCGTCGTCTTGGTCTTCTGGGCAAAATGCAAATTCTCCGGCGGCGAAAATGAAAACAAGCCGAAAAACTCTCATTGCAACAACAACAATGGCAGCGGGAATTTCCCAACCCTCAAACCCCCAGACCTTTCACCCCTTTTAGAAGCCTGCCTCTGCTTCTGGTGGTGCTGCATCAATTGCCTGGTTCTTCCATCTTCCATTCGCTTCTCAAGTTTCTTCCCGTAAATTGCTGCAAGATGCCCCCGAAAAAACCGATGCCGGGAGCAAGGATTTCTGGCCCCCGAAACTTTTGTGCCGGCAAAACTTTTACCACTGCACCAGGACGATGATGAGATTGGAGGGAGGAGGTGGAGGTGGAACAGGAGGCCAAGTCGTTGGGTCGCCGTCTGCAAAAGTTTTGCGATTTGTTTGCGCGAAATAAACGCGACGCAGATAATTTGCGCAAAAGTTCGCTTACTGCCCGCCGACCTCGCGGAAGCCAACCCGAAATCCAACCGAAAATCCAAGACTCTCCCAATCCGCGATTCCCATTTCCCATTTCGCAGAACCCATTCCCATTCCATCTTGTCCAACAATTTCATTTGGGAATATGTATTTCTGGTATGTCCAAATAAACCAACCGAAATGAAAATGTTTCGCGTTCGTTTCGAAAGTTGTGCGGATAAGTTTTTTTGCCTTTGTTGTTGTTCGCGAATGCCATACTCGTTGATTGCGGAATCCATTACCCATGTCGTTGGTTTTCCATGTTAAGATCAGATTAATAATTCAATTTTAGTGGAATCTTTAAATTTTGATTATTTGTTAGGAGCACTCGTTAGTTGTCGCTTTATGCTAATATGTATATTTACTCGTTACTCTGTCAAAGGACTCGTTACTTTTATTAATTATCACAGCAATAAGTACGAAGTCTATTATATACACTGTAATTGGCTTTAGTTACAACATAAAACAAAAAATGCGCACTCGCTACTCGTTACTTTTAAATAATTTCAGCTTCATCACAAATTGAGAAATGAAGTATAAATCCATCGTAATCACAGGTAATTTATACTTGAAAATCAATTAACAATGAGCCGCGAACCCATTTCGCCGAGTGAGTATATCCACTAATTAATCGCCACTCGTCGGTCGCCGAATTTCCGGGACTGCGGCTTTCGCAACAAATTGGCGTACATATTTTGGAACTCGTTGGTGGAGATAAAGTCGATGATGGGCAGTCGGCTGGTCAGCGGCACCACCACATCCTTGGCGGCCACAACACCACAGACAATGGACGAGAGACCCGCAGGAGTGTTGCTGGTCCTCATTGATCCCGGCAATCTCGATCCTCCTCCTCCTCCTCCGCCCGCCAATCTTCCCTCAAGTCCAGCTACTCCACGTAGTCCCAACTTTTGATCCTGTTTCGCCGGTTGCTGCATCCGCCTGCCGAGATTATAGAAGAAATCCACACCCTCGGTGGCCCTCGTCTCGATTCGGGGGCCCAACCACCGTCGATCCAAATATTCTTTCCTTCTGCCCGCCGTGGAAATCTTCTTCATTTTCTTACCGCTCTGCTGGGCCTTCGCATCTTTGAGCAGGAAGAGCACCGGAGTACCGGTACCGGTCCTCTTCTGCAGACTGGCATCTATGAGCTTCGTGCGGCGCGACATTCCCAGGGATTGGAGTGCATCGATGGGCTTCTGGCGCTGCGACTTCTTCTTGAAGGTCACATGCGATTTGGCCAGCGGCTTCTTTACCTTGGCCGTGCCCAAAATTGTGGGCTGCAGGGCGGCGCGCATCAATGGCGAACGCCTCACTGGCTTCTTCATTGGTTTCTTCAGCGAATTCTTCAGTAATTTCTTCTGCTGTTTCTTTGGCTTGGCGGTTTTGCTGGTTGGAGATTTGCAGGTTTTCTTAACCGCTTTTAATGGCGATCGCTGCTTGCATTTGTTAGTCATCATCTTTGTCTGTACTTCTTGTAAATTTCTTCTCAGCTTTTTTACTGGCAATTTTGGGTGACTATTTTGAAAATCGAATGTCTCGACGCTGACTGGTTGACTATTCGTTCTAAAGGGGCGGGTGAAACGGAAAACGGATTTCGTAGTGCCTACTACTTGACCACCTCGTCTCATGTCTGGATGTCTGGATGTCTGACGATGTGTCCCACGAACTTGAGCACGTTCCGCCTCCTGTTTCCTGTCACCTCTTGACTTGCCCTCTGCTTGTTTGTTTGTCTTGAGTCAACTTCTATTTGTTTTTTCTACTCCCATAAAAACCTTTGTCTTTCCCTCGGGCTAAAGGAAACTTGAAATCAACTTCCGTTTTGTGGCCCCTGATTTGCATATGTATATGTATGTATAACCCAAAGGGATATGCAAAAAAAAAATACTATTATATTTCCAAACATTCTGGATTCTGAGATTTAATTTTACCCTATTGATTTTCCAACCCCTTTCCCGAAAAACAAGTCATTAATAAAGTACGGAAAAGCTCATTTCCATGCACTCGTGTCTCTTTCCCCATTTTCCATCCATTTCCTTTGGCTTTCAGTTCTAGTTTCAGTTCCTTCTTTCGCTCATTTTGGTGTCAAGTGTTGCGTATCATTTAATGTGACACACTTAGCTGGAAAATGGGGGGGAAATGGGAGGAAAAGGGTGAAGGGGCTTTTCCAGACTGACAGCCAAACACATGTTAGCTGAATGCTAATTTGCTGGGCTAAGCGAATGGCAAAAAAACAGGGCCTAAAAATGCACTCTAAAAAATATTTTGAAAATATTTTGGGTATAAAATAAAATAAGGAATTTTCTTTATGAATTTTTATTAACTAAAAACATTATATTATTTAATATAAGTTTACAAACTGAATATTAATTTCTTGCCCTGCAATTCGGAATATTCCGTTGGGTGACATTATTCAGTTCTCAGGAACAGGAACCTATATACTACAAGCACACACACACACACACACAAGGCAGCTGGCAAGACAGGAAATCAACAGGACACCAGTACACACACACAAACAAACAAACAGCTGTTGTAGGGACTTCCGTTTTCGGTCAGCTTTGATATATGATCAGAAATCAAGTCTTCTGCCCGCCACATATGTATTCTATTTATATATATATATCTATATCTGGGGACGAGTAAATTGCCAGCTGAAGCAATCAGCTTCGCCTCTTTCTCTTGATTATCACGCTTCTTTTGTGTGTGTGTACAGTGCCAACTCAACGTATACGCAATATCACGTATACGCCGCATTGGCCAAAGGAGTAGTCGCTAACTCTTCTCTTCCCTGTCATTTTTCTCGCCTTTGTTGTTCCTCTGCTTAAGATTCAATTTTGAAAATGATTTTATCCTAACACCTCAATAAGTCCCCCGAATGTCAGTGGCAGCCGCCACAACTGGCAACATGCAACATGCAACATGCAATCTGCAATCTGCAACCTGCAACACCACTAGCAAAATGTTGTTTTCCGCTTAAGCACATCGCTGGAAAAATAAAAAATAAAAAACAAAAAATTAAAAGAAAAAAAAGGAGGAAACAAAGAGCTCGCTTCATTCCCATCCCTTACCAATCCCAGAAGTGCGTCCGTCCAAACGTTTGTTTATTTTATTTTGCCGCACAATTTTGCCCCTTCTTTCCGCCCTCTTCAGCCCCTTTCTCCGCTTTCTTCTCATTCTTCTTCGGCTTCGTCTTCTGCCGCTTGTTCCTTAAACAACAGCAACAACAATGGTCACAATGAAACCTCAGTCGAGGACCAGGCCAAAAAAGGAGTGCAAATCGCGGCAGCTCGACTTTTGGAATCTCCCTTTAAAGTCCTTAAAATGTATTATAATTAACTAAAATTATTCAAATAATAAGAAAATAACGTTTCTTGATTTTTGCTTGAATTTAAATGCTTTCTAAATTGCTATTTTAAAATTATTTATTTGATATTTCATTTTTTAACTATTATTAACTATTAAACTATTATTTCTATTTTATTAAAATTATTTTTAAATTTTACTTTAAAGATTATTATTTTGTATTTTAATTTCAAAAATGTAATTTCCTACTTTTTTAATCTCTGGTAATGGAAAATGATTCTTCAATTGAAATTTAAAAGTCTTTCATTCTATATTTAATTTAAAAAATTTAATTTCCTTTTTTTTAATTTCTGCTCAATTTTAGACATTAAATTATTATTTGTATTTTATTAAAACGATTTTTAAATGTAACTTTAAACGATTAATTTGCTATATTTTAATTTTAAAAATTTAATTTCCTACTTTTATATAGATACTAAATCTGCCAAATAATAATATTTTAGACATTCTACTTTGCCTTGTATTTCCCACCTTTCCTCTTTTTTTCGCCCAATATTAAACAATATTACCTCGAAGCAATTAAATTCCCATTCGCTGATATACCCCTGATACCCTTTGTTCTGTTGTTCATGGTGAAAAATGAAACAAAACAAATGAAACACAGAAAGGAGCAGAGGACCGACACAGAGTCGGCAGAAAAGGATGAAAAAAAAAAAGAGAAACACAAATGTGCACATGCTTCGTTGCCTGGAGTGCGCTATTTTGCACCTACGGGATTTTGTGCCTCACACACACACACACACACACACACACACAGAAACAACCGAACACACACAGACACATGCAAAGCGTGGAAAATCCATTCGAAATCAGTCAACGCGCCAAGGCTTTCATTCAGTTAGAAAGCAGACAGCCGACAAGCAAGGGCAGGGGAAAAGGGGTTGGGGGTTGCTTTTTAGGGTTTTTTTTTAGAGGGGGTTTGTAACCCCCCACCAAGGGACCCAAGCTCCCTCCAGCTTGAAGCGGAAGTGCGGCTTGATTTACTCAACTCGTTTGCTCGCTCGTTTGTTTCCAACTGCTGCAAACATATTTTTCCGCACCACCCCAGCTAAAATATTTATTAGCCCTTAAACAAACGGAATAGATGTGCGGCCCCCCGGAAAACTACACGTACATATATATGTATATACGGGGACCCAGAACTTAAAGACTTTCCAGCCAAATGGCCCGGAAAGCAAACTACCATCTTCCTTCCACCATCCCAAAAAAAAACAAACTGGTTCCCTGTTTATTAAAGCATTTCTTACGCATCATTTGTTGCTTGGCCAACAACAGCAAAAAAACAGCAACAAACGCCAGTGAGGAATGCAAATGAAATGGCCCAAAGGAAAAACCAGTAACAGAGGCCGGAAAATGCTGATGAAACGCAACTTGAAGTTTGATTAAGTGAAATCTCGTATGAGTAATGCGGATAACTTGAGGCCAAAGCAAAAGCCTCTCACGTCCTCGTGCGGAATGCATCAATCAAGATCGAAATAGAAATAGAAATCGAAATCGAAAATAGAGCAAAGGCACACACCCTTAATTGGGTCGAGAGACAGGAAAAGGAATTAAGTAAATCGCCAAATTAATTGCGGAAAAAGAAAAACCCAAGACCAAGTCGAAGTCCATGAGTCCAAGAGTCCAAATCCACACAATGCGGGGTCAATGGACTGGACTTAAGTGAACCAAAAAGCTGGCGGAGAACGAAGATGAAGTCTTGGGTGAAAACAAAATAAATGAAATCGAAATACTGAAAAGAGAAAATAAAATTGTAACTGCGGTTTTTCTATATATTTAATATTTTATATTGCATTTTATTATATTTTTTTATATAGAAAGAAAAGTTAAAAATTGGTCAAAAAAATTAAGAAGGGGAGTTTTTTCATATATTTAAAATGTTATATAAAAATTTCTTTAATTTAAACTAGCAAAATAATTCAAAATTTTGTATAAAAAAAAAGTATAATAAAAAATAAAAAAAATGC
Organism: Drosophila prostipennis; assembly: GCA_037075205.1. Classification (NCBI taxonomy): domain Eukaryota; kingdom Metazoa; phylum Arthropoda; class Insecta; order Diptera; family Drosophilidae; genus Drosophila; species Drosophila prostipennis. The sequence continues at coordinate 1,101,414 of JBAMCJ010001283.1, read as the reverse complement.
TAATAAAATAAATGAAATCGAAATACGGAAAAGAGAAAATAAAATTATAATATATATTTTCAATTTTTAAAATTATTTTAAAAATTTGTCAAAAAAATTAAAAATGGAAGTTTTTTCATATATTTAAAATTATATATATAAATTTCTTTAATTTAAAATAGGAAAATAATTTCAAAATTTATAAAAAAAATAAAATACAATAAAAAATAAAAAAAATGCTTTAAAAAAAAACATTGCCTTACGGTGTGAATATAAATGTATTTCTGGCTCCTTTTTAGGGGATTTCACAAAATCTAGTGATTTCTTATAAAAATGACTCTTAGTAATATCAAAGCTGCCCAAGAAAACAAAGTCAGAGCCAAAACCTATTGAAATAAGCCTGTGCAAACCAGTCAGAGATCCCAGACTAAAGTTTAAATTTTCTTAATATTTTTTTACGATGTCTCTGCGGCGTGAGAAACGGCTGAAAAGACAGCGCGAAGTGGCCGATTGCATAATGAAGTCAATGTGCTGCGGCAACTACAAAGACGCTTTCAGGATGCTGCAAATATCGCAGATGTCCAAACACCATCTCTCGCCCCTGCACAAGGTCATTCTGCGCAGAAAGATGCTGCGCCTGATGAAACCTTCGAGAAGGGATAGACGTCGCAAGCTGACCTACGGGGACAACCTGAACAGCGATAGACTGGAAGATTTTCTGCTCGACCGAATGGGAATATTTCCCTCAACACGCGAACAAATCTACGACGAAGTGGCATCGGGCAATCTGAACACTTTCTACGATTTCCTAATCTACGCACAGTCGGCGAATAAAACGATTAAGAGGTATCAAAGTGTCTTTACCAATCACTGCATGCGTTTGAAGCTGGCTGAGGAGGAAATGGAGAGATTGGAATCCATCGAAAAAATGGAACCGGACACGGGGACTTTTTATACCTTGATCAAGTATGCGGTTGGAATAATTCTATTCTCCTTAATTTATAGCAAGCTTATATCTTGCTAACCCTAATTTACATTTTTATTATTCAAGAAGGAGAAATCACCGAAAAACAACTGTAAGTAGAGTCAACACAAACCCAGCAACACAACCATTAAAAAAAATCGATTGGTAAAATTAACCAATATAATTGTCAAACAGTCCACAAAAATGGTCAATTCTACCAATTAAATAGTTACTTTCCCAACAACTACACACAATTAGCAAGGACACACAACCAAAGTAAAAACAAAGTGCACGTAACTATTTTTTATAGTTACGTAACTATCCGTATAGGTAAATTTTACCAATCAAATTCTTTTTTGTGTGTAAGCAGCTGGGTTATAATTAAACCTATTTGCCCGGTGGCAGTTGGCCAAACTTCAATCAAACATTTAACCAAATTAGTAGCGTTGCTGTCAATTGCCAGTGGTTAAAAAGGGGAGGGGAGGAATTCTCACAGGAAGTCACGCAATTGTTCCATTGCCCGCAAAAGTAGGCAACAGATTTTTGTGCTTCAATTAAATTTGATTTGCTGCCATTCAGTGGGAAATGTGTGAGACTGTGTGTGTGTGTGTGTGTGTATGGGAGGGGCATATCATCGCACTGATGAAGCTGTGCGACATCCATGTATGCGCAATTTGATAAGGACCGCCCTTTACCCATCATTAGTTTCGCAGTTTGTGGACCTTTTTTCTCGCTCGCTTGCCACAAATTTAGTGCCATGTGTGTGGGATTCTGGGATTCTGGGATTCGGGATTCAGTATCCAGAATTCAGAGCCCTTGTCCCATTTTTGGCCATTACCTTTGGCAGTTGCGCCTGGAAATGACATTTTCACATCATTTGCTGATGTGGCAAATGTGTCCTCGTCTGGCTCTCCAGCTCTTTGGCTCTTTTTGCCAGTGTCTCTCTGTATCGCTTCTCACTGTGTACTATCCCTAAACCCCCCCTCGTAACCCCCCTCTTAACCCACCATTGCCCTCGTTGACCTGCGGTCAGCATTGAGTGCTGAACTCAACCCTCCTCCTACATACGTACTCACTCGCTTTTTTTGTCATTTCCGTTTGTGCGAAATTTTCGGATATCCTCGAATGCAGCCTCATCCAATGGGCACTGAACCACAGCCACCACATCCACATAACTTGCACAATTTGAGGCAAACGACGACAGCTTCCAATCATAATGCCAATGAAATGAACTGGCCCAAAATCCTTCGGCCCCCTCCAACCTCATCCCTCCAGTGCCTTAAATGTCAGGCTCAATAAACTCCAAAAGCAATCTCTCTACGTGTGTGTTAATATGGGTGCTGTTGCTGGTTACTGGTTACTGGTTCCTAGTGGATTGGTACGATGGTACTGGTGTTTTTGTAGGTTGCACATGGCATTGCCCCACTTCTTTTGCACTCTGTTACAGGGTTGATTAACTGAGGTTCGTAAGCTATCATTTTTAGCAAAGAAAAACTATCCCAAGAAAATCCTTAACTCAGCTGTAATATTTTAAATAAAAGCAACTAAATAAGTTTTTCAAAGTTTTAAGAAAAAACCTACATAAAAAGGAGCTTAGACTCAAGGTGTCTAAAAGTATGCAACCATATTTTTCAATTTATGATTTTTTTCTAAGAAAAACTTGTCCAACTAAACTTTAACTAAGATTTAAAGAAATCTTAATATTTTAAATAAAAGCAAATAAATTCTTGGTACTTGTAATAAAAAACCTACAAAAAAGGAGGTTAGACTTAAGGTGCCCAAAAGTATGCAACAATATATTTTCAATTTATGTTTTTTTCTAAGAAAAACTTTTCCAACTAAACCTTAACTAAGCTTTAAAGAAATCTTAATATTTTAAATAAAAACAAATAAATAAACTGTTCAAAATTGTAAAAAAGAACCCGCAAAAGAGGAGCTTAGTCTTAAGGTGTCCAAAAGTATGCAAAACTATCCTTACAAAAAAACGTAGTATTTTAAATATAAACATAAATAAATTCTTCAAAGTTATAAGAAAAACCTATAAAAGTGATTTCCGAACCCTTCTAATTTTTGAAATTTAAAATCCAGTTTAACAATAATATTCATGTTCGATGCAAAGAAATGCCTTGTAATATCTTCGAAATCCCCAATTTCAGGGCATCAGAAAAAGGCGGAAACCCCTAGGAAAACTCCAATAAGCAGGGGGGCGCTGCACTTTTCACTTTGGCTGCCTTTGCTGCTGCCCGACACGATTTGCACTCTGGCTGCCTTTGGCCTGCAAATCCGTATACGAATCCTTTGGCTGCTTATGATGTCCCTAAGGCACACACACACACACACACTCAAACATACTGCATGTGCGCGGAAAATCTGGAAAATCTGCTGCAAATCATTTAATATTTCGTCTGCGGCTTCATCTTCATCGACTTTGCTTTTCCGAATTTTGCGTCTTGCGCTTTTCAGCTGATTTGGCACTTTTCATGCGGTTCTGGGGCTGCTAAGTGATTTCCAGGAAAATCATTTAGCTGTGCCCAGTATTTTCGCGCTTTCCCTCGCATTTTCCGCTAATATTCGTTGAGCATTTGCGGTGATGGATATTTGGTCGTTATTTGTTGCATCTCACTATTAGTGTTTTTCCCGGTTTTCCCAATTTTTCTCCGCTTGTTTGGGTGCGTACTTAAAAAATCATTTCTTCCGCTGACGCAGCGCTTAAATCGTTTTTCATGTGCTCATGGGACTCCTCGCCTTTTGCCATTTCCCCCATTTTTTTTGTTTATCTAGTTTTTGCTGCTTTGCAACACTCTTTCCCTTTTTTTTTGTTTTGTTCTTCCTTTGCCCAGTTTTACAATCCCCTTTTTGCGAGACACAACTTGAGCATTTCTTTTTAATTTTCCCATTCGGTTGGCTGCGTTTTTTCCCTAGAAACAGTTTTCAGTTTTTTCTTTTCAGGTATATTATATTTTAAAAACCCCGAGTTCTCCTTATTTACTCTTTCTAAAGCTCGCCTAATGCATTTTCTTAAATTCCTGTTTCCAAAATTCTAAAACGAAATGTCAAAGATTTCGGCTGAAAGCTTTTCCCGTCCATCTTGCTCTGCACATTTCCCTTTCCTGCCTGGATTTATGATCATTTCATTTCCTCGAATCCTCGAATCCTGCAATCCTAATCCCCCTCCACTTCAATCCATCCTTGTTGTGTTGTGTATATCCTCTTGTCACATCTGTGCCAATCCAAAAATGATTCTTTCACGAAAGTTTCGCTTGGCCATAAGTTTCTGTGCAGCAACGGCCATTTGGAGTCGCACATTAGGCCAGAAAAGTTGCCGTTGCCGTTGCCTTCCATCCCATTTTGGCCCAAAAGCTCTCTTTCTGCCAGGCCAAAAGCAATTGCGCCCACTGCAATTGCTGTTGTTGCTGTTGCTGTGGTCCCAGCTGCCAAAATGCCCCGTGTTGGGGTCAGCTAACACAACTGGCCAAGCAAAGTCCAAATCCCAAAGTCCGAGAACCAGAAGTGAAGCCAAGTTTTGGGAAGCGTCGACAGACAAACGACAACAGAAGGCTGGCGAAACTAAATTAATGCCATCTTCGTGGCATTTCAACGAACGGGGGATACCCTAATATTAAGAAAATACAAAATAGATGGGCTCAAAAAGTACCTAAACAATAAATATGAATAAATATAAATTCTAAATAAATACCAGAAACTGTGCAGTATTTAAATACCATTCTTTTAAATTCTTTTATTTTTAAGGATGTTTGAAAAACTATTATAGAGATTTCAAAGCAAGGAACTAAAATTATATCTTAAAAAAAAGGGCAATAACCGAGAAGAAACACACACAAAAAATTAAATCCTCCAAAAGGTGTCTAAAAGTATGCAACATCATTTTTCAAGTTTATTTCTTTTTCACAGCATACTTTCAGGCACCTTCAAAAGTGATTTAAAAACGATAATGACGCCTGAGGACTATATTTTTCCACTTTCAGTTTAGTACAGATTTCCGGTACCTCATAGTGAGGGTATAAGCAAAGGCACCCAGGCACAATCACGACTCCTTTCCGAGGACGAGATGTCGTCTGGGCGCTGTCATCTTGGGCGCTGCTGTCTTAGCGCTTAAGTGCGATGGCATTAAGCTATTAGCATAATTTTTGTGCATTATCATTACGGCCGAGGGGCAAACGGAGGAGGAGGGTTTGCTTTTGCTTTGTGCGAGTTTGTTGTGGGCTAAAAAGATTATGCCATTTATCATTGACATATTTGGTTCTGCCCCCCAAAAACTCCCAAACTCCCAACTCACTCACACACTCGCACCGGAAAATATGGCAGAAGAAAGAAAAACGCATCCGGAAAAAGGGAAAAAATTTGCTTTTACTTACTTACGGCCGAGCCACAGACAAAGCCAAATAAAGTTGTACGAAAAAAGTTTCGGCTTTTTTCTATTTTACCGTCTTTCCTGTTTTTTTACCCAGTTTTCTTTTTTGCTCGGCTTAGTCCAGGGAAATGAAGATGAAAGAAACTGCACTCACCTGCAATGACAGAAGAAAAAAGTAGGAATTTTTCGTTAGATTTTAATGCACTTTGGGGTAGCTATGAGTAAATATGTCCCACAACAGGATTTTCCCAAACTCAAACGGCTAATTTAATCAGGGAATTCAAAAAAGAAGAGCCCCAATGCTCTAAAGAACTTAAATAATTTTAAATTAAAATTAAATAGAAAACTTTTAACTTCACTCACTTATTTTAATTGCGGAAATATAATTTTCCCTTTCCGTTTCTAAAATATCACAAGTTAATCCCACAAATCCCAACGGCAGCACTCGTTTGATTAAAACCTGTCAGCACTTGGGCACATTTTACATCTCAGAAGTGCATTGAATCAATCATCATCGATAATCCTTTGCCCCAGTTGAATGTCCTCCAAGTGTGTTGCACTTAATCAAATCAAAAGGCATCCCATTTTCTTAGTTTTGATTGATTTCCTCTCACTTGTGTCTTTATTGTAAGTGATTTTAAGTGGTGAAGATTAGGAAGAGGAAAATCTAAAGCTTGCTTAGAAATAAAATTAATTAATAATGATTTTCCCTTGATTTTATGAAATTTATATTGATTTTAGTTTGACTTTGAAAACTATTTAAATACAAAATACAATTATTCAACAATAATATTTTCATTAAATTGATTAAATTTGTAATGACTTTAGTTTTCACAACATAAACTATTTAAATACTATTTTTTAGATTTTGTATATGTAATGTAATTATTAATAATATTTACTTATAAATATTTTTCTCTCTGAAGACTAAATCCAGTTTTATATACCCAAAATAATAACAAAATATTAGGAAAAACCTCAACCAAAAATTCCTAAACCAAAGTTGAGCTATAAAAAATGTGTATAATAAAAATTCGTCACATGTCATAAGCGAATTTCCATAAACCAGTTGATTGATTTCCCCCCCTCTCGTGTTTGCCCTGAAAATTGATGTCGCTTTTCCACGACTTTTCCTGGGTATCAACAGGCCGGGGCGAAATATATACATATATACATATTTTTTTACCGCCGTTGCCGAGTGAATAGAGAGCTAGGATTTGTTTTCCCCGCCACTTTTTCACATATGTGGAGTGCGGGGAAAATTGCGGCAGGATAATGGGGCAGCCACTGGGGACGGAGTTCAAGTCCGGACTCAACATTTTAATTGCCTCGACGGGAGCAACGCGCGCAAAGGCGCACGACTTCCAATTTTCAACTCGAAAACTCCAATTTCGTGTGCAATTTTCTTGGTTTTGCCGGCGGAGGAAAATGCAGAAGGTAACCGAAGGGCGGGGGCCATATATAAAATAAAAAAAAGCACATAGAAAAGGCTAAACGACTTGCCAGATAACTCGCTAAGCCGCAAAACGTTCCGCAGTTCGTTTTAGTTTTAGTTTTTTTTTTTTTGTATTTTCACCCTTAGTTTTCCTCCTGTTTTTCCCCATTTTCCCTGACCCCACGCCTCAGCAGTTTGTCCCTCAACTAATCCGCCTCAAAATTTATTTGCTTAATTTCATTTGTTGGCTGCTGCAACTTTTTCGGGGGTCAGAGGGCAAGAACTGAACTGAAGGGGAGCTTTGCGGACGTGCGGTAATGTTTTGGCTTAAGCTCTCTTCTTCTCGCTCTGTCCCTTTCGCACAGCAATTTTCTCCAACTGGTCAGTGGCCAAAAACCAACTTGGCTTCGGATCATAAATAATCACAGCAAGTGTATAAATCAGGTCTGCATTCGCCAGTGAAGCAAGTCACTTCTTATCTATAAGGAATGAGATGCAACTAGAGCTGGAAAAATATCGATATTTTCGATATTTTTACAATGTTGTATCGATAAAATAGATTTTTTGCAAAAAATGTATTATAATTATGATAAAATAAATTCAATCTTCGATTTTAGAAAAATATCGGTAAAACAAATATTTAAAAATTACAAAACAAACAAACTGGGGATTTTCTTTTGATGTATATTATACAAATATAGCTATTAAATATTAGAACAGTTTTTAAAGTCATCTTGGTATTTATTTAAGTTTTGTAGTAGTAGTTTGAGAAACCGAGTGCTGAAATTTCCATTTCACTGCGATGCCAACCGCCTAAAACTATTTTTGCCCCAAAGGAGTTTTCCTCGCTGTGCAGAGACATGAGAACGCATCTTTATTATTTCATTTTCCGCGCATCGGCTGCAGCTTTGGCCTCGCCTCCGCGGAAAAGTCCTTGGGAAAATTCCAGCCTTCATTTCAATTAATTTTCGCGACATTGATGCGCCTTGGCAGCCCGTAGAAATTGCTACCATCTCGGCGTAGATGTGTGCTGTGCTGTGCTGTCCCTCCTCCCTCCCGTAATTTCAGCCCAGCCCTCTGCAGTTTTCTTGTGCAATTTTCCCTAGCAGCCCCTGTTGAATTTTCCCCTCCCCCCAGAGCCCCCTTTTGAGATTCCTGCCCGCACGAAAACGGCTTGACGCCCGCGTTTGTTGTCATCGCAAGCTTAAAACATTTTTGCCCGGCGCGTTTTTAATTAATTTAAAGTTATTTTGCCTGTCGCCCAGCCCGCCCAGCCACACCCCCTTTTTTCTTCGCGCATACGCCTTTATTAAATCTGTCTGCATTGCAATTTAATTGAAATCCGCTTGTTGCTCAATAAATTTACATAAATATCGTAATGGCTTAAAAAGCGAAAGAAGAAAGGGGCGGAAAGAAGAAAGGAGAGAGACTGGCTGAGGGAAAATGCCAAGGATTCGGGGATTATTTTCCATGATTTCTGATTAGCCCGGTCTACGGTGGAATCCCCAGGTTTTTCGGGGGGCCGAAGACAGATGCAATATCCGCAGACAGGAATCCCCAGAAACTCCGGAGGCAGCAGCTGCATCTGGCATAATTAATATTTCCTCTCGACGGCGGTGAAAAGCGAAATGGAAATGGAAAAGGGGGGGGGTAGAAAAATTCCGCCGAAGGAATGTCAGGGTTGCCAAGTCCAGCAGAAATTAGCTATAAAAGCAAAAATTATCTTTCTTTTTTCAGAATTTTTCTACTCCTAATCTTATAACATTTAAGTCGTAATTCAACGCTTCATTCTCTTTTTTATTTGTCATCTAATTTTAATGGTATTTTGACCAATTGAGTGTCAGGGTTGCCAAGTGAAGCTGAAATAAGATTTTATTTTTCTTTCTCCCAGAATTTTTTCTATTGGTTATCTTATAAAATTTAAATTGTATTTTTACGCTCTATATTCTTTTTAAATATAACCCAATTTACAATTTAAAATGTCAGGGTTGCCAAGTCCAGCCAAAATTTGCTCATATAACTTTGCATTTTCACAAAAATGAGCTTTATTTTTCAAAATTTTTCTTTTTGTGATCTATTAACATTAAAATTATTTTTTAATTATCTAAAGGTTTCTGTTTATCAATATTTATTGCATATTTAATTTCATTTTTGTATTCCTAAATTAGTTTAACTGACAACTAAACTCCTTGAAAACGAATGCATTTGCCTCAACTTGGATGATTTGAAGGAGCTGAAACTTTTGAACTCCGAACACGAGTTTTCCATTTTCGACTTGGCCAAATCCGAACTCGAACTCTCATTCAGTTTATACAAATTTCATTCGGTTTGTTTTTTCCAGTTTTCAGTTTTGCAGTTTTCCGAGCTCTGTGCTCTTTTGCTAGCCCGTTTCTGTGTTTCTGTGTTGCTCTGTATTTGTTTGTTTGTCTGTTTGTTTGTTTGTTTGTTTGTTTGATGTCAACATGGCCTAGGCATATGAGCAGCGGCAACTGGAGCTGTGCACTGCCAAGTGGCAAGTGCATCCTGGCATGTCCTCCTCTCTAAATTCAGGGCCCCATTCCGGTTCCCTTTTGCCTTCATTAGCCTTTGGCAGTAAGTCAGAGGCGCTCTGTATTTACCAGTGTAGCTGTGTATCTGTGTAAATGTGTGTGCTCAACAAAGAGCCTTTTGTGCGATACAACAGACATACAGACCGACGGACATACAGACATATATAGCCTTATAACCACACGGACATGGCATTGACTTTTGTCTCGTCCTGCGAGCCAGAATTGTTGCCTTTTGCCATATTGATTGCCCTGTGGCAGCTAAAACTGCAGCCAAGGCAATCTCAAAGGTAGAAACACGAAATATAAGGAAACAGCAGGACAGGATGCTAATTAAATTAAGTGATTTGCAAAGATAAATAGGCCTACCCATTAAAAAATATTTCTAAACATATTAATTATAATTTTCAAGGGAAATTTCTATTTTATAAACATAAATAAATAATTTTACCCAAGGAGAATTTAATTATATTTACATTCTTAATTTCAGAAAATATTCTTTATATTTTCTGCAATATTTACAAAGCAAATTTTTATTAAATTTTGATTGAAAAAAGAACCTTTGATTTTAATATTATTTATTTTAATACGTTTTATTACAAATAAGTAATTCCATTAATCGGAATATTGAATTTGCCGGAATAAAAAACCCAATTTACCAAATAGAATAGATTGAAAATAAAAGTTTTACTCCATTTCCTGGCCTGCCATTTGAATTTGTATGGGTTTAACTGAGCCTGACAGTTCGCTGTTTGCCTGTGTATGGGTGTGTGTGTGTGTGTTCGGGTGTTCGAGTGCCTGGGTGTGTGTCTTGGTATGTGTGCGAGGGTGTCTGTGAGTGGGCTTTGCATTAAAGTCATCACAAGGCAATCTAATTTGAAGAAAGCGCCACAAAGTCTGCAACAGAAGGCAGCAGCACATGCAATGCCAACTCGCATGTCACCCGGCGAATTTTCGGCTGGGAAAAGTAGTAGTAGTAGTCGTGGGGGGGGGGGGAAAGCCAGGGAAAACCCCGAGAAAAGAGAAAGGAGAAGGGAGAAAGGCGGGGATGCTAAGGCCCAAATGGCAGCGATGCCACACACGTTTAAACATAATAATTCTCAATTTCGTCAGCGATATCAATGGCAGCAGCGCGACAGGAAAGGCATGCACACATCAACATAAACTGACATTTTTTGTATGAAATTGAGCACACGAGCAGCCGAAAAAAAAATAGGCAAACTTATGCACATAATTATGGTCAAAATTATAGCACATGTCAACTCTTAAATTAATTTAATAAAAGAAAATGTATTTTAATCTTTTTATTTAAAAAATTATCAAATATTTAATATAATCATTTTTATTTTTATTTTACGTATGCACATAATTGTGGTTAAAATCTCCTAACTAATTTTACAATTAACAAAATACTTTTAAAAAATTTATTTAAATCTAATAATTTATAATCAATTTTTCATAATTTCCCTATTATTTCGACCCCAGCTGTACATTCATACATAAAAAGCGAGCGAAAGCAGCAGAAGGAGGAGGAGGTGAAGAAAAAACTGAAAGAGGAAAAAAGAAAAACAAGCAAACGAAGAAAAAGTCGGTGGCAAGAAAAACTCAAACGACATGCGGAAATCATGTCAGATGAAGCAGCAGCAGTCGCTGCAGTTGGAAAAAAGTAAAATTACACACAGACTCCAGCGAAATAAATGGCGGCCAACACACACACACACACACACACACACATATGCCAGTCGGCCATCCACACACATACACATACATATGCAGAGCGGAAACGGAAGGAGTTGTACATGTTTGATGGCAGGGCTGCAACTGCAGCTGCAGTTTAGAGTGCGCATAGCGAGCAGCCACTGTACGGTGGAGTTTTTAAATAATTAACAAACAAATTTAAATCCTAATGTAAACTCCATAAGCAGTTTCTAAATTTAATCTCGATTTTTTTCCAATTCTTTTTGTTTGGCAACCAATAAATATAAATTATCAGTTTGACCCAATTGCCCCGCGCATTATCTTCATATTTTCCATAAACATCCGATACGGCAGCTAGATTAAAAATAAAAACCGCAAGCACCACAGGGATTATCGGGTGTGGAAAAATATATACACACATCTATTCGCTGGCTTTAGAAAGGCGCACTTGAACTGCAATTGATACCACTGTGCGGCATTGTCATTACTATTTGCGCTCGTTTAGGGCTTCTGATGCTTCAGATGCTGCTCCGACTGTAAGTGCATGGTAATGTTTTAAAAACGCGACACAGACGCCTGACGATAACAGCCAACACACAGGGTCAGGGGTGTGGAAAATTGGTGGGGGGCGATGGAGGGGGAGGGGGGGTCTGGAAAAACGGGTTGGCTGCAGCCAACAAGCGATGCCATATCAATTTTCAATTTCCAGCGCGCCAGCAACTGTCAGGGTGTCAGGGACAGACGAACGGACCAACCAGACGACGGCCACCCAGACCCACACCTAATGCCTACACTGGGCGAAAATCTTGTCCATTATTGGGATTCTGTTTTAGGTACCAATTTTTTGTAAAAAATGGTCAAAAAATAAAATGTCTAGGTTTCAATGCCAATCGATTGCGAATTTTATTGCGAGCTCAGCAAGGTATGCCATTTCATATTTGATTTCCACTGATCCGTCTAAAATACTGTTTTTTTTTTGGGTAGAAAATCAGGATCTTGATTTTTGGTAGAAATTTGATTTTTCTTTTAGATTTATTGCTGTAATTTGGACAAAAGTGATCCCAAATCAAAAAGGCGCAGTGTTTTGAACAGCTAACGACCTAATAATTAATATCAGTAAACTTATTGCATAATTTAAATTAAAAAAATTTTGGACCCCATTTTCGCATTTTTGATAAGGGTTACATCATAATTTTTTGCAAAAAATGGCAAAATTTAAAAATTTTCAGGTTTAAATGCCAATTGATTGGGAATTTGATAACGAGTTCAACAAGATAGGCCATTCCATATTTGGATGATTATTTCCATTTTTATGATCAAAATCCTCTTTTTTTTGGTGAAAAATCAGGACTTTGATTTTTGGGCCAAATTTGAAATTTTTCTTAATCGATTTTTTGCTGTAACTTTTACAAAAATGCTTCTAAATCAAAAAGGCGTCTGTTTTGAGCAGCTAACAACCTAATAATTAATATCAGTGCACTTTCCGTCTGATTTAAAAAAATTAATTTTGGACCCAATTTTCACATTTTTTATAAGGGGTTAGTTACATCATAATTTTTTGCGAAAAATGGCAAAATTTAAAAATTTCTAGGTTTGAATGCCAATTGATTGCAGATTTTATTACGAGTTCAACGAGGCATGGCATTCCATATTTGGATCATTATTTAAATTTTTATGCCCAAAATACTAATTTTTTAGGACCAAAATCAAGATTTAGATTTTTGGTAAAATGTTGAATTTTCTTTTATATTTTTTGCTGTAACTTCGACAAAAATGATCCCAAATCAAAAAGGCGCAGTGTTTTGAAAAGCTAACGACCTAATAGTTAATATCAGTAAACTTTTCGCATGATTTAAAAAAATAAATTTTGGACCCAATTTTCGCATTTTTGATTAGGGGTTACATCATGATTTTTTGCGAAAAATGGCAAAATTTAAAAATTACCAGGTTTAAATGCCAATTGATTGCAGATTTTATTACGAGTTCAACGAGGTATGGCATTCCATATTTGGATCATTATTTCAATTTTTGTGACCAAAATACTATTTTGAACAGCTGAAAAACTAACAAATTGGTACACGTAACTTTCCGCCTGGTTTCCAGAAAGTTCTGGATTTTTTCAAACATGGCTTTTGATTCCCTAAACTTATTAATGGCCATTTGCCGTTTTCAGTGCATTTTTGTACGCATCGCCAGCAAACTGCGACCAGACCGAAGACCATTAGAGAAATATCCAAATCAACAATGAAATGCAATTTTTTTCCACAGCAAGACAGGCTGACTATGCAAGCCAGCTAAACTATAAATTGCCCATTGTGTTAATTGAGAAAAGCAATGATAAAACAACGAAAAGAAAAAACAGCACATGTCCAACATTTTGAATAGAATTTTTTAAAATGCTTTATAAATAAAGAAAAGTGCAAAGTGGATAGGCATAGTAGAGAATTTGATGGTAAAGCACAAGTTGAAGGACTTAATTGCAAATATTGTCGTGTTCTTTTGAACATTTTGACTAGCCAGCAATTATTTTCCTATCTTGATTTGCTAATTTGAGATACAATTCTGAAAATATTATAGATTGTAGATAATATTTCCTGCTTACCGAAAAACTTTTATTTTTAAATCTTTATTTTTACCAAACTTGAAGCAAGCAAATGCTTAAAGGCAGAGTTTAATGTAATTAAACGATCGTTCGGTCGGGAAGGGATGAGACCCATTAATATCATATTCCCAGGGTATGGCCAAGTGTCTGGACAGTCGTTTATTGTCAACTCATTTGTTTTCGCTTGGCCCAATTTGGAGTTTGATTTATGTCGAAAATATTTTAATTTTATTGGCACAGCAGCCCAGGTGAGCGAGGCGGCCCCGAAAATGTAGTTGTCGTTGTCGTTGTCGTTGTGAGGATAACCCAGATACACAAGCACACACACACATACACATACACATCCTAGCTGTGTCCTTTCGTCCTTGCTGCATCTGTTTTGATAAACTGCATTGTTATGGATTCTCTTGCCGAATTTCTGGCGAATTTTTCGGCCTTGTGTGCCATTTTGGCCCACATTCCTCCGCATTCCACTGGCACACACTCAACACACACACTCAAAACACACACACACTTGCCAATACTTTGTAATCACACGAAAAACAGTTTTTGTTCAGGCGTAAGTCCTTCTGATATTTTTATTTTCCATCATCTCAGCTCTCGTTTCATTACCCTGGCTTTGGGCTATGGGCTTTGAGCCGCAAAAGTCTTTGTGCTCGATATTTTTATTTTTGCGGACACAAATAAATACAAAATTGCATTTGGAAAACTATTTATTTGGGGCACACACACTCGCTCTCTCTTATCTGCCATTCAAATCAAATTTACAGTCACAATGAAGACAGAAATGAATATTTCGTTTGGTCATTCAATTAATTTGGTTTTATTTCGAGCGAGAATTTCCATGCTGGCATTTAACAATTAAGCTTTTCAAATGAAATTCTATCGGCCGAAAAGAGTTTCGGCATGTGTGCTAAGTATTTAATTACTTTGCCAAATATTTGCCCATGATGAATAATATATAATAAATAAAAAGGCTGGAATAAAGTTAATAATACTGTTTTCATTTCGGGGAAAATATTCAAATAATAAAATAGCATTTCCGGAAATTTAATTATTATTATAAAAAAAATGTAATAATAGATAGTCTGGATAAAGTTATTAATACTGTTATAATTTTTAGGAAAATATTAAAATATATATTTAAATGGTGAAATTTTATTCTAAATAAAATACTAATAGGTTCTTCTCAACATATAAATATTAAAAAGGCTGGAATAAAGTTATCAGTACTGTTTTCATTTCGGGAAAAATATTAAAAATAATAACAGTGGAAATTTAAGTCTAATTAAAATACTTATAGTTTTTTTTCGCTGACCTTAAATGAGTACTAAGCATCATATCAAATATTTTCAAGCTCATCTACGCCAATTAATTATGGTGGCCCTGTAAAGTAGGCAAAACAACGATTTGTATTCCCAAGATGGATGGCTCTCTCGTGTGTTTTTTGTCGTCTAGCTGCTCAATCAGATTAATTAATTGGATTTTGTCAACCCGCACTTCAATTAATCAAAATCAAATTAAAGCTAGAAAAATGAAAAGGAGGAAAAAATGTGTTGACTTGAGGTTTTCCACCCATTTTCCCGGCCATAAGTCCTCGGAGGCTCATTAGGCCAAATAGATATACGGTTGACACACATTGATAACCGTACACACATACAGATGTATTACGTACGTGTGTGTGTGTGTGTGTTTGCCCCTAATTAACCCACTAATGCCATTTGCCGACTAACGTCGCTAATTAAGCTCAAAAATGAGTAAAAGGAAAAAGTGTACGAAAAATAAAAAAAAAAAAAAGGACGAAGAGAACAAAACCAGAAAAATTTTCCCTGCCTGCGGAAAAGGTCAAAGCATAAATCAGAAGGCGGAGGAGGGAGGAGGGGGCCCTGCAGGATGCAATTGCCTGGCCTGTCCCAGTTTTTTCTATTTTTTTCGTTTTTTTTCTTTTGCAGCCTGCACCAAAAGGGGTCACCATAAAGTTTTTCCATTTCTGGGATCCAGTTTCAAGCAATTTCATTTAGAAGTGGCTTTTTACAGGTGGGAAATGAAATGAAATCTGCCTTAACCGTTGGTGTGTCTGTGTGTGTGTACGTATGTATAGATAGCATCGGGATAGCAAGTTCAGGCGGAAGTTCATATGCGATATCTTTTACGGCCATCTGGCAGCCACTAAAGAATATACACACATACATATGATATGATATGATATGTATGTGAGTGCCTTATTTCGGTCATTTTTTATCGGTGTGACATAAGGAAAATGCATTGATTCCAATACGAGTCCTTCTAAGCGGAATAATAAAGAGATTTATTTGGCGAATATTCGATTAAAGCATTTTATGGCTGTCCTTTGCAAGGCAAAAATCGTACCTACAACAGACTATATAAATCAATTTTTTAATAATTATGTTAATATTATTTTAATTGTTTTTTAATATATTTTTTTTTAATATTATTTTAATGATCAAATCGTATTGAAAAATACACAAAATAAAATAAATTATTTTTTTTAATTATTTTAATATTATTTTAATGGTTTTTTAATACATTTTTTTAATGTTATTTTAATGATCAAATTGTATTGAAAAATACCCAAAATAAAATTAAAAATTAATTATTTTTTTTAATTATTTTAATTGTTTTTTAATATATTTTTTGTAATGTTATTTTAATGATCAAATCGTATTGAAAAATATAGCAAAATAAATGTGAACTATTTTAAACATTTTCCAGCATAAACTTTATTTTTCCCATTAATCACGATTAATTTGTTGGATTTTTTCCAGTGAATCTGTTATTGAGCTCAAAGCAAAACTAGAAACTAAATCTGAGGGCATATTAGTCTTTCTGTCTTCTGGCTTTTCGAGGATCTCTGCGACTCCGCGCCGGTGACACAGTTCTAGCCGAAAAAGTGCACAGCTCCTTCGCAGGGGTCAGGGGTCAGCGGTGACGCTGGCGATGGCAGCACAATGTATTTCAAGTGGAGCGAGTGCAAATAAAATTAAAAGACAACAAGAGCATCAACAAAGCGAAATAGAAAAGGAAAAACCAAAAAAAAAAAATGAAGCCGAAAACAAAAAATATATATGGCGCCGACCTCATTTTGGAAAAGGGGTGTTGGTTGGTTGGTGGGTGGTGTAGCTGCAACGTTGACTTGTTTTGCCACTTTTGGGTGCCATAACACCCCCCCCCCCCCCTGGATTTTAAACCACCCCCCTGCCCGCTGCCACTGTTTGTCTGTCGACACTTGGCGACCTCTGCCGCTGCCTCTGCCGGCGTTTTGTCATTGTTTGCATTTGGCGCGCATTTTTTTTTTGTTTTCGCTTGTGGTTTTCCTTTTGTTTTTGCAGCATCCAGCAAGTAGAAAAGTAAGAAGAAAAAATGAAAATCCAAAGAAAATAGGCACAAGTGATACCCCTTTAAAAATTTAACTAAGGGTGTCCAGAAAAAGGAAGAAGAAAATGTGTGATAAATGTTATTAATTAAAGAAATCGAAAATATAAAAAAAAAACAATATTGTAATTTTCTTAAAACATTTATTACATTAAAAGCAAATTAAAAAACTTTTAAACTTCAAAAAATAATTTTGTTTTAATTTTTAATTTTTTTAATGAATTAAATTATTAAAATAGGATTTTAGGTAAACACTTCAAAATACTCAAAGAAAAGGTATAATACATTTTTAAACTAATGTTACTTTATTTTAAAATGTATATTACAATTTTTTTAACCAACTTGCCGGGATTTTAAAAAATAATTCCCAAAACAAATTTAATAATGAAATATGAAATGAAAAACAATATATAAAAGAAATAAAAACTAATCCTAAAATTAAGAGAAATAATTAATCAAAGAGTTATTTACATTTACAATTATTTGTTATCACATTTTTACTTTTAAGTGGTATTACGTGGCGTTTACTTATACTTTTTTTTACCGCACATAATCTTCCCCCATTTTCCACATACCCCTTCGGTCTCGCCCGAAAGTAGTATAAACATTTTACGTGGCTTACATTTTTGCACATATTTTCCGTGGAGGGCTTTGTTGTTGTTTACTTGGGTTGGCCCGAGCTCATTGAGTCGCCTGGCGGCCATTTTGTCATATTTGCTGGCACCTTTGTCAAGGACGCGCTCCTTTTGGCCACTTTTTTGCCATTTTTGCTCATTCCGCAACCTTCTTTGCCACATTCCATCAAGTGTGGCCAACCGAATTTCTGTGTTTTGCAACGTTCTCGTACTTTTTTCTGTGGTAATTTGCAAAGGGAGGGGGAGCATAGCGGATCGGCAGGAAGTTGTGCAAAATTTAAAACGGAAGTCAATTGCCAGACAGTCAGCAGCGATGGCCGCCGGAAGTGGCAGCTGCATGCAGCATCAGCAGCGCCATGTTGGTTTCCCTTCTTCTTTATTGTTGTTGTTGTTCCTTTCTTTTTTTTTTTGGTCGCCATCATTTTTTTTTTTTGTTTTTTATTGAGTTATTGGCGCATTCATTTGCCATACGCCGCATGCAAGATTTATGCCCGCCATGTGTCATGTGGCTAAAAACAAACCTACCCCATTTTTCCCCCAACATTTTCCCCCATTTAGCATTTACCCATTTTTCCCACCATTTTCATACGCAAACATACACACACACACACACACACAGACATCCTGGGCAAATTGTTTAAAAGCCTCGGCAACAACAAACAAACAAATGAAACGAAATATGTTCTCCACGCTGATCTCTTCTCTCCTCTTTTGCGAAATGTTTGCATAATTTTCCACAGGCCCGAAATTCGGTTTGGAGACATTCGGAACCCGGAATTGGAACCGGAATTCGGCAAACATGCTTGCCGCTGGCCCCAAAAAATCCAGCCTCCAATCCCACTAAAAGCCTTTGCTTTTGCTTTTCGTCCAGACCTCAAAAATATGCGGGAAACATTGTTTTTGAAACGCAACAAAAATACCCAAGTAGTTTAAGGTAGCTTAAAGGTTTTTATACCCGTTACTAACGATTTTAAAATGTGTCTGGCGCCCACACCTTTAAAGATTTTCGAGAAGTACTATTGCAATTTTGTTGTGTATATTTATACCTATCGAAATGTAGAAGACATTTTTCAAATCGGACCATTCATTAAAAAGTTATACGCAATCAAAAATATTTTAATAACCATCTCCCTCGCACTCTCTTTAGCCGAGTGACGGGTATTAGATAGTCGGGACACCAACCCGACTATAGCTTTCTCGCTTGTTTATTTAAAATGCTTAAAAATATTATTGGTATCATGAAAAAATCCGGTTTAGGTTTCATAAAAAATCAACAAAGATATATGGCCTCTTAACTGTTTTCTTTCACATTGACATTTTGACATTGTCAAATCCTCTGACAGATGACCGTCATATTTCATTGACTTATAGGCTAAGCCAAAACAACCAAAAAACCCAAGTCGAATAACTAATGCGCATTAAATTGACAAACGGACAATTGTTGCTCACTGTTCGTCGTTGCAAAATCGGATAATAAATAAACAAAAGCCAAAAAAACCGAATTGTGTTTAGCAATTAAAATGAAATTAAAGTGAATTTTGATGTGCAATTAAATGCGAACCGGTGAATGGAATGGCAATGGATCCGAAACCGATCCACGCCCCCCTTTTTCCCAGCGCTACATGTCAAAGTTGAAATGCTGACGCAGTCGCGGCTTTTCCATCCCCCCCTGAACCCCTCGTCGTCCCCCGGGGGGACAACCGACCCCTGACCTCAACGAAGTCGTTTATTATTTGCCGCCTGCTGTTGCGTCATAAATAAATTTTGCAGTGCATTTAACGAATTGTGAACTCACCAAAGGGAAATGCCTCGATATTCTTACTGCGTATATATATTTTATGGTAGGGTGGTTCCTTGGGGTATCTTTAATTAATTAATATTATCGGAATTGGTTGAAATTTAAATAGAGAAAATATTCACATGAAGAAAAAAATTGAATAAAATAAATAAAATTTCATAAATAAATTCAAATAATTAAAAATAAAAAACTACACTGCGTATGAGTGATATTCAAGTGCATGCCAACCACTTGCAATCCATTAAAAGTAATTATTTTTATATTTTCGCCCATATAACTTGGTCACCCTAATGTAAACATCAGTAACTGTGTGTTTGCACGACCATGTTTGTGTGCGGGTGAATATTTATCTCTTGATTTACTGTCCGACTCCGAATGAAAGCCGGGAGTTTTCGGGCTCATCATTATAGGCCCATTGTATGGCCCTTTTATAACGACAACAACAGAATATATATGGGAATATTCGACCAAAGAGGCCAATGAATTAAATAGAAACGAATAAAAGTAATGAATTACGCAGGGAATCGGTAAAGTTCTATGATACATATATCCAACCAGTATATTTCCTTCAAAATTAATTTCACACAATTAATTTTCACAGTAATTACAGGATATTACTTTAGTTCAGCATTTAGCTGAGCGTTTGTCGATTTTTATGGGCCAACTTCGGCGATGAGTTGAAAAGGCAAAACTTAATGCGCTTGCAAAATTTATTCATAATTAAATATAAATTTATGCTCAATTGTGGTTTAACACGATGACGACCAACGAGACCAACACACGTGTGCATTTTCTTCCCCCAGCCATTGGAAATATATCATTTGTCAACTTTTCCCTGTGTGGATTTATGATAAATTCGTTCGAAGTTCACTCAATCATCGTCGTCATCGTCATTATTTCTGAACAACAACCTTTTTCCAGCACATTTATTTTTGCAGTCAATGCAAATATTATTCAAATAGATCAAAATCAATTCGTTTATAATTATTCGAAAATAAACAAAAAATAAAAAACCGAATTGAAGTTAAAACGATCAGAGAATCGAGTTAGCAGAAGTTCGAGGGAATGAAGGCATGTACTAAATCGACTGCTTGCACTGCTTGCACCGATTGCTTTCCCTTATTTCCTCATAACTTTTTAATGAATGGTCCGATTTTTAAATTTTCTTTTACATTTCGTTAGGTAATAGTAAACACAACAAAACGGCACTTACACTTTTACTAAACCCTTTTACTCTACAAGTAACGGGTATAAAAACAAGTGCATAACTCTTTAAATTCGTTTCTCTCTGTGTAGTTGCCCAGTCAAAAAAAACAGCACATATTCTTATTATTTTTATGACAAATTATCCTAAAATATGCAATGGCCAAATTAATATTTAATGGATCTGACAACAATTAGTATAAATTATAAATTTGCCTATGCCGAAACCACTGAACCGTGTAAATATACCCACTCGATCATAAAATACATAAAGAATCGCCATTTTTAGAAATCTTTCCACTCAATCGATACAATATTGTGCCTGGCATATTAAATACATCAAATTCTGTGTATATTCATAATAAATGATTCGGCGATTTCCACAGAGCTGATAAACCGCAGGGCGGAAAATGGAAAATGAGCGGGGAGCGCGGAAGGCGGGGGAAAATCCCAAACAACAATAAAGTTTAATAACCCAAAGGAATCCGGCGAGGAGACGCGTATAATCAGCATCATCAGTGACATCAATTTGTTTGCCCCGCCCACTTTTCCTATAGGCGCTAAGCTGTTAAAGTGTAAATGACGTGTAAATGGGGGACCCAAAAAAAAGAGGAAAAAAGAAAAAACATAAACGGAACATTTTCCAAAAAGGGAAAGTATTTACGCCGTCCCTTTGAAGGAAAAGAAGACAAACACGCAGTATATAAACATAATTCATATTTCATATTTCAGTCACCGTTGATTGAACAAATTGTGAACGGGCAAAAATCCATATATATTTATTTATATATTCGCCCCTATTATAATTTCCCATAGATTTATTTAACAATGGCAACGCAACTCAGACGCCGGGGCCACTTAAAAAACTTTGGCATGAAAAAGAAGCATAAAAAAGGTGTGAGAAGGGAAACCCTGAAAAAATATATTTTTTGAGTTGGGTAAAGTAAAGTTCGGCTCATAATTTTCATAAATCAAAATGGCCTTTTCAATTGCTTTCCTTTGTGATGAGCCGAGCAGCCGTTCCTGCGATTCTTTTTATAATTAAATCATAAATTATATATATATGAAAAATTACAAAAGCTCAATGGATAAAAACTGGAGGTTCTCTGTCAGCTAACAAATATTTCTTCATTTACATGATTTATTTCGGTGATTTCCTATTTGGAAATGGGACATTTAAATGGAAAATCTGGTGATTGTTTTTGGCCGAATTTTCCCATTTGGAAATGGAAAGTGTGGGCCTTTGTGTGCTATTTGCATTATTGGATATAATTATGTTTAAGAACTGGTTTTATTTTTAGATAATTATGATTTTGTGATAATTATCAAAGCAAAGTCACTAAAATAAATTAGTTTATGGTAATACAAAAATGCTATTTATTTTGTATTCAGAATATAAATATCGAAAAAAAAACCAACTAATTTACAAAGACTTTTGCCATTTTGCTTTGTGAACTGCAGAGCTTACAAAGTTTATAATTAATGTGCAATTAAATTGTCGCTTTGCCTGAAACCGAATTTGCGAGTGAGGTGGCAACGAATGCTGTGGGTTGTGCTTTATTACGCATACGTCATGTGGCCCCTGGCCCAATCAACCCCTCACTTCTCCGCCGAGTCTCGTCTTGATTTGATTTGATTTATGCCCTGCTGAATGCAAAGCGAGCTGGCAAATGACTTAATATTTATGGAAAACATTACCGCCATATCCTCGACTTGCTAGACAGGCACAAATATATATATAATATATACATATGAATATGTTCCTGTTGCAGCGTTTTATGTTCTTTTAATTTGCCCACCCGCCGAGGAAAACGGGGGGGTTTTTCTCCGACTGGCGGGTGGAAAGCAAGCGCCTGTCTCAAGGGCGCCGCAAAAACCGCGACATACGAAAAGTGGAAAAGTGGAAAAGTGGGTGGCAAATGGCTGCGGTTGAGCTAGGATTGCAATAGCAAATTTTCGTGCAAAAATCAAAAAGTTTCACCCGCCAGCAGCGGATTCGTGAGAAATTCGCATAAGTCCTCAGATTTCCAAATGGGGGGGGGTTGTAATAAAATATTTATTACTCCACTTATAGAAATGCATATACATCGCCGCAGCTGTGCAAATTCCACAGAACATTGAACTGCATGGGAGGACCTTTCAAGCTTTCAAGTTAATCAAAAATTCAAGCTCCAGAAGTTGGTGATATTATAGAAATGCATGGGAAACTTGAAGGATTCTAATTTAAATTTGAAATCTACTAAAGGTGAAAATATGTATAAAATTTATAACACATTTTAGTTCTAACATAATTTATATAATTTATATTTTTACCCACAACTTTCTATTTTATTTTGCTACAAATATCCTGTCCTATTGTCTTTACACAAACATAGTATTTTGCCCAGCCCATTTTCTTAAGAGCTTCATAAATAATCCAGATATTTTTGTGTGATTCCCCAGAAGGTTTTATGCTTGAAATGGTGCAAAATATGTGCATGCATAAAAAAGTTAAAGAAGATGCTAGAATAAACACCTCAGGCGTCGCTGCTCAAAATTTCTAAATACTTGGGGGAAATCATTAATGCAATGCGAAGCATTTTTAAAATATACAAAAAATGTATATGAAGCATCTCGATATCCAATCGTCTTTAATCGCAGAACTCCAACTAAATATTTGCAAAATTCTTATTCTCCTTTGAGCGACAAACAAACGAAAGAGGAATAGAGAACAAATGCAAACAAATCAACAAACACACAATATCTGCTGTTGTCCCAGCGCTTACATACAGACTTTTGTACTGGGGACACAATACCCGTACCCCAAGATCCAAAAACCCCCCATGTTAACCCACAACAGGTCACCACCCCTTAACCCTTAACCCACAAGTAGCCCCGAGTCATTTCTAATGCGAAAACTATCGACAGTCCATCGCATGGAGTCCATCGAGTGGACTGTAACTGCTACAGCTACTATTTACTGGCTGGTGTTTGCTATATCTGTAAACGAATCAAATTGAAAAAGGCAAATGCGAGTGGGTTGGGGGGCAGCAAACAGCAGGGGCTTATACACTGTACAAAAAAATGTAATTATTACTAAATCACAAACTGTTTTTGAGCACCAACAACATTACTTAAATTAGCATAGTAATTTAAATAATTTAAACTTTGTAACATTTATGGTATAACTTTAGGTCGCCTTGTAACTAAAAAGAAAATAAAAAATTAGCTTCCTAAAATATTGAAAAAATTGTAATGCAGATAAATAGAGAACTACTTTAAAGACAAACTTATGAAAGAGTATATAAGTCACTTTTGAAATCAATATCTGAGCCTACAACCCTTAAAAATGTAAATTTTAAAATATTTATGTAAGTCGCTTTGTAATTAAAAAAAAAAAACTACCAATATGAAATTTTAAGGCCTATAATTAAAGTATTTTAATTCTTTCAAAATCATGGAGATATATAAGTGACTTTTGAGGTCAAGATCCGAATAGTTAGGTTCTAGAATATATAATTCCTAACTATGCCTTGAAATATTTATCAACACCATAGCATTTCCCAAGTCTAAGACCATTCTAAAAATATTTATAAATATTCTTTCTATAAAGAGATAATTCCTAACTAACTATTGAAATATTTATGTTTTATAAACACCATAGCATTTCCCAAGTCTAAGACCATTCTAAAAATATTTATAAATATTCTATAAAGAAATTAAATTCGAACTTGTTCCAAACAAAATCTCAATTATTTCGCCCAGTGCAGACGACACTGCTGCCCCATTGCAATCCAATCCGGCTTAGAAGTGAGCAGATGACATGACAAATTTCGCTGAGCTGCAGTCAAAGTTGAAGTTGAAGCTGAAACCGAAATCCTGAATCGAGAGTCGAAATCCAAAAGCAGAAAACAGAAATGTGAGCAAGAGCTAGGATTCTGATTCTGATTCTGAAATCGGGGGATAACCGTATGCGGTGCTGACAATTCAATTGTCACATCCGCTTATAAAGTTGGCAACCGTGGCTGCAAAGCAGAAAAAAAAAACTGGAAAAAAAACAGAAAAGGGAGAACATTTCAAGGTTAACTTTGGTAAAAGTCCAAAGGCAAAAAGCCAGACAACTTCAATTTCATTTCATGTCTCGCTGTGATTCGCTGGTGATTCAGATTCCGATTCAGATTCCGATTCCGATCCCGAGATTCCTATTCCTATGGCTAGATTCGGAATCAGATTCTGTTACTTCTGCCATTGCTATGACTGTTTCCTGTCTGTCGTCCACTTCCTGTCCTCGATTTTAATTTGGCCGCCCTTCAATTTCACAGAGATTCAGATTCTGATTCAGATTGTGAGGGGCGATTAAGATGGGGCCACTCAACAAAAAATTGAAAACTTCTCCCCACGCCCGTCATATTTTTTTTCCGAGCCACAAAATCAAGTCGAGCGTCAAATCACTCAAACAACTTTGCTCCCCCATTTGATTTATTTCTTCTTTTTCGACTGTGTGTGTGTGTGTGTCGTTTATTAAATATTTAAACATAATCCCGTGGGGAAAATTGAAAGCAAATAGCTTATGATAAACAAACATTGTCCTGTCAGTAAACGACTGGAAATAAAACTCTCGATAAAGTACATTCGCAATATTTATTTGCCCCTGGGCTATTTAATGTCGAATCAATTTATATGCATGGCAAAAAATATAAATAAAGTCAGCAAAGTGGCCATCAAATTACAGTTTAATTTTTCGATTTAGCGTCGCTTGTGAACGGTTGTGTTTACCATTTGTGCTCTGAGTTTTTGTTTTATATTGTGTTATTTCCGCAAGTATTTTGTGTTTATTTACTAACAAAGTTTTAGCCTAACAATCGTGTTAGTGACTTTCATAGATCTCGCTGATTACGTGTACGTGGTTTTAGTTATTTTAACATTTCCATTTGATTTATTTAATATCTTGGCTTTGTTAGTGTAAATTGCACTCTCTAAATTGGCTCTTATATTCTCTCTCTTACTCTTACTCTCTCTCTCTCTGCCGCTCTACTATAACTGTAATTTCACTCTCTCTGAACCTGCCGAATTTCTTGTAGACCTATTCTCATAGTCTCTCTCTCTCTTGCTTGCTTTACATCTAACTGTTCGTGCGTTGAGTTGTTTTGGTGCCCCACAAGCCACGCTCAGTCGATAGAAGACTTTTCTCTCGCGCTCTCTTTCGATTTAATTCGCGATCTCGCGCTCTTATACTTTTTGTGTTTTTGTGATTTTGTGGTTTTGGAATTTGATCCCAGTGCCAAATTTACTTGAGGTATTTTTTTATACTTTTATATACTTTTTATTTTATTCTCTTTGTTCTCAAACATATTTTTTCTTATAATGACTCTTATCTGTAGTAAGAAAAATTGTAGGACTGCATCTAATGACCCTTTTGTTTACTGTTGGCTCTGCGAAGCAATGATGCATTCTAAATGTGCAGGATTTACTGCCAGAGTTAAAGACTTTATTGAAATGCGGATTGGTCTCATGTGGGTATGTGAGCACTGCAGGGATTTGGCAGTTGAGATGAGCAGCTTTATGAGGCAGACTCGAGACGGCCTATGTAATCTTTCACGGGTTTTTAAACAGCTCAATGATGGATTTAATTCCGTATGTGAACAATTTAATAATAAAAAAATATTAACCGAGTCGCCCAAACGCAAAAAAGCTAGCTCAACGACAGTAAAGGCGAGTGTTGAATCCACTTTAAATCCAAACTTGGTAGCTGCTGCAGTTTCTGGTGACACAGAGGTAAGTGAACCATCTGTGCCAATGGATACTGCTAGTTCAGGTGTAGTCCCTGTCCCTGTAGCCCCTGTATCTGAAAGTCAGGCTCCAGATCCGGCGGAATCAACCAATCCGCTGCCGACCATACCCATAGGTACAGTGGGCGCCGTTTCTGTCGCTCAGCCGAATGAGGTTCAGGCTGCTGCTGGGGGGCGTAAAAATCTCTCAGTTGTACCCAGACGTACAGTAGGTGCCGCTTCTGGCTCTCAGCTGAGTGAGGTTCAGACTGCTGCTGGGGGGCGTAAGAAACTCTCAGTTGTTCCACATAGGAAGCAACTATTTGTTTCAAGATTTACGCCTGATACCACATCTGAGGATGTTTTGGAATTCATTCGTGAAAAATTCCCATCCGAGGATATTGCGGTTGAACAATTTCGATTTTCATACGCCCGTAGGATATCGTCTTTCAAAATTTTTGCTCCGCCTGATGTGTTTAAAGAACTGCTTTCTGAAAGCTTCTGGCTTAATGATGATCTGGTTATAAAAGAATTTGTTCCTAATAAACCGAGAACAAATAATAGGCCTTCCACGGTGCCAAAAAACTGAATAGTTTATTATTGGCTTACCAAAATGTTAGAGGACTTAACATGAAGCTACCCAAGCTTTATGCTGACTCCTCGGCATTTACGGACGATATCTTAGCTTTTACAGAAACTTGGCTGAAACCAGAGATAACAGACTCTGAAGTTCTTGCAAATAATTTTAATACCTACAGAACTGATCGCCTTTCCCGTAGGGGGGCGGCGTTCTAATTGCTGTTACTTCTACCCTAAATTCTGAGAGAATTCACTCTCATGTCCCTGGTGACATTGAATTTGTTGGTGTGAAAGTTACCCTCCAACCCTTGTCTATCTTTATTACATGTTCCTATATTCCACCTGGCTCTGACCTTATAATTTATGAGCAACATCTAGCAGCTATTAAATCTATTCTATCCTTTCTTTCTAATAGAGACCTTTTGATTGTTTTGGGTGATTTTAATCTCCCGGATATTTCTTGGTCCCCTCCTACTGACTCACTTGTCGCTCTACCTTTATCCGCCCATGACTTTGTGGATGGCCTTTTAGAATTATCGTTACAGCAAGTTAGCTTTATACGAAATTCATTACATAGACAACTAGATCTTGTGTTTTCTTCAGAGCCGTCTGAAGTCACGGTATCTAGAATTGACGCTCTTGTGGTACCAGAAGACCGATACCATCCAACTATGGAATTGACAATTTGCCTCCCCTACGTTGATACCCTCTCTCCTTTAGTCTCTCCAACTAAAATGAGAAGCTTTCGTAAATGTGACTTTAGTAAACTTAATTTAATGATTTCTCAATATAATTGGACAGAATTTTATAACTGTATGGACATTGAAAGTGCCACTGAACTGTTCTATAGCGTTCTAAACACTTTTTTTAATGAATGCGTTCCTGATAGGCTTCCTCCAAAGCCAAACAGGCCCCCTTGGTTTACAAATGCGCTTCAACGACTTAAAAATCTTAAATCAAACACTTATAAAAAGTATAAAAAATCGGGTAGGCCATCCGATTTTTCGAAATATGTGGTGGCTCGATCTGATTTTAACGTTCTTAACAGTCATTGCTATTCTATGTATTTAGATCGCTGTAAATTTGAATTTTCAAATGACCCGAAGCAGTTTTATAACTTTGTCAACGCAAAGCGTAAGTCATCAGCTTTGCCTTCATCGGTTCGATTTAATTCAATGGAGGCATCGACTGACTCTGAAATTGCTGATTTATTCTCTGACTTTTTCCAAACTACTTATAGCTCTTCTTCATGGTCAGAATCAAATTACCGTAATCCCTTAAATAGGGCAAATTGTATTTTTTCCCCTATAATTACCGAAAGTTCTCTCTTAAGAGATTTAACATCAACAACGCCAACTTATTCTCCCGGTCCTGATGGACTTCCAGGGTGTGTGCTTAAGTTTTGTGCATCAACCATCTGCAAACCTATTCTTAAACTCTTTCAATTGTCTATTTCATCATCAGTTTTTCCAACTATCTGGAAGGATTCTTTTATTATTCCACTTCACAAAAAGGGTGCGAAGGCGGATGCCCAGAATTATAGAGGTATTTCTAAATTGTCGGCTATTCCAAAAGCCTTCGAACGTATTATCACTTCTCACTTGCAACATTTATGTTCCTCGCTAATATCACCGTGTCAGCACGGTTTTGTTAAGCGAAGATCGACTATCACCAACCTACTTGAATTGTCATCAATTGTAATAAATGGATTTAACAATAAAATGCAGACTGACGTTGTATATACAGATTTCAGTAAAGCCTTTGACTCTGTTAACCACTCTCTTCTTTTATTCAAATTAGATTTGCTTGGGTTTCCATGTAATCTATTAACTTGGATTTCAAGCTATTTGAATGGGAGGACTCAGAGGGTTATATTTAAGAACGCTGTTTCAAAAACGATCCATGTGACATCTGGAGTACCTCAGGGTAGTCATTTGGGCCCTTTGCTGTTCACTTTGTTTATTAACGATCTTCCCTCTATTGTAACACATTCTCGTGTACTAATGTATGCTGATGATGTTAAGCTTTGTTTGACATATAATAATATAGAGTCTGGTTTTGGCTTACAATCAGACATTGATCATTTTCAAGTATGGTGTGAGTATAACCTCTTAAATTTGAACTGCCTAAAATGCAACGTAATGACCTTTTATAGGGTTACCCCTACCTTTATAAGTTATTCGCTTCAGAATTTGCCACTTGACCGTATATATTCAGTAAATGATTTAGGCGTTCTTCTGGACCCGAAGCTTAAATTTGACTGCCACATAATGTCGACAGTCAATAAAGCAATGAGTGTTCTTGGGTTTATAAAGCGTTGGTCAAAAGAATTTGATGACCCTTATATAACCAAATTATTATTTACCTCCCTTGTCCGTCCTATATTGGAATATTGTTCTTCGGTTTGGAGCCCACAATACCAAGTCCACATTGACCGTATAGAGTCGGTACAAAAAAAATTTCTCCTTTTTGCCCTTCGTAGTTTGAACTGGGATCAAAACGTAAGGCTACCTTCCTACCAGAGTAGATTATTATTGCTTAATTTACCGACACTTGCAAATCGTAGAAAAATGCTTGGTACTATTTTTATGCATAATCTTATAAGAGGTGATATTGATTCTGTAGAACTTGTTAGCCGCCTAACTTTTAATGTTCCCGTTAGACTAACACGTAATTATCATCCTCTTAATTTACCTCGATGTACATCAAATTTTGGTCTGCACGAGCCCTTTCGCGTTCTATGTAATAACTATAACGTTCTTTATCATTTAATTTGCACATCAACTTCTATCCCAGTATTAAAAACTAACATTTTAACTCATTTGCTTCACTCCTAACTGCATGTTTTTTTCATTATTTGTCCCGTCTTTATTGGTTTTTATGTATTCTTCCTCGCGAACTCGCATTCTTGCCCAAATTTACAAAAGGGCCCCGCGCGTAACAAGCACGTGCTTGGTGTCGTTGGGCCACTTGTTTGTACTTCTCGTAGTGCATCAACGTCCATCATATATAATAGTTGGCTTGTTTTTATAGCAAAGTTTTGCCTAGCGCTTGTAATGTGGTTAAATTATATTAGTATTTTAAACACTTGCATAAAATATGCAGTTAAAAATTAGGCAGAAAAAACGCTCTTTGAATATTTTAATAACTTTTAAAGTTGAAAGTTCTTTATAAATTAATTACCTTTGCTTCATTCTTGACTTATTAAAGCATTTAATAATCTTGCAATATGATTATTTATAATAACACATAGAAAATAGAAAATGATTTCCTAATATATATTATTTACAGTTAAAAATTAGGCAGAAAAACCGCTCTTTGAATATTTTAATAACTTTTAAAGTTTAAAGTTCTCTATAATTTAAATACCTTTGCTTCATTCGTGACTTATTAAAGCATTTAATAATCTTGTAATATGATTATTTATAATATCACATAGGAAATTGAAAATAATTTCCCAATATATATTATTTACTAATCATAAAATAGCCTTTTCCATTCATATTTCTAATGCGTATTTGTTGGAATTGAGAGACAAACTTTGCGTTTTGCGTTTCACCATCTCAAAAGGTTTTTTTTTTATAAAAAAAACCAAAAAGTGTTGGAGATAATATTATTCCAATAGAAACGAACAAAACGACCTGAAAACGCGGCGACTGTGCTGCTGATAGCGATAACCTTTGGGGTCAGTTCACTATCTAAAAACGAGGGACATAGAGTATATATACAGTATTTACTTAGCTCAGCGGCATCTTAACCAATCTACACGTAATCCAATTTGCCCTCGTCGCCGACGAAGAAGCTCTCCAACAATTGTTTTTGATTATTTAATTTGCCAGAATTTTGCTTTGATTTAGTTTCGTTACGTTTCGTTTGGCTTTTTGGGATGGTCGTTGGGTTTCTAGAGGAGATCCCTACTTTTTATCCTTGGAGAGCCTTGAGGCGAGCGAGCTAGTAAGTTCAGCCGACCACAAGATGTGTCCTTAGCCCTTTGCTTTGTCTTTGTCTTTTTGTCTTTATTTTTTTGCCTATGATTTACTCCTGCCGCAGTTCGGGGACCTTGAAAATATGGCCAGCGCATTGTTAGCCAACGTGGTTGTTGTTGCTTTTGGCCCACAGACCGCAGCGCTGCACCGAATGCCACTGCCACAGTGGGCAACAAAAGCAGGTCGCCAATGGGTAATTCGAGTATATCCGTTGGAAATTTCCCAAAAAAAAATAATTAACATGTTTTCTGCGACTGAATTTCAGAAGAAAAAACCCTGAATAAAATGCTTGAAATACCCAAGAGATAGTATAGATTTTAGACTTTAATTAGGAATTATTTCAACAATATTTAAAATGTGTTTTCGGTTTTTATTTATTTTAAACACCCTAGATATTTCCTGTTTATAATTAGCTGTTACTAATTAAAATAATGATAGGAAGTGGCCTTTCCAAAATTATAATTAACTAAGTTTAATAGTTTATGTCTACAGTAAGTTGATATAATTATAATAATTAGTTTACTGCATTTTATTTCCCTTTTCCCACCTTTTTAAGGTTGTTTCTTTGAAAAATACACACAAGACAACGGGTTTTCGTTTGTTTTTGGAAAATGCTTATGAAAACTGGTGTTAGGATTGGACAATAAATTAACTAAGATTAATGGTTCATGACTTAGTTAAGATGTTATAATTATAAATATTATTTTACTTAATTTTTCAAAATTTTTCTTTTTGAAAAATAAAAACAAAAATGGGGTTCATTTTTTGGCTTGTTTTTCGGAAAATGCTTATGAAAATTGGTGGGAGGATTGGACAATACATTACTAAGATGACTTAGTTATTTTACTACATTTTTCAAATTTTTTTCTTTGAAAAATACACCCGCAAAAATCGGGTTTGGTATCATTATTTGCTTTTTTTCAAAAATGCTTATGAAAATTGGTGGGGGGATTGGGCATTAAATTGGATACCTAATGGTCGACTCTCGAGAGTTTGGCTTTAGATTTTCGGAAGGACGTGCAACATGGCTGGCAACATTTCCACCTCAGATGGCTTTATCCCCCCCTACCCCTTTTTCAGTCCTTTTTCAGCACCCCCTTTTAGCCTTTGTCTCTGTGCATTTGGCTTGACAGTCGCAGCAACCAAAAGTGCGCTATGAGCTTTTGTTTTTCGCCCTCCTCTCGATTCCCCAGTTTTGTTTCATTTTATTTTGCTTTGTTTCACTTTTTGTTTTTTTTTCGTTGCGCTTTGCCGATTTGTCTTGCCCCCTTTTCTTGGCTATTTTTGCGGCTTTCGGGAGACTTTGGGGAACATTTTGCAGCAATTTTGTTTGGGTTTGCATTATTAAAATACGTTTACAGCTTTTACAGAAGAAAATACCTGCAAATACCTTCAGACACACGCAAAATTATCCTCTCTCTGTGTGTGTTTTTTTTCGAAGCATAACTTTCAATCGCAGCTAATTGTTTGAGTCAGCAAAAACTTTCGGAACTCCGAAGCACCCGCACAAAAATTCACGTTCCTCGCCCACAAATTAAATTTCTCCAACACAAAAACCCGAGCAAAAAAAGTTGCAAATAATTTGCGTGCGAATTGGGGGGGGATAATCGAATATAACTTAGCCTCATAGAAATTATTTGTTGCGAAAGTTTCTGTCTAGTAGGCGAACTTTGCGACTCGTTTTGCATAATAGCGATATAATTTTGGAAATGGTAGCATTTAATTGATTTTGATCGATAGTGAAAGACTAATTGAATTTGGTCTTAGTTTTTGGGATAGGATGTTTCAGATTATAGGCTTGACTTTGATAGATGGGTTAATTGTTAAATTGGTATAATGGACTGTTTGTGTGTTAAAGGGGAAAACTTGTAAATTGCCTTAGCAATAGTTTAGTTTGGGGTTCAAGAACTTTTTGCAAGTATTTAAAAAACATTTTCGGCAAAAAAAAAGCTTGTTTGTATTGAAATACAATTGCTGACACACTTTTTAAGTTTTAAATAATATATAAAGAGCACAATAAAACCTTTAAACCAAAACTGCAACAGAAACAACTCAAATTCAAACTTACACACATGCAATTGTTTTCTCCGCAAAACATTAAAAAAATCCAACAATAAAGAACCTTTGTTGCTGAATTTTCCACCTACACATAAATAATAGATAAGGTAAAGTTAAGAAATAAATCAGAAAAATAAAAATCTACCATTTTCTGAATAAAATACATTTTTAAGGCATTGTAAATTGCATTAAATTTTAAAATCCTTGCTCCAAGAATATAATAATAAATACGTTATCCCCAACGATTGTCAAAAACGTTTCCCCTGCCGCATTTCAATCAGTTTCGCTTAAGTTTTCCTGATTGATTTGTCGGCAGCCACAAGACTTTGCCAACTTACCAGCTGAAAAGCAGCGAAACAAAAGTCGCAGTAAATTAATAAGCCTGCCGCACACGCGGGGGGCAGTCAGACCCCCAGGAACCCCCCTTCCCCCTTATGACTAAATAGTAACACATACTGACCTGACCTACTCTCCGGTTGCAAGTAGAAGTACGGGATCGAGAACGGCAGCGGTAACGGTAACGGTAACGGGAGCGTTTCACAGCGGTGGCAGTGGCGAAAAAAATAACATAAAGAATAAAACACGAACAAAAAAAATATGTAGAAAAAATATAGAAAATTTTGTTATAGAAAAAATTGTACTCTATGTGGTATAGGCTTATAAGTACGAGTGCTTGAGAGTGTGCACTGAGCGAAAACGGGGCAAGTCGACCATTGAAAGCAGATCATTTTATTCTTTTACTCGAATTTTGTAATTACTAAGACTTAAATTGAAATTCTAAGATGTAAATACCATTTAAATTACTTATATAATTGATTTTTTTATTTCAAGATTTTTTAAGAATTTTAAGTAGAATTTTAAAAGTCGAATTTTAAAAGTGAAAAACCTTTTATTCCTGGCTAAGTAGATCAATAGGTTTTTAATAGTTTAAAAAAAATGGGAAAACAATTGATCTGCAAACAATATCGAATTATTGCTGAATTTTTCAGCGGTGTAAAGTGGAGATTGGGAGCCTTTGGAGCCCTCGCTGTTTGAAGCTAGAGTCCTTCATGCTGGGGTCCCCGGAACACGCGATGTTACTGGAGGGGAATATATACATACATACATATATGAAGTATATATGTATGTTTATATTCCGGGGGATGCAAAGGGGGCTCTAAAACGACGACGGTGGGCATGGCTGACTTTATTCTGACGGACTGTTGCGTGTTTTGGAGCCAACAACTGCGACGTACTCGTTGCCATTGTTGTTGTTGCTGTTGTTGTTGCGGCTTCTATATACTTTCTATTGTATTATATTTTATATGCTTTGACAAAGCCCCAAGCCACTTAGACAAACTGCTTCAACTTTCTGCCCGGCTCTTGTTGCTGTTTATTATTGTTATTTAATGTTTATAGTTCGCCGAACAAGACGCGATATGTGGGTGGTTTTTGGGGGGTTTCAGGGGGAATCCCCTTCACTTTCGGAGGCGTAAGAAAAGGCATTATTAGCCATGTATATTAGAGGACGTTACACGACTCGGCCTAAAAAAAAAATACAAAAACAGAGGACCTCAAAGGAAATTGCTCGACAAAGTGGAACACTCAACACTGATCATTGCAATTATGTTCCCATTTAAGCCATGGCTTTTATATTAAAGAGTTAAAGGTTGTTTCATTTAAAAATAATTTATATGCTTCGCTTTGGCTAACTTCTACATCGAATAATTAATTTAACTAATGAAAATTAATTGGCTGGATTTTGTAGACCTATAATGCTTTTGACCCGTTTTAGGTTTCTTGTAATATTTAAAACATTAATTGTGGTATTTAATAAAAATGAAATTTTATATTAGAAATTAATTTTTAAGTTTGCCTCATTTTATAACCATCTAGCTTTAATTTTTAAAATATACAAAATTCAGTTTGCTTTGTAATAAAATTTCTTTAAAACGTTAAGAAAAAACCATTCTTTCGAAACTTTAAATTCGTGTAGGTTGAATTTATGGAGTATTTTAAAACTTTTTTTTTTAAAGGTGACACATTTTTTTCTTTACCCAACCGCATGAATAATTTTTGTAGAAAGTTCAATGACATTCTTTGAAACTGTAAAATTAGGCCACCAGAAAAGACTTTTATTTCGGTCGAGAAGCGCTTCCTGAATTTATGCACTTGGCACATCATTTTCAGAATTGGAATCAATCAATTAAATCAGCTGCAAAAACAACATTCGAATTGCTAATTAGCCAGACAGAGAGAGAGAAAACAAATAAGATAAGGCAAAAAGCGGAGATGACGATCACGATCACGATCAATGCGGTCTCACACACTTGAAAAAAAATCTATATGCTAAATAGGTTTTAATTGAGCACAACAACAATGACAACCACACTTTGTTTTTAGCACTTTTTCGCTGGAAAGATGATTTAATGGCACAGAAACGTAAAAAAAAATGTGAGCAACACAATTAAAAAAATGTTTAAGTTGTGAGAAAAAATCCCAAATCATTAGCACTTTAATTGTGTTTAAGGTTTATTTGAATCTTTCTTTGTTAGTTTATAATGTTTTTTTTTGTATTTTTATTTTCCTTTGAATCGAAACGCGTTTTGTGAAATCACCGGTTTACGTACGTTTAAAATTTGCGTCAAAATCGCTGAGCGTTGTGTGTTGGCTGTGGGAGCTAAAGTGTAGAACCGTCGGGAGCCCAACTGACACATTCAGTGCTTCGTTTTGCACTGAGCGCCAACGTAGCGCCAACGTAGCGCCAACGTAGCGCCAACGTAGCGCCAAAAACCGGTTCGGCTCCAAATTCAACGGTTCATGTGGACTCGGGCCTTCGGGCATCTTCGGCCAGTTGGCCTGGCCTTCGTGCCCGCATCATCGCTCTCTTTCCCTCCCATCGCTCCCCCCATTGCTCCCCATCGCTCTCCCGCAATTTCAATGCCAAGCCAAAGCAGCTGTTTCCAGCGTGGATTTTGTTGTTTTGATTTTTTGTCGCGCTCGCACGTGAGCGTGAGTGTGTGCGTGTTTGTTTTGCAAGCGGCAAGTGCAACGCTTTCGAATACCGTAATTTTTGTTAAATTGCGGTGGTATTGGTTAGGTCACTTGAAACTAAAAGGGAAAATTATAATCTCAAGAAAAATTTGGTTTTTTAAAACACAAGACAATAAAAAGAAGTAATTTTAAAAGAACTGGGAAATAAATGAGGAATTGTAAATTGTTTTGTTCTTTTTTTGACTTCGAAATATACATTTTTGAAAATGTAATGGGTTATTAATAGCTGTATTAAAATACTTACTATTACAAAAATAAACAAATAAATTAAATGAATATTTTTATTGTATGCACCAAATACATGTGCTTGACATCAAACCCCTGTATACCCTGCCTTTCTAACACTAACATCACTTACTCACGCCGAAGACAGAAGCAGAAGAAGAAGGAAGAGCAGCATGCCAGTTAAAAGAAAGTTAGCAGCGCAATGATTTTAATTGGGAATCGTTTATGGGACAAAGATTTTTCTAATCCAAATGAGTTATTCGGCCATTAGTAGGGCTATTATTGTTCTCTCCCTCCCACGATGACGCCCACTATCTCCCACTCACTGCACTCTGTGCCATGTGCTTTTGTTTTGATACCCTATAAAAGAATGATATTGTTATGACCTGCATATTTTGTTTAACTCAATTTTTTGTTTTGATTTTAATGATTTTCTTTTATATATTTTTTGGTATATCATTCTTAAAAGCTGTTTTAATTTAAAAACTTTATTCAAAAGCCTAAATGTTTAATTTTTTTAAATAAATTTAAGTGTCGAAAAGTTCCGCTAGGTGGATTGATCAATAGTTAAAAAAAGCCCTTTAAAAACATTACTTTTCGTAGGGTATCTTACGATTCGGTCCTAGTTTCCCCTTTCATTTAGTTGCTTTTCTTATTGTTGTTATTATTATGATTACTGTTGTTGTTGTCATAAGCAACGCACAACGAATTTTTCAAGTTCAACATGTCGCCGCTTATTTTAATTTTAATCACACAGGCACAAAACATGAGCCGTGGTTATTGCTGCTGCCGTTGTTGTTGTTGTTGTGGCTTTTTGTGTTACATTTTAATGTTATGCGGCCTTTGTTTGTTTGTTTATGCACACAAAACATTCATAGAAGTGCCCCCAGGGTGGACTTCAATTGTTCCTTAAATTTAAGGTCATGCGGTGAATTTTATAGGAAATTTTCGAAAAAAAAAAAAACTTTTTTAAATGTCTAATATTTTATAACATTTTGGAAGTTTACAATTTTTTTTTTGTTTGTAGGAAAGTAAAAATGAAAATGTTATAATCTTTTATTTTCTTAGTCCACCCCAAAACCCAAACATTTTATGGGATATTTTTTCGACTTTCTTCATTTAGACTTTTTTTAATTGTCTCTAATTCTTGAGAAATATTTTCAAACATTTTGGAAGTTCTAAAAAATATTTGTTTATTGTTTGTAAGAAAGTAAAAACGAAAATGTATAATTTTGTATTTTCTTAGTCCACCCCAAAACCCACACATTTTATGGGATATTTTTTCGCCTTTCTTTATTTAGACTTTTGGGCCGTAATGTCCTCTATGAGATATTATGTTCCGCACACACACACACACACAAACACACACCAGCACATATCAAAAGATAACTGTAATGTTGTAATGTAGTCCATTTGCGACAAATATGCGCACCAAAAAATGCTCCTCGGACAATGGCTGAAATTGTTCGCATATTCATGACCGAATTACCCACATTCGGCTGCGAGCGAGCGAGCGAGAGGGAAGATGATGTGGAAAGGGGGCGGCTGGAAGGGGGAGGGGCAGATGACTGGACACAGCAGAACAAACAAAACCATTGGCAAGGCACGCAAATCTCGGCTATGACCAAAATATTTGCCAAAGTTCGTCGAGTCCTAAAAAAAAATACAGAAAAAAATGTACACTGAAGAAAAAACCAATAGTCAACCTTGAACCTCTTAAATCCCTGAATAACGGTCGATTTTAGTAATATGTATTCAAAATTGAATTTTAAGATTTAGGTTTTACGCAGTGATCTCAAATTTTTCGTAAAAATTACTCATACGACACGTGTTCCAGTAAGAATTTGAAGCAAAATAATCGTTTTCTCATTTCTAATTGAGAAATTGTAATTGACCTTTATTGACTTTGTTAGCACAATATTACAAATTGGTAGAGCAATAATAAATTTTTTGGTTAAAATAAATTTCGAACCAAAGGCAACGGTGCGTATGAGTGATAAACTATGAAATCATTGCAAAAACCCAAAAACCATTTTTTTAATTGATTTAATTTACATAGAGGACAGTTTCGCTAAAAATATCAATTATTTAATAGATCATTAATATGAACATTTTTAAATATTCTAAAATTATCTAAAAATTTCTTCAAGTGCGCGAGATGAGTAAAAAAGCGTTGCCAAGAAATCAAAGTGAGAGAGTGCGAAGAAGCGGGGTGAAGGACGAAAAGGATGAAACCAGGCCGGATATATTAGCCAAGACAGGACAGGGACAGCATCATCGTTTCATTTTGCTGCCTGCGTCAATGACAACAAATTCGCTGTAGGTCCTTCTCCCAAAAAAAAATAAGGAGGAGATTCCCGCCATTGACGATGGGCAACTAATATTTGCCAAGCGTAAAGTAATAAAATATTTCTTAGGTCAATAAATGCAATTGAATGTGAGAAGCAAAGTCGAAGCTACGAATGGAAATGGAAACGAGACCGAGAAGCGCGAAGGGATACAAATTAAACGAGTTCCAAAAAACCCACGAACTTGGAATGCTCTTAAAAAAAAATGTTTTGAAAAAGGGGAAAATTCTATTTGTTATAAAAATTAACATAGATTAAATTAGAACAACTATGTTCTTACAATAAAAAACACAACACAACTTTTTGAAATTTTTAGAAATTTTTGGGAAAGTAGGGATATTTTTAAATTGTAGGATTGATATTAAAATATTGTCTCAACTGCAATTTATTAGTGAAATAACTTATTTTTTCTAGATAATACCCTCTATCATCGCCTCTTTTGCGCCTCCCCCGCACTTCGCACTTCGGCTGAACTTTATAACTATTTTTTCAGATTTTTCTTTTTTCATTTTGTGAGCACTCTTGTGTCATTTTAATGCCCACTCTTTCGCTTTTCTATTCGGAAAAATATATGTATGTACGTAAAAGCTTTTATTGTCATTTGTTTGCTTTAGAATGCAATAAAAATGTTATGCCAAAGGATAAATAAATACGCCTGCATGTTGCCAAAAATCAACATGCAACTGACACGATATATCTATCGCCCTATACTATATAGATATCTGCGCACACAAAGGAGGGCACACATAAGGCAAAGATGACCAGCAAGAGGAGCGAAAGAGCTGAAAAAAAGGCTTTGAAAGCGGATATGACAATAGTCGCCTGACTGTAAAATTACTGCAAACGAATCGAAGGTTTACAATATCAAAAGGGGAGGAAAAACAGAAATCAGCGTTGGAATTGTTTTAAAATGTAATATTAAATCGCTATCATAATTAATTTAATTATATTTTAAACACATATATTTTACGGTGTAACCACAACATTTTATAGCAATAAATTCTCAAAAATAGCCTTACTTACCCGGATATCATCTCTAGCCAACGATTCGTCCTGATAATAACCTCCAATGGTCGTCCGGTCAATCCAATATCAATCACTTTCCCAGAATATCAGATCTATGCACTCTAATCCCCCGTAAATTACGGACACTTGTTTACATTTAGATAAAATTTAATTCAATCGTATGGTATACATTTAACATTATTTGTAAATTCTCATATGTATCGTAGAGTTTGTGCCACAGTTAAATTGACTTATTTACACGCTTTGGTTATCCGGTCTAAGTACATCGAAATAAATACACATATATTTAGTACTCTATATGCAACAGGTTTCCTTTAGGCGCTGGGAATAGTTTCCGGCCACAACTGGCCAATACTTTTTAGGGGGCGAAAACAGTATGATTAAACAAAACCAAAAAGATCATCGGAACTTATCGTGCAAGTCAAGCAGATATAACTATACATAGATATATATATATAGAAAACATACAGTTTATAGATATCTCTTCGTTATAGTGTAAATTTCGCTAGATGATCACAATGAAAAAAGGCATAATCGCTGCTATCTATTGTCAGGTCGAGCTTAGAAACTATTTGTTAGCTGTTCAGGCATCGGCGTTCTTGTTTTTGGTATAAAACATTATTATCTGTGAGTGTTTTAAGATCAGGTCAGGATCGGATCGGATCGGATCGGATCGAATCGGATTGGATCGGATCCGTTCAGGTAGTTGGTTCAATACTCATTTGCTAGCAGGCACTTGCACAGCTTCCTCAGTTCGGAGAGGCGGCTGGATATTGTGGGGAAACATTTTCAGAAGGGAGTAGAAAGAACAGACATAACAGGGTTAAAATTAGCTCGGGACGCAGAGTGCTAGTAGTGGTTGTTAGTTAAATATTGCTAGCTCCCCCGGGGAAATACGCATGCAGCAGAGTTAGCTTATAGCGATCGCTAGGATTAGGGTGTTAGCTAAAACTACAAACAAAAAAAATCGTTAAACAAAATTCATAAAATGACTCCGGGTGCAGGTCGTGTATGAGAAATATGATGTTCTGGCGGTGCTGCAGTGCTCGTTTTGATTTTGTTTAGTTTCGTGCTAGTAGAATGCGATGCGACAGGTAGAAGAAGATGATGAAGCCAAGAAGCAAGAAGCCCGTTAAAAGCCAGGTGGTGTTGTTATCAACTTTTGGGTCTTTTTTGGGGGCTAGCTCACTGATTGGCGCGCGTATCCTCGCGCTGGTACTTGGCGAACTCCAGGAAGATCTCCTCCAGCGTCGTCTGGCTGACCGAGTAGTCCTCCACATTCAGCTGGTCGCGATTGCTCTCCATCAGGCCAAAGATGCGCGACCATTTCACCCCAGTCAATGGAATGTAGAACGTCAAAATGCCCTGGTACTCCTCCCTTTAAGCATAAATTAAATAAATATTAATATAAATATTTTTATAGGTAGACCAACAATACTCACTGCAGTATGGAGTGTGGATACTCGTGCTCCACGAACTCCTTCACGGCATCTATGTCCTGCTGGGCCATTTGGGCGGGCACCGTCTGCTCATCCGGATTGCGAGCAAAGCCGCCGCTCAAACGCGCCTGCCGCAGCGCCTCCAGATTGCGACGCACCTTGATCTTGAGGATCAGGCCCTTGGAGAACTTGTTCTTCAAATGCTGCGTGGAGCCAATGCATTTGAATTCGCCATTGACCATGATGGCCAATCGCGTGCAGAGCGCCTCGCACTCCTCCATGCTGTGGGAGGTTAGGACAATGGATTTGCCCGAGTCGCGGATGCGGCAGACCATATTCCACAGCTGACGCCTGGCCGCAGGGTCCATGCCCGTGGTGGGCTCATCCAGGTAAATAACGGACGGACTTCCGATCACAGCAATGGCCGTGCTCAACTTTCGCTTATTTCCGCCACTATAGGCGTGCGTTTGCTTATCGATGTGCTTCATGAAGCCAAACGACTTGGCCAGATCCTCCGAGAGCTGACGAATGCGAGCCTCCTGGACGCCGCGTAGCATGCAGAAAATGCGCAGCACCTCGCGACCCGTCAGATCATCCAGTAGCGCATCGAACTGCGGACAGTAGCCGATCATCTTGTAAATGCTGTTCATGTTCGATTCCAGGCTCAGACCTTGGACGTAAGCGGCTCCCGAGCTGATCCGCTCGTCGCCGGTCATCATCTTGAAGGTGGTCGTCTTGCCTGCTCCGTTCACGCCCAGCAGCCCAAAGCATTCGACTCTGTAGGAGGGAAAAAAAATTTGTTTTTTAAATTAGAAAACATTTTTAAAAATTTAATAATATGTTATGATTAATTCAATATTTAAAATAAAAGGAAACCAATGAAAATCGTATTTTATCATCAAGAAAATTATGTAAAGCATATAAAAATATATCAAATAAAAAAATTAAATTTTCATTAAAAGAAAATATTTTTAAGTAATTAAAAAAAACTATACAAATTATGAAATAAATACAATTAAAATAGAGTTTCATAAAAAAAAATTAAATCATATTTAAGCTATAAATATATACAGATGTATGATTATTATTATTTATAATTAATGAATACTCAACGTGAAATATTTACTTACTCCTGTACGCAGAGCGACACCTGATTGACGGCCAGGAACTGACCGTAGTACTTGGTGACCCGATCCAGCACCAGATTCTTGGTGACCAGCTCATCCGCGGACATGTGAACAATGCGCTCCCGTTCATTGGCCACGTCGTCATCCAAGTGGCCCGCCGGCGGTGGTGGCGGTGGTTTACTAAGCAAATAAAATACTTAAAGTTATATGGAATAAAAGACGCAAGTCGCAATCACTTACGTTAACATTTGACGGATCTTGAACATCAGCTCGTTGATGAGTCTAAACTCCAGCACAATGATGATGAGGAAGAAGACGACGCCGGTGACGGCCATGTAGACGGTCTCGGGCAGAACGCCAGGCTCCTCCCAAGCGAAGAATGGTTTAATGTCTAGAATGGGAAAATAAAAAAATATAATATTAAATTAAATAATATTTAAAAAAAATATTTGATGTCTTTAAAATGTTATGAACCACTAATGGAAAAAACAAAACCGCGAATTCTTTAGGAAATACAGCTGGAGTTTTTAGTTTAAATTAGAAAATTAACTAAAATAATATTTATAGAAATATATTTTGTCTTTAAAAGCGTTAAAATGTTATAAGCCACTAATGAAAAAAGAAGAAACCGCGAATTCTTTGGGATCTACAACTTGAGTTTTTAGTTTGTATACTTTTAGAAAATATTATATTTATAAAAATATTATCAAACTGTTGTTTACCTAAATTTAATTAAATTTGTACAATATCACAGATCCCAATATACTCACTGCAGCATTGTGGGACCAGCTCGCAGAGCAGAATGGGTGGGATCGCTCCGGCCTTGGCGCAGGCATTCCTCGTGGCCGTGTTCGTGTAGACCTTGTTCAGACTCATGGCCAGCGAAAAGTGCGGAAAGATGCGGAATATCCAGCCCAGTATGTCAGCCGTGTCCTTGGTGTCGAATAGCTCCGAGGACATCACCACAACGACAATGAACAGGGCCATGCCGCAGAAGATATTGACGATGGAGACGCGAGCAAAGCCGGTGGCTGGTTCCTTGAAGAACAGCGACATGATGTAGATGAAGGGCAGAACGGCGAAGCCGAAGAGCAGCAGCAGCAAATAGTAACGGCCCAGTTCCGCGAAGCTGGACAGGCCCGGCTCCTGGAAGCAAACGATCGTGATGACCACGATCAGGGCGGTCACAATGTAGGTGGCGAAATCGCAAATGAATTGCGACAGCCAGAAGGTCCAGACTTTCACGCCGCCCACAAACTGCAGCAGCTTGGCCCTGGACTCGCGCTCCTTGATCAGGAACAGGATGTAGATCGAGCTCACAAAGCACATGCAGAAGCACAGATTGGAGGCCAGCTGGGTGCCCAGATTATTGCCCATGCTCAGCTGCGACAGCAGGGTGTTGGTCGTGTACGGCAGCGGTGCATTGGTCACCTCGATCCTCACATTGGGACCCATCAACTGATCGGCAATGGCATTGTGCACCATGTTGACGGTCAGTGGAGCCGTATGCAAGGCCTGATTGTTCAGCCAGGCAATGATCATCGTTTCGTTAATGGTGGCGGCCACCAGGTAGCGCGAGTTGATGCGCACCTGTATCGTCTTTCCCAGCTCCAGGATGTAGTCCTAAAAACCAAATAGTTAGGAGTGAAGGGCCAGGATTTTACAACAGGATTAACATACCTGAAAGAGCTCGTTGCCCGTCAGTTCCAAAGCGTAATTGCTGCCATGGGCTCGGGCCATTTTCTCGTAACTGTTGGCCAAATCCGAGGTGGGCGTACCGCCTGTCACTGCCGAGCGATCCAAAACGGTGACGGCCAGTGGATACTGGGACAACGACATGGTTATGGGCTTCAGTTCCTGGAATGTGCCCTGCGTCTCGATGATCAAAATGGTCACGACCACAAAGAACACGGGCATAATGTTCTGGATGAGCAGCAGCAGCTTGTTGCGCCACGTATAGAGGAACTTCTTGAGCAGCATGGCCTTCCATTGATTCGACAGCAGCTGGAATCCCTGGAGCAGGCGGCGATTCTCCGAGAAGATGCCATCGGCTGCAAACAGTTAATTGAGCTTATCGGGAGTTCAGGATCCGGGATCGAGTTCAAACACTGCTTACACTGTACAGATTCGTTGTCATCCTCGCCGCGGAAGCCGCTGCCGCCGTTCATAATCTCGCTTTGGTCCTTCAGGTTGCCGGTGCTGTCCTTTTCGGCGCCGACCTTCATGAACACCTCCTCCATCGAGGTGATGCCCACGCCGTAGCCATTCAGATGCAGTTCGTCGGACTGATCCTCCAGCTGGCCGAACATCTCCTCGAATTTGGAGGAGGCGCTGTCGGGCAGTTGATAGGACAGCTCGGCGCCAATGTCGCACTCCGGCTTCAGGCCCGGAATATACTTGTTCAGCAGGGCAGTCACCTCGTTTGTCTCGCAATCATCTCGCTTTACACAGATCTATGAAAAGGGGATTTTTAAATGTTGTATTTTATGATATTATACACAGAAACAAAATTCGATATGAAATAGGGTCAATTTTAGCTTATTAATATCAATTCTACCTTATTAATATCAATATGATATTTCATCATATCATAGAAAATAACAAATTTAGTATTTTTTGAACAAGTAATGTAAAATAAGATCAACTTAATCTTTATTCATATCAAAATGATATGAATCTTTAAAAAATCTAAAATTGACCAGCACATATCAATCTGATATTATCATATTACCAAGCGGTAGCCCGATCCATATTGTTTCTTCAGGAAGAAGGAGGTT
Source organism: Drosophila prostipennis (assembly GCA_037075205.1). Lineage (NCBI taxonomy): Eukaryota > Metazoa > Arthropoda > Insecta > Diptera > Drosophilidae > Drosophila > Drosophila prostipennis. The sequence continues at coordinate 1,056,444 of JBAMCJ010001283.1, read as the reverse complement.
CCATGGCACTTGAGCTCACCGTCGCACATGATGGCAATCCGATCGCCCAGCACATCGGCCTCATCCATGAAATGCGTGGTCAGCAGCAGGGTGCGTCCCACCTTCTCCTGCTGCAGCAGATCCCACAGCTGGCGCCTGGCCGATGGATCCATGCCGGAACTGGGCTCGTCGCACAGCACCACCTTGGTGTCGCCGCAGAGGGCACAGCACACGGAGAGCTTGCGCTTCATGCCGCCCGACAGTTTCGATGAGGCCACATTCGCCTTGTCCTCCAGCTCGATCATCTTCAGATACTTGGCCACCTCCTGCTCCACCGCCTTGCCGCGCAGTCCCTTCATCCGGCTGAAGAAGCGTATGTGATTCGACACGCTCATCTCATCGAACAGGACATTGTGCTGCGGACAAATGCCGAGGGACATGCGGGCACCTTCGATATTGGTGCGAATATCGCTGCCGTTCAGAATGGCCGTGCCGCTCGTTGGGGGAAACATGCCGGTTAACATCGATATGGTCGTTGTTTTGCCAGCTCCATTGTGTCCGAGGAGGACGGTTATCTCATCCTCGAACATATTCATCGAGAGGCCCTTGACGACCATCTTGTCGCCGAATTTCTTCTTCAAGTGACGCATCTGCAGGCCAATATGCTTGCCCTCCGGTTCCGTTTCGAAGGCCTTCGGGTCGCGCTGCTCCACATGGCCATTGGGTATGTCCTCCACTCCGGTGTACTCCCGTTCGCCGCACCAAAACTCGCGGGTAAAGGGAAAATTCCAGGGACGCGGCACCCCAAAGCTGCCCGGCATCACTTGCTCCACATACAGGCAGATGGTCATGCAAATGACGCACGAAACCAGCATCATGATCATCACCGCACCCACCGTCAGTGTGTCGTCCACGGAGACGGGCGTGAAGAAGTTGCTCCACTGCAGACCCTCGCCGGTGCCCTCGAAGCCCAGGATCAGCTTGATGCCAAAGCCCATGGCCGTGTTCGAGATCAGACTCCAGCCCAGTTTGGCCGTTAAGCTAAGGTCGTCATACGTATTGATGGTGAACGAGTACGGGATGTAGGCTATGAACCATATCAGACCCGTGACGGCGGCCGCTGTGCTCGCCCGCGAGAAGAAGGTGGCCATCATGAAGCAGAAACAGATGCTCGCTATGATGTAGATGATCAGGAAGAAGACGAGCGCCGTGAAATTGGCATGCGTCAGCACGGCCACCTCCTCGGACCAATTGATCTTGACGAGTATGGCTATCAGGATGGCCGATATCGTTAGCATGATGAAGGACTTGACGAACCAGGCCGTCCAGTGCAGCCAGTTGCTCAGGCCCATGATCTTCATCACCTCCTTCAGCTGCTTCTCCTTCTCGGCCGTGATGTACTGCAAGTGAATGAAATGCCGTGAGTGGATACGTTAGGCACTTCTAATAACCACAATCCCGGCATGGCCACTTACCTTGGTGATGTACGTGCAGGGATAGATGAAGCTCAGCAGTATGATCAGCGACATTATCGAGGACATGCCCTCGAGCAGGGGATCGTAGATGTAGGCGGGATACGGATAGCGTTGCATCATAATCTCCGGCAGATTCGGTTCGCCCGACTTCTGTCTCAGGTACGCCATCGAAAGGGTGTGCTGCAGTGGCAGGAATCCCTCGCGCAAATAGCCCGGCGGTATGCCACCATCCTGATCAGCCTCATTTCGAGGACCCGTGAGATCGATCGTGGGAAACAGGCGCATGGTCAGCCAGGTATTCGCAATGGCCATCGTTGCCGTTCGCAGCTCGGAGGGGAAGCGCAGTGCGAAATGAAAGTCATCGGGCAGTGGGTCCGACTCCGTGAGATTCGCCCACGCATCGTCGAACTGGATGCCGGCAAAGGCGCTCTGGCTGACCGTGTCCACCTCCAGTTGGGCCGCATTCTCCGACTCGCACACCTGCTCCATTCCCAGGCTCTGCCACGCCTCGTCCACCAGTTTCTTCAGCACGGGATTCACCGGTGAGTAGCACACGGTGGGCTTAAAGTTCGTCAAGCCGGTGCTATAAAACATTAAACCATTACTAAGAGTCTCAATAAATTTAAATTTTTAACACAAATATGTTTTATTTTAGTTAGTTTTTTAATGGATTAGTAAGATGGAGGTGCAGTCATCGTGGAAAATTGAATTTTTCACTAAAATCCAGGAATTAGTCTCTATTCACTTATAAGGGTTCTTATAAATAATATATCACATAAAAATCGCAAGTTTTTTAAACATTGAATGTTGGAAAAGTATAACCTATTATAAAGTATTTTAGACAATCCTCATGATTTAATTCATACATCATTTTGATTAATTTTAATGACATTTAGAAGAAACCCTTTATTAAAGACTTTTATAGTCTCCATGTTCTTAAACTTAAAATATTCCTAACATTTTCTTATGTGTGCTCTGTGTTCTGAGTTTTAAAATGGTTTCTTATTAAAAGGCGTGCAGTTGAAACATTCAGAATTTTTGCAATTCCGTATTAGCTTTTGTTAGGGTGACCAGTTAAGTTGGTTAGACTTAGTAGTGTGTGCTGTTTGGTTTTATTTTCGATTTTTTTTGAATTTGTTTACCTCCGTCGATTGGGTGCAATCAGCGCTATGAGCTTGCCAAGGTAGGACGATCTATGCAACGAATGTCTTCAGGTTTCGTGGCCAGAACAAGACAAAAAACATTTACATATATTGGATATACGAAAATCTAAGAGGGTGGGTGATTAGAGGAAAAACTGCATAGTCGTAAGCAAAAAATATAAAATTGCAAAAAAGCAAATAATATTAAGTAATAATTTTATCTATCTAAAATATATATATAATAATACAAGCTGAAAAGAGCTAGATTAATAAAAAAAATGCACATTGTACACGCGATGATCAGCAAATCAATAAAAATTATAGGTAATTAAAAACAAAAAAATAAGTATTGACAATAAAATCATAATAAGCAGATCGATAAAGCAAATAAAATATTTTTCCAAATTTTATAAAATAAACATGGTATAAAACATTTTAAAAACAGCAGGAGAGAATATTTGGTCCTCCAAAATTCCACATTGTGAATTTGTAAAAAAAAAGCGACTAATAATAATTTATTATTTTTGAAAGGTCAAGTTATATCATTTTGATATGAATAAAGACTATGTTTATCTTATTTTACAATATTTGTTAAAAAAATACTAAATTTGGATTTTTGAAAACAGTATTTTTATAAAATATCAAGTTGATATTTTTGAATCATAAATTTGACACTAACCATATCGGATTTATATTGATATGAAATAAGCTAGAAATTACCCTATTTTATACAGATTTTTTTTTTCTGTGGAACAAAAAATATAAGCTAAATCTTTATTACTAAAACAAGGCAATAAATCTCTGAAAATTGGGATAATAAACGTAAAAAGCTGGGACAGAAAGCACAGATATCCAGAGACATAATGGTTAGCACTCACTGCAGCAAACTGAGATCGGTTATATTCTGCTCCACATAGTACTTGACTCCCCTCTGTTCCGTATCGACCAGCGTGCGGACCAGGACGAGGAGCAGGGAGAATATCGCCGGCAGCACCAGCTCGATGACCATCTGCCACTTGTGGTTCCATTGGAGCGTCCAGTTCTTCCACAGCAGCAGCACAAACTTATCCCAGTTTGTGACCTTAGCCATTTTGCAGCTTTGTTCGATTGGCTTTTGGCTTTTGCTAGATTATCTCGACATTAAAATTGGTTAAAATTAGGATCTGTAATGTAAGAGAAAGACTATGATTATTTTTTGAAATTTTCTTTTAAGAACATTTTAAAATTTAAAACCTTAAAGAGTTAAGATATCAACGTTCCCATTAACTTATTGATTTTCTTAGAAAAAGTTAGTGTTTACAAATTAGAACGGTGAATTTTTAAATAGGCAAATAGTCTACTTTTTATTGACTCTTGTTGACCTCGATTGCTACGTTCAGTTATTCATAAGGTTTGTGTGTTTACCTAAACCTTTTCATGGGGCGAAGGGATGTAGAACTGAATAATATAGGCTAGAATTAATAATATTGCCTCTTTTACTTCAAAGACTTTCACTGATTATTTCCGGTTCTCCAAAAAAAAACTATTAAATACTGTCTACGGAATTACGTGATACATCGGGAAGTTAATTGACCCCGTGCTCGAGTGGAAATCATCGTGGTAAATAAACAGTAATCCAATGTGCAATGTCAAGTGCGTCTATCGATCTATGTGTGCTATATGGAGTATTGCTAATTATCTAATCATCGTCGGCTATGTTCGATTGATAAGGCTGTGTACGAACCGTCATAAAAAACACAATAACCAACGTAAATAAATCATAACCCTTGTAACATCATCGTTACGGTTATTTTGCGGTACGCCCCCCAAATCGTTCAAATTTCTGAAATCCCAATAGCCCCTATAAACGAAGTAGTTTGTTTATCAGTTTGCAATAACAGTCTATAACAATACTGTATACCAAAAACTACCATGAATTCATTAGGTAAACGAAATCCTAAACTTTTCATAACAGTATTTATGTTTGAATAAATATTGATAATTAACATTGGAAAAATATTCAAAAATATTTATCTCCTTTAACAGTTATATACTTTCATTTCTAATAATCATAACCTTGGTTCCCTTTTCCCTGGGTCCCATAAATGTACACACTTTATGGAACCTGAGATACCCATTTATTACTTCGATTTCAGTTTGCATTATCGAATGCACTCAAATCGTCTGGTATTTTAATCTTTGAATGGCCTGATACTCTATGTGTCTAACAATAAATCGGGTTAGCCCCAAAAACTTTTCTTTGTTTAGATTCCCAGGGCACACATAACTTGGTTGGTAATAATTATACAATTATAATTAGATCCATTGGCAGGTGGCGGTTAACAACCGAACAACTGAACTTAAAATGGAAATGGAAACTGGAAGTCAACTGGCAACTGGTTCTGATAAACACTTAGCGTCTGGTCGTGAATGGGAAAAGTTGCTGATCTAAGGATGATTCGCATAAAATGCAGTTGAATATATACACACGATACGATAGATCGAATGCTTTCGAGGAAATTCCTCTATGACTGAGGAATATATGATTATGTTTTAACCAGGGATCATGATAGATATTTTAAATTATAAATTATGAGTCATCAATGCAAATCTGAAGTATTACTTTTGGTTCGTAAAATCTGTAATAAAAGGTGAGTGCGTCATATTTTTCATGGGAAGTTCGGAATGATATATTAAACGAGAGAAAATACCCGTTACTCAGCTAAGGGAGTGCGAGGGAGATGGAGATATAAAACTTTGATCACACATAACTTTTTAACGAATTGTGCGATTTAAAAAATTTCTTCTACATTTCGGTAGGTATTGTAAACACCATAAAACTGCATTTTTACTTTTCCGAAATATTTAAATTTTGTAAAATCGTTTTGCACGAATACAATATATCCTTTTCTCTACGAGTAACGGGTATACAAATCAACAACATTCTTAATATATTTTCTTTTTATTTTTCAGATTAGAAAAAAACTAACTATCCCCCAAAGTTTTCTTTGAGGTAAACATGATCCATGACAAATCAAATTATATTGTTGACAATATGATATCGATTTCGCTTATATTTTGTGCTCCCTGATGGCTTTACAGCATAATCGATTGGCTTTTGATGGGCACAAGTCCAAGTTATTCCGGTAATGACTATTGCTAACCAACCCACGTATCCGCCAAGAGGGAGAAACACCAACGCACGAGCCCGTGTGGAACAGGAATAAACAGAGATAAAGATAAAGAGGCATAAATCCAGAAAGCGTCAGCGACAGCTGTACTACTACCAATATGATAATCGGGGGGCGGCGGGTTGGGCGTGGCATATTTCCACCTGCCAAGCGACAGCACTTCACTTACCCGAAGCTTAGCCAAATAAAAAGTGTCACACGGGCCAACGCACAAGAACAAATAAAGAAAAAACAATCGGTATTTTTATATGGATGAGTAGGCGGAAACTTGGGGACTCGGGAACTCGATTCGTTCGAAATCGGAAACTCGGGAACTCAGGAACTCAGGAACTTTGGGAACTCGCGAACTCCGGCGGACACTCGACCGTTTCGACGAGCGGACTATTTCGAACTGAATCGCAACGCTGGGCAATCTTCCTTATTTATCAATAGAACGCAATCTAGCTGAGTTAGCTCCATGGAAGGCCAATAAAGCAAATAGCATTTATTGTTTTGGCCGGGCTAAAAAATGATAAGCCCTTATACTCTCTCTCTCTCTCACTCACTCTTTCTGCCGGCACAACAAGCAGACATATGTCCGCGTTCGATTTTCGGCTTTATCGGCTCGGGGCTGGGATGTCTGGGAGCCCCATAAAGTCCTGATATATCGGGAGTTGATCTATTACTCACGGAGTGCCCGGTATTCGGTATGTCATGACTGTTAATAATTGTTAATTGAAAAGTTCATTTAATTACCCGATAAAAACGTTTGATACAATGAATGGTTTCAATAGTCTGTCTTTAAGGGCAGGACTTTAAAGCACCTCCAATATGGTTTATTAATATTTAAATTTTCATGGTCTAAGAAAAACAAAACTTTTCAACTGCTTAAACTATTTATTAGTGTCCGCAGTTTATTGACTCTACAAAAATAAAGATAAACATTTATTGTAGTTCAAAATTGGTTGTGTTCATTCAAAAAATGCCTCAGTCTAAGAACTTTCTAATAAAGATAATGGATTTTAGATGGTAGTTTTTAAAATCTCAAGATTTGATAAAAATCAAAAAACATTGCAAAAATAAAAATATCAAAAAATCTGTTAAATTGTTTTTTTAATAATAAGAAATAAATATTTATCAATCAATCAATTCTTGCAGATGTCATGACTAATTTCAACTCCACTCAAATGGATCCAGACACCCAGAGGTGAATCATCGGGGACGCGTGGCCCTCGTCATTATCTTTGCGCTACTTTCTTATCGAATGTGATCACTTTTGTGATTCTTCACCCGCCACCGGAGTCGTTGAATGATTCAAGCTAGTTGGGGTTAATTGCTTGTCTGTATTAGGCGAATCTTGAGTGGCCATGTGATGGTGGTGTAGGATTTTACCCTTGGCCATTCCGATTACACTTTAAGCACTTTTTGGCAACATTCTCGGGAATCGTGCTGCCAAAAACTTAGATTATGCGGAGAAATTTGCACGAACACCTGTTCCTCTCATCGCACCTTATCGCAAAGCAACTTTAACGGTAACTATGACATCGACGAATTATATCGCTGCTTTAAATTTATATTGTCAGCTCCAGAGTGCAAACACGTTTTACTTTCGCCTGGGCGGGCAAACACCTGGCCCATAAATGTTGGGGGCGGACTGTACTCGTTCTGCACTGAATGGTCGGATACGGATGAACTTAAAGTTCTCGGGACTTTAACTAGGCTAGATATACTAACGACTTAAAAAAAAAAAAACATTTTAAGGTTACTGTTTTTATAAATTGTGTAATATCTTATAATATAGTTGATAATAACATAAAATAGGTATCTATTGCTTTTAAAAACAAATCAAAAATCGTCAACAAGTTTTCTAAATTCTTAAAAGAAAAGTTGTATTACTTAGAACTTGCCTTGTGCTGCTTATCAAGAATTTTATACATATAATAGAAAAAAAAAAAAAACAAATTAAAAAAAATCCTTCGAGCCGGATTTGAACCAGCGACCTATGGATCTCTGCTGTTTCGAAATTCGAATTGCCGTCTACAGTCCACCGCTCTACCAACTGAGCTATCGAAGGGTGCGTTGGGGGTCGCGTCCGAATAGCTAAACAAGAGCTACGAAAAACGAAGCCACACGAACTAAGCAAAAGTGAAAGGTAAGCTATATAATGCATATAGATGTGGCATATAGTATATTGAAATTTTAAATTGAACAATGTCGGGGGCAGAGATGATGACACAACCTTCGATAGCTCAGTTGGTAGAGCGGTGGACTGTAGAGGGCTGCATAATGAATGCAAAATACAAAGCAGGGATCCATAGGTCGCTGGTTCAAATCCGGCTCGAAGGATGAAATTTTTTGCTTCAACGTATTACGGAAAATCATAAATTCCCCCAAGCGATCTTGGATTAGAATAGGCGTGCGCCCCTGATAGGAATGCGATGCCGAATATCTGATATGAATTTCTTTTCGCAGAATGTACCGAAAGCAATAACACCTCCCATTCATCACGAGGACCCCCACCACACCGGCTGACTAATCTGGGAACTGCGACTATGAATCATCGGGTGTCGTTAATGGCGCCTGACATTTTGACATGTGACGCGCATAAAAGAAGGAGCACTCTAGTAAAGCCAACTGATTGGACAATCTATCGGCCAATTTAGCATTTTTTCGTGGAGAGTGGATTGCGGTGATAATAGTGGCATTATCTTGCCTTCCATAAACCCAAGGGCTTCGAAAGCAATCTTTTTAACTGTAATAACTGTCGGTAAAAATATAGATATTATAAAATAGTATATATGATAAAGATTGGTTATCTTGTAATATACTTAAGTAAATTCTTTTAAATTATATAGAGCAACTTCTGGCTCTGCAAGTTGCGATAAGATAATGCTTGTGCATCCTGCAATAAAAACTGATGCGTCATGATATTACAAATACCTTTTTTATAAGTCCAGTATATAAACTTGTTATTTTATAGATTTAAATTACATCTAATGGTTGGCAATTGTACCCTTTTATTTTTATATCAGAAAAAGTGACTTCTCATTCTTTGCAAGCCGGAAATAACTGCATATTTATCCCTACGATTGTGAGTCATATTTCTTATAACTTTGAACTGTAGATTATTATATGTATATTGTTCAATTACTTTTGCACTTACCCTTTCCACGTTTTGCGGGCAATAATTGAAATTGCAATTCAGTTTGTTGTTCGTGCGATTAAGTGCGGGCCCACTTAGTGATAAAAATTAGATCGGCGTCGAGCATTACTGCATAATCGATTGGCAATGGACTTGCGGCAATTGCAATTAATTATTTATGCAGACCCTTGCCCTTTCTGCACACCTTTATTTGCACTGTCACTGCAATAGGAATATAGTATAGGTATTTATTATAATAACAGGGCTACAATGCTTTAGAAAAGCAAACAAATTTTCCAGATATTGTTTTGTTAATTATGATTCCGTTTTTGATATTTGCATTATTTGAAGTATTTTATAAAATACAACTTTTTTTTAACAAAATACATACATATGTGTTAAATATTTATCAATTCAGAAATACAAAGATCGTAAAAACATAAAAAATTTTAATTTAAGAAAAAAAATTTAGTTAATTTAAAAGAAATATGGAAAATATTATCAAGTTAACGGGGTTTCCCCCTGCGATCGCTTCCTGCAGCCCTGGAAAGTAACGGTCAAAGTTCAGCGCAAATGTAACTGTAAATGTAACTGCATCACTTGCAGATGCGCATGCAACACTTTACGCCCGGGAAAATGTGTGTATGCACCGTTATACAGACAATTTTGGCGCCTCTACGGATGCATGTGGGTGGGTGTGTGTGTGCCTGCATCTTGACCAAAATATTCGGAAACCATTTTCACAGGAAAAAAAAACAAGAACAACGAACCGGCAAATCTGCGGCGATAACTCCGATTTGAACCCACCGTGCGGCCGTCTAATGATTATTTCGCACAAACAACGCGATACACAAACAATATATGTATGTAAATATAGTGCTGTTATTAGTTTTTATCTCTCGCTGCGTCATTGAGGGCCCAACAGTTCATAGTTTATTCGATTCATTGAGCAAAGTGCGCACTGGCTATATTCCTTTTGTTTTACACAATCTATTAACTTTTGCTGTGATTTTATTTTCAGGGCTAAACAGCTGTTGCCGACACAAACACTCGTTCACTGTGATAAAACAATAATAATAGTAGTGTAGTACTTCTAACGCCGCCGGAGATGAATAACAAAATGAAACGAAACGGTTAGGCGGGCAATAACAACAATGAGCGTGGAGAGAGGAGAGCACGGAATGGTGCTGACCGGTCAGCTGTCAGCTGTCAGCGGGAAAACTATTTACCTTATTGGGAAATTTAAAATGATCAACATTTGGTAAATCATTGAATAAATTTGCAAAAAAAATATTAATTAAAAAAATTTAAAAAATATAAATAAAAAACAACAAAAAACAAAAAATAAACTTCTTCTACCAATACTCACAGGTAACTAATTAAAACACCTTACCCTTTCTTTGAGCAGCTATTTCCTAGCTAAATCTCAACATCACTGATGGAGAGAGGGAGAACGAAACCAAAGATAAATGTTACGTCAGCTGGTACGGAAAGTGAGAGCGAGCGAGAGAGCGAGAACAATTCTAACGCCAAAAATATGAGCAGCGATTAATCGTCTATCGATAAAGGCGGCGCGCGCTGAGCGATAGCATTCAAAACTTAATTTAAAATAATATCTTTTTTAAAATGCTTGAATGAATTTCTGGGTAACGTACACGATAACACTGTGCAACATTTTTAATGTTTGGAAATGTAACTGCATTTTGGATTTCAAAACCTGAAAGTACTCATCAATACGAGTTAATCCACATACGGCGTTCTTCTGGCTTAGCTCGTGTTTGGATATTATAGCGATTTAAAAATTTCAATTAAAAATTCGCTATATCTCAAGAGTCGAATGAAATTTTATCTGTATGTATTCCGGACTATTATAGGTATTAACCTAAGGAATACAAATGCTGAACAACGTTTATAGAAAAAGTGCAGCTATCGTGAGATAGACTTCAAAATGTCGGGAAAAATACCAGATTGTATTTATTGTATTTCAATACCAAATGCTATGTTTTATTCACGTTTTTGTGTCTACAATTTTATATTCACAGTTTTAACCAAATTTAATAACTTGTTGTACCTTTCAATGTCTTTATCTAAAATAATGTTAAGGACGCTTACCTGAAACTTGAAGACATATTGCATTTATAGATCAATTTTTACACCAAATCTTTAAATCGCTGTAATATCCAAACGCGAGCTAAGCCAGAAGAACGCCGTATGTGGTTTAACTCGTATTGATGAGTACTTTCAGGTTTTGAAAACCAAACTGCGGTTACATTTTTCGTGTTGCACTGTGTAACGATAATTTTTTTAATCACCTAAACTCAAAACTTAAAAATCAATCTCAAATTGGAAATGTGCGGTCCGTATGATGTTACTTATTGAGCACGCAAATGAAAAATGAATGCCGACACGTGGAGAACTTCCCAGAGCTGGTAAACTTCCCCTGGGACCCACATTAATTATGCAAAACCACACGTGTGCAGCCCAGTAAAGTGGTAATTTATTAAAAGCGGGAAAGCCCACAATTCCGAGGTCCTTAGTCTGGACAGCCGAGGCCAGACATTGACCTTCGAGCCATGGTTCAATCTAGGTTCATTTAATATTTGCATTTATTTCAACACCTAATACAATAGTATTTTTTTGATTTCAGTTATTTAGCTACTAAAAACTAATAAACTAATTTTTGCATCACCGTTTAGAAACGTATAATGGGTACAAAATATACATGGGCACTACTTCTTGCCCTTGGCCTTGGGCTGGGCGCCCTTTTTGGTGATCGTGGCGTCCATGGGCAGGGGTCCCTCCGTCTGGACGAGATGGTGCTTCAACTGGGCCCGCGTCTCCTGGACCTGGGCCACCACATTGATCATGTCCGCCTGGTAAATGCAGTAGTCACTCACGTTCAGACGCACCTTGTTCTTCTCCATGGCGCCATAAAGAAAGGAGTAAACTATTTGGCCCACGGGCACATAGAACTTGAACCAATTGTGCAGACGAGACCTACGAAGTATATTATTTTTTTAATATTTTTATTTTTGTGTAAAAAAAAAAAATTTTTTTGTTTTCGAAAACAACTTTTTTAAAGAAATGGTGATTGAACCCCTAAAAGATTAAAAAACTTACACCAGTTCGGATCTGTTGTGCAAAAAGTTGACAAACTTGGCCAGGTTTTCCACATCCTTGCGCAAACTGAAAAACGCGATTATTAAGCTCAAATTAAAACACAAAGGAGATAGAACACCCACTTTTCCTCCGACTCGGCGAGGGTGGCTCCATCTCGGATGAGGCGAACCTCCAGATAGAAACCATGGCTGTACTTGTATCGCAAATACTGCAGGCTGCCAATCGCCAGCATCTCGCTGTCCTGGAAGAGGATTATGAAGTCGGCCAGGATCTTGCACTCCAGCTCATCGTTGGTGGCGAATATGATGGTCTTGCCGCAGTATCGGATATATCGCAGGATATTCCAGATCTCTCGCCTCGTCGTGGCCGGCATACCGCAGGTGGGCTCGTCCAAAACGAGGATCTTATTGTAGGCCACCAATGCCAAGGCGATTTTCAGCTTGGTCCGCTTCTCCGCCGTCAGCAAACTGCACTTGCGATGCATCCAGCCGGTCATGTTGAGCATCAGGCACAAGTCGTGCATCTTCTCGCCGATCTTCGCCTCGGGAACACCACGGATCATGCACAACAGACGGATGTGCTCCCGCGGAGTCAGCTCGTTCAGCAGACCCCAGTGCTGCGGACTGTAGCCCATGTAGGTGTGGATGCTCTCCAGATCGTACTTGAAGTCCAGGCCCCGCACATAGATCTCACCGAAGGCGAATCCCGCCTCGCCCACCAACTGGCGCATCAAGTGACTCTTGCCGGAGTTACGGGGGCCAAAGATGCCCATGCTCATGTATCTTAAAGTGCAAAAAAAGGTATAAAGTTTGATTTTATAAGAAAATATCTGTCTAGATTATTTTACAATAGTGAAATACAAGTGTGTCTCCGTTTTCATACCAATCTGTCGATTTGAAATGGAACTATATGTAATGTTGATAGATTACACTTTGAGAATTCATTTATATTTGATTTATCCTCCAAATATCTGTTTGGTTTATTTTAGAATAGTGAAATACTAGCGTATCTCCGTTTTCATATCAATCTGTCGATTTGAAATGGAACTATATGTTATGTTCATAGATTTATTTGCTTTGAAATAACTTTTGTTCATGTTAGAAAAGTGGTTTTTAAGTATAGAGTTTGATTTTACAAGAAAATATCTGTCTAGATTATTTTACAATAGTGAAATACAAGTGTATCTCCGTTTTCATATCAATCTGTCGATTTGAAATGGAACTATATGTAATGTTAATAGATTACACTTTGAGAATTCATTTATACTTGATTTTGGAGGATAATATCTGTTTGGTTTATTTTACAATAGTGAAATACAAGCGTATCTCCGTTTTCATATCAATCTGTCGATTTGAAATGGAACTATATGTTATGTTCATAGATTTATTTGCTTTAAAATAACTTTTGTTCATGTTAGAAAAGTGGTTTTTAAGTATAAAGTTTGATTTTACAAGAAAATATCTGTCTAGATTATTTTATAATATGGAAATACTAGTGTATCTCCGTTTTCATATTAATCTGTCGATTTGAAATGGAACTATATGTAATGTTAATAGATTACACTCTGAGAATTTTGGAGGATAATATCTGTTTGGTTTATTTTACAATAGTGAAATACAAGCTTATCTCCGTTTTCATATAAATCTGTCGATTTAAAATGGAACTACATGTTATGTTCCTAGATTAATTTACTTTGAAATAACTTTTGTTCAAGTTGGCATATTAAATAACTATTTTGCTGTACATTACTTACTTGTTGAGGGCAAAGGAGACAGTGTTGATCCTTTTGCCGGCAGTTGGAACCTTGGCCTCCACCTGATCCACCAAGAATACCGATTGTTTGGCCTTCGTATTATCCGCCTCTGCGATCTTTAGCTTCACATCCGCCACATCGCCATCGTCGAAGGGATAAGTAGCGGTCCTCATTTTACGGAGACTGTCGGGGAATTAGATATTCATATCAAATAATATATAGAATAATATAAATATCATCCAAACTCACTCTCTGGGTGTGTGGAACTTCTTCTCCCTGCGATGCAGCTCAATCCAGAAAATCAGCATCAGGAAAATTAGAGCGGACACTAGCATAAAGACAATGGCGGGTAAAATGCCTGGAGCAGCCCACTTGAAATGAGTGCCAACTGGGGAGTATCAAAAATAATACCAAGTTTTAGAAGTATTTAAATTAAAATGGAAATTTACTAGAATTTTGAGTATCTTAATATTTATATGATATTCGTATGCATTAAAAATATTTATAGATAAGGAATCGGTTTCTTTTGAATATATAAGTTCGGATAATTTGGTTTATCTTAATATTAAAACAAGAGATCAGATACCCGATACTCAGCTAGAGGGAGTGCGAGGGAGATTGATATATAAAACTTTGATCGCGCATAACTTTTTAACAAATGGTCCGATTTAAAAAATTTCTTCTACATTTCGATAGGTATTGATAAAAACAATAAAACTGCATTTTTACATTTAATCTTGAAAGATGTGGGCGCCAGACACCTTTCAAGGAATGGTTTGAGGCTAATGTGGGCGATAGAGGGGGCGTGGCACCTTTTTAAAACAAACTTGCGCTGCTTAGGAACTCCCAGAATCTGCATACAAAATGCCAATCTTCTAGCTTTTTTAGTTTCCGAGATCTCAGCGTTCATACAGACGGACAGACAGACTTTTGCACGAATACAATATACCCTTTCATAGACTCACATCTGCAATTGGGCACCACCTCGTGCATATTCTCCTCCGTGCAGCTGATGTGCGCCTTGCACTTGGCACTGCAGATCTCCTGCTCCAGGCACTGGGTGTACACATTGCTCACGCCGTCCAGCAGAGCGAATCCCGGCGACATGCAGGCGCCGTAGAAGAAGATCGTATTGCTGTTGGCCACATCCCAGTAGATCATGTAGAGCACCAGGCCGGACACTCCCTGCAGGAGGACGGAGACGAGAAAGGCCCGGACTAGGGATTTGTTCACGAACATGGACACCAGATAGGTCAACGGCAGGGCGGCCAGTCCAAAGATGCACAGCAGGAGCAGCAGGATGGCATTCTCGGTGAACCCGAAGCCGCCGATGCCCATCAGACTCATGATCACCACAATGATGACCGAGTAGATGAAGAAGGTGAACCAGTCCCAGAACAAATTGACGCCCCAGAAGACCTTCAGGCCCAGGCCGGCCATGTGTTGCAGGAATCGAACGTTGTAGATCTGCTCCTCCACCAAAGGGATGACGAAAACCGAAACGGTCAGCGGCAGGATGCAGCCGATGGTCAATGGGGCATGGATGTGGGCGATCTTGTTGTCCAGCAGGTTAATCTTTCGCGACAGCTGGGTGGGAAGCGGATGGTTCTCCACCAGGGCGACGATGTTCTGTTGCTCCGGATAGGAAAGTCTGGAAATAGAAGATAAATTACTAGATATTATATGTGTATTAAACGTTACAGCGGCAGAATTGAATTATTTATGGCTGTATTAAACGATACAGCGTCAGCCTTGAATTATTTATGGCTGTATTAATATCGTTTATATAGCCTTGAATTATTTAAAGCTGTATTAAACGATACAGCGGCAGCCTTTAAATTTTTTTGGTTGTATTAATATCGTTTATATAGCCTTGAATTATTTATAGCTGTATTAAAAGATACAGTGGCAGTCTTGAATTATATATAAAGCTGTATTAAACGATACAGCGGCAGCCTTTAAATTTTTTTGGTTGTATTAATATCGTTTATATAGCCTTGAATTATTTATAGCTGTATTAAACGATACAGCGGCAGCCTTAAATTATATATAAAGCTGTATTAAACGATACAGCGGCATCCTTAAAATGTATATAGCTGTATTAAACGATACAGCTGCAGCCTTTAATTATTTTTGGATGTATTAATATCGTTTATATAGCCTTGAATTATTTTTAGCTGTATTAAACGATACAGCGGCATCCTTAAACTATATATAGCTGTATTAAACGATACAGCGGCATCCTTAAACTATATATAGCTGCATTAAACGATACAGCGGCAGTTTACAAATTTAATATTACCCTTTGGGGACTTTTGTTTCCCATAAAGGAATCTTTTTCTCACCTAAGGATAATATTGTGCAGCAGATTGAGCATCATGGGAGCCGAGTGAAAGAAATCCTGGCTTATATAGCCGTTGAGCTCCTGCTCCCCGTCCGCCTCCACCGCTCCGTAGCTCTTCATCTCGCTTTTCTTCTTCAAATCATTCCGATAGCTACCCTTCTCGCAGGAAAACGATTTATCAGTGAAGGTCCGCGAGACGGCGATGGGCAATTTCCTGGATGTCTTCTCCACCGGCCGGATGTCGATGTAGCCGCACTTCTTGAGGTCCGGTATATGCTTGAACACATCGGCTGCCTCCATGAAACCAATGTGTATCGTATTCTGGCGCACTCGTGGCATATCGAGCAGCACGGACAAACGGGCGATGATGGCGATCAGCACAAAGCTGGTGAAGATCATGATAATGGGCCAGACATTCGGCGCCGTGTGGATCATCTTCTTGTAGAGCATGGCCCGCATCCGTTGTCGGGTCAGCTGGGCATGCGAAACCACCTGGTACTTGAAAGTTTGGGCTGTGGATAGGATACGATTGATATCTGTGTCTTAAAACTTTGAGATGCCCCCCTTGACTTTAGTTATTTCTTTATATTATGGCACACAAAGTCGTTATACCAAATTTCAATGCTTAAAATACAATACTCCCCAAGATCGTATGGTTAGGAACTCACTGACATCCGGTATCATCTGCTGCTGCAGTCGAAAGGAGGTGACCAGCTTCATGTAAATGTCGGAGAGTTCCGCACTCACCACTCTCACATTCTCGATGCCCAGCATCTTGCGATCGATTTCCAGGTGGATCAATAGTTTCTGCAACCTGGGTCGGTAAATCACCGGTAGTCTGTAGGTTAGCGTATCACCGATCTCATTTTCCGGCTCTATGTTATTCATAAACTGGTTGATATAGTCGGTGATTGGCTGATCCGGGACATGTGGCTTCTTGATGAGCACCTGGAAATAGTTAAATATATTATGGGGAATATTTATAATAGGTATATTTAATGGATTACCAGATCCACACTGCTGCTGAACTTGGCTCGCAGGAAGAAGGGGGTGCCGCTGGCCTCCAGGACGCCCAGGCTGAGGATCCCGATGCGATCGGCGGCATGCTCCGCCTCGCCCACACTGTAGGTGGCTATGATGAAGGCCCGGTTGTCCTTCTCCGCATTGACAATCGACCAAAAGACCTGAGCCTCCCTCCCCGTCAGCGGAGTGGTCGGCTCCTCCAGGATTATGATCCTCGTATCGCCGGCCAAGCAGCAACATAGGGCCACCAGCTTCATGGCGCCCGAACTTAGCTTTCCAATCCGTATTCGCCGACTCTCGATATGCTGATCGAGTATGGCCAACCATTTGCGCCGCTCGATTTCGTAGCGATCCGCTTCGTTGGGCGCCAGTTTCAAGCGAACATGATAGTCGATGGTCTGTTCCACGGTCAAGTGTTTGTTGAGTCCGTGCTCATCGAAACGGAAGTCCACCATGCGACGGGTTTCACCTGTTTGGGTATTTGTTGTTATGTATTCCTAAACAAGAAAGGAAGCTAGCTTCGGCCAGCCGAAGCTTATATACCCTTGCAGGTAATTCCTATTAATCACTAATTTTCCGATCGTTCCTATGGCAGCTATATAATATAGTAGTTCGATATTGATAAAATTAAAATCGAAATTCGAAAACATTTAAATAAAGTCATGTTCTAGAGTAAAAGAGAATACAATAAAAGTCAACGGAGCAATAATTTATGTCCTATTATATTCCCATTAAGGGGGGAGATACATATAGAAAAAATAAATATTACATTTTTTTTTTATTATTTAAATTGGTAGAATAAGTCTTTAAGAATGTGTCATGAAAGTTTCACGAAGAAATTCGAGCTATTTTGGAACTTATACCAGGATGACTGCACCCACCTTCCATGTGCAGTAGATATATTTGACTACTTTAAATGCGTTTTTCTCGAAACCATGTTTTCCTCAGCTGCGGATCGTGTATCTCAAAAAGTAATGCTTCGATCATCATGCTGCATTTACGGAAATGTTTGTAATAAAATTGCCCACTGTCTGAACCTACTTAATGTAGAAATTTGTACATTTAAGTATTTTTTGTTAGGCAAAAACAACAAAAAAAATATGGAAAAAATTGATTTTAGACTTTGAAAGAGTGCCACAACCAGAGTTTTTAAAATATTCTGTGTAAGTTAGGTTCAGACAGTTTCTACATTATTTCTTAACAAAATAAACTTGGTTTCATAAAAATCGGATCTACACAGCGACCTGTGGACGATCCGCAGCTGGCCTACTTTTTTTCAATATACCCTGACAAGAAAATTCCCACGACCGTCATTTTGAAAGATAAAAAAAAAATAAAAATTGGTTAAAAATATATAAGAACAATGTAATCAACATGCCAAGTTACGAACTCCCAGCACAATCCCCTATAGGTTAAAAAAAATCATGAAAAACATGAAAAAATTGCAGTTCTATATGTATCTCCCCCCTTAATTTTCCGATCGTTCCTATGGCAGCTATATGATATAATCGTCCGATTTTGAAACAATTTTATTTGAAATTCAGAATTAGATAAAAAATGGCATTTCCAAAAGTAGGAGGCTCTAGGTTCAAAAACACCCAAGATATGTTTTTTTTACATTTTTTTTCCCGATTACTCCTATGGGAGCTATATGATATAGTTGTAAAATCCGGCTCGTTCCGACTTATATACTACCTGCAATAGATATAAGACTTTTGGGAAAGTTTCATCCCGATAGCTTAAAAACTGAGAGACTAGTTTGCGTAGAAACAGACGGACAGACGGACAGACGGACGGACAGACGGACATGGCTAGATCGACTCGTCTAGTGATGCTGATCAAGAATATATATACTTTATGGGGTCGGAAACGTCTCCTTCACTGCGTTGCAAACTTCTGACTGAAATCATAATACCCTCTGCAAGGGTATAACCAATGTGATATATTTTTGTATCCTTACCATAGGGTTGAAAGGGCTGTCCCAAAATGGATACACTGCCGCGCAGGGGGAACTTTAGGCCGGCCAAAATTCTGAGCAGCGTCAGCTTGCCGGAACCAATGTGGCCCAGGATGACGTAGACCTCACCTCGGTAAATCCGCATCGATATGTTCTTCAGGATCTTGCGCTCCGAATCGCGATGTGTGGTGCTGACATGACGCAATCGCATCAGCTCCTCGCTGCCCACATCCCCAAATTCGAAGTTCTGGAAACTGGGCGCTCTACCCAAATACATGATCGTGGCATCCGAATCCTTTTGCTTTCGCGGCCTATTGTTCACTATCCGTCGACTGAGAAAGGTGCCCGGCATTCGCCACTGGACCGCCAAAAGGATCAGTAAGTAAATCAGGGCCGAACTAATGGCCGATGTGAAGAGCACTACGAAATCTATGGTTTGGACAATGCCCGGATCATCGATGCAGTTCCTAAACAGGCTCATACTAAAGTGCATCTGGCAGTTGCAGAAGGCCACCAGGATGAAGAACACATAGTACTTGTGGATGTCCCAGTAGCGTTCCAGTATGATGCAGAATGCCGCGTACATGAAGAGCCACAGGAGCAGGGCGAAGAGGACCGCGTTGGTGGGATTGGCAAATATTTTGGCCACCACCATTCCGGTAATAACGATCTCAACCGTGTAGACCACGATGAAGCATATCAGGCCTATCGCTCCATAGCCGGAAAACTCACCGTCCCGGCCACCAAACGCCCAGAAGGCCTTAATATATTTATAGGTTAATAAAAACATAAAACTTGAGTGGTTAGCACTTACCAAAATCATTATTACAAATATTGCACCCAAAATAAGCATTCTCAGGAAAAGCACCATAAACTTGAATCCCCATTGTCGGCCAAACGAGTAACCGTAGTGCCACTGATGCACCATTACACCATCCTCCACCTGGGCAGCCACGTTCTGGGAAGGACACCAAAAATTCATTAATACATTTGTATTCCAAATTTCACAACTTTAAAGCAGACAGATCCCGAGATCAATGAGTGTAAATATAATATGATATGTGGTAATGTATTACTCTTTTCAAAATACGTATTAATATTCGTTAATACATTTGTATTCCAAATTTCACAACTTTAAAGCAGACAGATTCCGAGATCAATGAGTGCAAATATAATATGATATGTGGTAATGTATTACTCTTTTCAAAATACGTATTAATATTCGTTAATACATTTGTATTCCAAATTTCACAACTCTAAAGCAGACAGATCCCGAGATCAATGAGTGCAAATATAATATGATATGTGGTAATGTATTACTCTTTTCAAAATACGTATTAATATTCGTTAAAACATTTGTATTCCAAATTTCACAACTCTAAGGCAGAAAGATCCCGAGATCAATGAGTGTAAATATAATATTATATGTAGTAAACTCACTCTGATAATATTCAGAAAGGGCAGTAGGTAGATAAAGTTGTACAAGAACGTGGGCATGTGGGCGATACTCATCACAGAGCAGGGTTCGTCGGCGGCGTTCAGCAGGATGTTGTAGACCTCGACATTGGGTTCCGGATAGGTGGTGACAAAGTCGCTGCGCAATCGATGGTACCACTCCACAAAGATCTGGTGCTGCAACTGCAGGAAGCCCTCGCGTATATATAAGTCCTGCTGTTTGAAATGTTTGGCCTGATCCCGACCGGGCTTAATGCGACCCGAGCAGCGGGTTATCCACAGGCGATCCTCGGTGAGGAACGGAGCGATGGTACGGAACTCGCTGGGGAATCGAATCGAAATGGATAACTTGAGGGGAGTGCCACCACGACTGGCCCCATGGAATACGATGCCCGCCAGGGTGGTTCGTTCGTCGAACTGATCCTGCATCTCGGACTCGATTCTATAGCCCACGGTGGAGTTCAGTTCCAGCGTTTTGGCCACGCTCCTGGCCACGTCCATTGTAAACGGCGTTTTGGGCGTGTAGGCCAGGCTGTACTTGGTCTTCTCCCGCTTCGAGTCCGCCATTCGTCTGCGGATTATCGGAAATCATATAATACTACATACCAATTTTCGGGTTTATATCTCTAACAGATACTGAGATCTTTGGGTTTCCCACTTACGTTAGTATGCTTATATCCTGAAGCTTGTGCGATACGATGCTCTGTTGATTCTCGTTCTCGGTGCTCGTGTAAAGAAGCCTTCGGGAGTGGGCGATGGGATTTAGAAGGATCACCAGGACCATTATCACCATGGTGATGATCTCGAAGAGCGTCCGTCGCCACAAATTTAACTCGATCCGGATATAGCGCTTGAACAAAAGTCCCTTGGTGGCCGGCATTTTCCACTTTCAAGGAATGTATATAACAAAACTAAAAAGGAATATTGACTAAGTGCAGACCTCTTACACCAAATAGACGGTGAAAAGGTGTAAAACACGATGTTCGGCAGAGGATTTTGAATCTATTATTTAGTTTGCTTTAGCACAAAACAGTACTTTGTTCTCAAAGCACATTTTGATGGAATGCGTCTACTCATTTGGATAACGGATCTCTTGAAATAAATGTTTAGAATCTGTCATCACTTTATTAAAAAAGTTTAAAAACGGATAACATTCTATGTTTGAGTAATTTTTTCATTGTTTTGGCCAGAAACTTGTTTTTATTTTAATAAAAAACTAAGATCCGAGATTTAGTAATAGTGGAAAATCAGGAATTGGGTTTTTGGCAAAAACAGGATATTTTATTTGCGTTTTTTTGCTCTAATTTGGCCAAAAATTGTCGCAAATCGGTGAGACGTACTGTTTTGAACAACTAATGACCCAATAAATAAATCTGTATTACTTTTTGACTGATTTAGAAAAAAAAATTTGTCGACCATTTTTTTCATTTTTAGAAAGGAGTTGCATAACAATTTTTTGCAAAAAATGGCCAAAAATTAAAATTTGCAGGTTTTAATGCCAATCGATTGGAAATTTTATTACGAGTTCAACGGTGTATGACACTTCATATTTTGACTATTATTTTTTTTTGTTTCGACCAAAATACTGATTTGTTTTAGTGGAAAATCAGGATTTGGGTTTTTGGCAAAAACGGGATATTTTATTTGTGTTTTTTGCTCTAATTTGGCCAAAAATTGTCGCAAATCGGTGAGACGTACTGTTTTGAACAACTAATGACCCAATAAATAAATCTGTATTACTTTTTGACTGATTTAGAAAAAAAAATTTGTCGACCATTTTTTTCATTTTTAGAAAGGGGCTACATCACAATTTTTTGCAAAAAATTTCCAAAAATAAAAATTTGCAGGTTTTAATGCCAATCGATTGGGAATTTTGTTACGAGTTCAACGGTGTATGACACTCCACATTTTGACTATTATTTTCTTTGATTTTGTGGAAAATCAGGATTTGCGTTTTTGGCAAAAACATGATATTTTACTTGTGTTTTTATGCTGTGGGTTTTTAATAAAATATAACTTTATCTAGGGATTTTTGGAATCTGTAATTTGGCAATAAAAAATTTGCGTCTTAAGGAAATAACAAATTAATAAATCCCTGTCAGATTCTGGCTGATATGGAACAACTATTTTCTGTTTTGCCATTTTAAAAAATATTTTAATGATTTGTTTTTTAAATGGTGAAAAATGTAAATCAGCAACTATTAAACTTTCTTAAAACATTGTTACCCAAAATCAAACATGTTTTCTTGGGTTGTTAAGTAACTTTAAGTCCGAAAAGGTATATAATTTAAATGAATCGTTTGAATTTATAAACGTTATCTAGCTATTTTAATCGAATCAGCTACTTTCTGATATCGATAGTCGGCTAGTGCGATTGCAGTGCGATAACAGCTTGTCCCACCACTAAAATAATCAAAGAATGCCGAGTCATACGAAAAAGCAAAATTAACTCGAAGTATTTGCATGAACAAACACGAATAATAACAAGTTAAAACGCAACAAAGAAGTCGCAGGCAAAATGACGGTGACGAATCGGGTATGTGATTTAGAAACCCCAGTTATTTCGGCGCGGAAAACCTAATTAAATGTTTTTTGCAGATGGAAATCGAGTCGGCCTATCAAAAAGGCGAGGGATTCCGGTCCTATTACATCCAGAAGATCGAGGAACTGCAGCTGGTTGTGGCCGAGAAGCACCAGAATCTGAGGCGTCTGCAGGCCCAGCGCAATGAGCTCAATGCCAAAGGTAAGTGCAGGTATATAGAATGCAGGAAGTCCCATATTACTTCGTTAGGTATTGAAAATAGACGACAGATTTTTTCGAAACTTGGTATGATAGCTTATTACGACTTTTAAAGGCCATATACCAAAAATAATGAAGATACCATGTGTACTATGTATAATAGATCCGTTAAAAAGTATGAAATATAAGATTTAAATACCAAGCTATACCAAATTTGAACCACTCATCTTTAAGAACCCATCATAATAATAATTCCCTTCTCTTGCAGTTCGCATGCTTCGCGAGGAGCTGCAGCTGCTCCACGAACAAGGCAGCTACGTGGGCGAGGTGGTGAAGCCCATGGACAAGAAGAAGGTGCTGGTCAAGGTGCATCCGGAGGGAAAGTTTGTCGTCGATCTGGACAAGAACATCGACATCAACGATGTGACCCCCAATTGCCGTGTCGCCCTGCGCAATGAGAGCTATACGCTGCACAAGATTCTGCCCAACAAGGTGGATCCGCTGGTCTCGCTGATGATGGTCGAAAAGGTGCCCGACTCCACATACGAAATGGTTGGCGGTCTGGACAAGCAGATTAAGGAGATCAAGGAGGTGATCGAGCTGCCCGTGAAGCATCCCGAGCTGTTCGACGCCCTGGGCATTGCCCAGCCAAAGGGAGTGCTGCTCTACGGGCCTCCGGGCACGGGAAAGACCCTACTGGCCAGGGCCGTTGCCCATCACACCGAGTGCACCTTCATCCGTGTCTCCGGCTCGGAGCTGGTCCAGAAATTCATCGGCGAGGGCTCGCGCATGGTCCGCGAACTCTTTGTGATGGCCCGCGAGCATGCGCCGTCCATCATCTTCATGGACGAAATCGATTCCATTGGCTCGTCGCGTATCGAGTCCGGTTCCGGCGGCGATTCCGAGGTGCAGCGCACTATGCTGGAGCTGCTCAACCAGCTGGATGGCTTCGAGGCCACCAAGAACATCAAGGTGATCATGGCCACCAATCGCATTGACATCCTGGATCCCGCTCTGCTGCGTCCCGGCCGCATTGATCGCAAGATCGAGTTCCCGCCACCGAACGAGGAGGCGCGTCTGGACATCCTGAAGATTCACTCGCGCAAGATGAACCTCACGCGTGGCATCAATCTGCGCAAGATAGCCGAACTGATGCCGGGCGCATCGGGTGCCGAGGTCAAGGGCGTCTGCACGGAGGCCGGCATGTATGCGCTGCGCGAGCGTCGCGTCCATGTCACCCAGGAGGATTTCGAGATGGCCGTGGCCAAGGTCATGCAGAAGGACTCGGAGAAGAACATGTCCATCAAGAAGCTGTGGAAGTAGGCTTTGAACCGACCCACCACCGCAGATTTAAATTCAATAAATACATATGTTAGTAACCTAAATGTTTTGTGTTCTTATTATGCTTTTTAAAGAATCTATATGTAGCTATCAATTCTTCCATCTCTTTCATTTTAAAGCAAGCTATTCCCATCTATTTCCCTAAAAGAGCAAACAAGTTCATAGTTTTAGTACTTTTTAATACGTTACATATTTTGTATAAGCAACTTAACAACTTAAAATGTCGAGAAGCGTACCGTTTGTGTATGTGGATATGGGAAACCCCTTGTGAAAAGAACACAAATCAAGTTTACAGAGGATTTATCAATGGTTCACAACACTTTACAGGGTTTGAAAGCAATGGAGCACCTAACAACTTAAGATTTAATGGCGTTCTCAGCATTTAGGAGGCGGATCCACTGAGGCGCTCTCGCTCCGTTTGTAGCACCTGGCAGATCTGTTCATCGTCGGCCACGTCGTAGCAGGTCTGTCCATCGGAATCGCAGAGCTCCGGATTGGCCCGCAACTCCAGCAGGCAGCGCAGAGCCTCCAGGTGACCACAACTGGCGGCATAGTGCAGCGGCGTCTGCTGCTCCCCATCCCGCTGATCGACACTGGCTCCGCTGCGCACCAGAAACTGAATGATCTCGACGGCATTGCGATCGGTGGCCCAATGGATGAGGGCCATGCCATGCTCGTCCAGCCGGCCCAGATCGCCGGGAGCCAGTAGCTCCCTCAGCCTCTCCAGATTGTTCTCCTTGACGTGATCGAACAGGGTCTTTTCGCTGTCCGAACGCTGATCCTCCAGCGGTGCGGATTCAATGGAGTGCACCACCCAGCCGGGTGGCTTAGGCTTGGAACGCCAATTGGGCTGCAGCTCCTTCAGTTTCTGGACGTACGCCTGCCTGGCCTCGGATTGGGACATCTTGCCGAGATTCCGCCATGCCTGCCACTTGCTCCGGGCCCTCAGCTGGAGCAGCCCGGGGCTGGGCTCCTCGCAGGGGCCCTCGGTGGCCTGTTTGTAGTAGCCGTAGAGGAGCAGCAGATCCGCGGAGCCAAGGTTGGTCGCTTGCCTGGCCACATGCTCGGTGGCCAGGTGGAAGAGCTCCTCCTCGGGATCCGTATCGCTGTCCGACATCTCCGATAAATCAAATCAAATCAAAAAAAAAATAACTAGAAAACTTATAAACTAAATGACAAACGCCGAACGATCTAGGATTTCTGTATGTTCAGGTAGTTGCCCTCCAGTATGTGCTTCTGCTCGTTCTCGATCTTCTCCAGCGCCGCCAGGCTGTTGAAGCTGACGAAGCCGTAGCCCTTGGAGCACCCGGTGCGCTTGTCGAAGATCACGTTGGCGGACACCACGCGTCCGAATTCGCGGAAGTAGCCGCGCAGCTCCTGGTGGCCCACCGTCCACGGCAGATTGCCCACGAAAATGCGGTGCACAGATTTTCCCACTTTTGCTACAGCTGCGGCGGTGGCCATGGATGAGGTTTTCCTATAAAGGAGGGGGTTTCGGTTGTAGTATGCCGGCCAAGGCGTTCCAGATTCCGGATTCGGACGACTCCTTACCAGTTGCGTTGCGTAAAAACTACGACGGCGCTTCTATTCCACGGTCGCTGTTGTTGTTGTCGGCGAAGCGGGCGGACTTAACCTCAAAACTGACAGCTAACAGCACTTTGGAATACCCTACAAGTGCGGGGTACTTCGGTGTATGGCCTCCATTCGACACTCTGTTAAGCAGTTGTTTACTTGGCTCTTTAAAACAAATGAAACAATTTTCTTAATATTTTAAATACCTTTTCAATCTTGTATATGCACAAATTATAAATTATTTTGATTTTAAATTTTCATACAAGTTTTAAACAAAAAGGCTTTGGAAATATGTATAATTGTTTTACACTTATTATATTGCGTATCAATCATATTCATTATAATATAAGCAGTATTATTCCTGATAATTATATATTTTTTACTAAAGAGTATCAAAAAGTGTGTCACAGCCGACCAAAAGCTTCCGTCATTCATGTTTCGTGCGCCTAACAGCACATTTCTTGAACTTAACAGGACTCGTCAAACGAACTGTTAACAACATTGCTTTAAACTACAACATTCTGTAAAGCTGCAAAGAAGGCGCCAAATTCAAAACAAAGAAAACACAGTCTTATTTGATTTTGCATGATTTTGTTGTATTTTTTGTAATTCTTTTTCTGCTTTTGTGTTCCCTTTCTCATTTATTTCATTTACGTTTCATTTTAACAAATTTGCTACAAACTACTTAAAATTAACAACATCGCATACACGTATTATTCTCGTTTTCCTTGCAATAAATAAACAAATAGTGATTGTTGTAAATTTACAATACGATAGATAAAAAGAACAATTGGTTAGGGGTGTTGGTAGGGGTGGGTAGAAGGTAAAGGCAAGGGTAAAGGTTAAGGTTAAGGGGCGTGTGCAAGCTTTCTTGTTGATTAGTTTAGAGTGGTGTGTATTTATGCTCTTGGATATAACTTTAACTATGGAAGCAGTTTTCACTTGTTACTCTCTCTCCCCCTCTCGATTTTTTAATTTATCTGCTGCTATCCTCTGAATATCCTGTGATGCCTCTCCGATGATGTGCCACGATTTCTCAATTCTCAGACTAACTCGGTTCTCGTATAATTAGTGATTTGGCTCTCTAAACTCCCTATATATACCATCTGTCCCAGTCTGCGGCTCATTGCTACATACATTAATCTGATCCGATCCGATCCGATCAGAATTAATGGGATCTTTAATGTCCTTTGCTACTTGTTGTTGGCTCGCCTTACAAAATATAACTTTTGCTTTTGCCTTGCTCTCTTGCTTGTTGTTGTTGGTTGTTGTTTACTTTAATAGTAGTTCATAGTTGTTGGTTGTTGCTTAGTTTTAGGTATATATATATGTATATAAATGTATATAACTCCCTCGAAAGACAAAAATCTTATCCTTAGAAAAGTGTTATGTTTGGTTTGCAAGCAATGAAACTCTTGAAAGATTTTCCGTCCGTTTTGTTTTGTACAGGAAACGAGGGCAGAACATATATATGTATAAGTCTATACAGAATCGGTTACATTTAATAATTATCCATAATATAATGATGTCCAGGAAAGTTTCGTAGTCAACTAATTTGTATAATTATAAGTATTTTTGCTTCGCGTCTCGTCGTATCTTCATAAAAAACAATTTCA
Organism: Drosophila prostipennis; assembly: GCA_037075205.1. Lineage (NCBI taxonomy): Eukaryota > Metazoa > Arthropoda > Insecta > Diptera > Drosophilidae > Drosophila > Drosophila prostipennis. The sequence continues at coordinate 1,028,636 of JBAMCJ010001283.1, read as the reverse complement.
CTTTCATAATAATTAATTGTAATCATGGTATAGAAATTACAAGACTCTTGTTGTAAGTGGGCCTTAGATTTAATTTATAATAATATGATATATAACTTGACAAATTTGTTCTTAATGTTGTTTACTTCACTTTCTGCTTAACTTCACTTCTTCTCCTCTCTATATATATATACTGTGTTCAAGAGTTTCCATTTGATAATATAATCAAAATATACACGCACAAAGAACAAACAAAAAATTACACAAAAAAAATAATAAAAATAGCTGGTCTACATATATCGACAAATATGCATGTATAATTAGATTGTTACAAAAACTTTAAATCTTAATACACAAAAAGAAAAAAATCCATAGATTTCCAGATCGCCCAACCTATCCGCTAACTCCTCCACTTTCTCTACTATCTCTGTGTGTGTTTCTCGTCGCCCATCTGAATCTGACTGAATGGTAAACATAATAATAATGAAAAAATTCGTTAATGTGTCACAGCACCACCATGTTTGTTGTTAATTTCAGAAGGTATCCTCCGCTTCCCCACTTTCACTCCTTCTAAATAGATAAACTACACTAGCGACAGGCGGCCCACCTGCTACCAGAGGCGGTGCAGGTGCAGATTCCTCGACAGCACCGATCTCACGTCGTTCGTAAACCTCAGCGCATCCAGCATGGGCAGCAGCGACAGCAGCGCCGTGTCCATTGGGTCGGAGAACCAACTCTTTATGGGTATGGCATTGTTGGGGAAACAGCGATAGGCGCCGGGCGAATTGTCAATGATGAATATCTGCAAGACATTTATGTATTTAATTAGTAAGTGCACTTTAAGAGTAATTATTATTATATCTCTGGGATATCTTTAAAAGGTATTATTACAGTATCTCTCAGAGATCTTCAAAAGGTATTATTATATATCCATCAGAGATCTTTTAAAAGTTTAATTATAATCTTTAAAGGGCATTATTATTATATCCCTCAGAGATCTTTGAAAGGTATTATTATTATATTCCATATAGATCTGTAAAACGTATATTTCCTATTATATCCCTCAGAGATCATTAAAAGGTGTTATTATTATATTACTCAGAGATCTTATAAAGGTATGTTTACTTTAACCTCAGAGATCTTTAAAAGGTATTATTAGTATAGCCCTCCGAGATCTTTAAAAGTTATGATTATTATTATATTCCTCAGAGTTATTTAAATGGTATGATTACTAGAACCCTCAGAGACCTTTAAAAGGTATTATTATAGCCCTCAGAGATCTTTAAAAGGTATTATTATTATATTATATTATATTACTCAGAGATCTTTAAAAGGTATTATTAGTATAGCCCTCCGAGATCTTTAAAAGTTATGATTATTATTATATCCCTAAGAGATCTTTAAAAGGTATTATTATTATAATATCCATCAGAGATCTTTAAAAGATATTATTATTATTATATTCCTCAAAGTTCTTTAAAAGGTATGATTACTATAACCCTCAGAGATCTTTAAATTGTATGATTATTATAATATCCATCAGAGATCTTTAAAAGATATTATTATTATTATTTTATTAATCAAAGATATTTAAAAGGTATTAATATTATATCGTTCAGATATCTTAAGAAGGTATTATGATAACCCTCAGGGATCTATGTACATTTTCCTCTTCATTTAAAAAATGTTATCGATTGCTATTGATCTAATTAATTATCCAAATTTCGTTTAGAACATAGCATAGCTTCCAATTACTTTCTCTGATGAATGGTTTATGGACCCAAGACCATCCAATCTTACCCTATTTAAATCACTGCAGATGGCCGACAGATCCTTGGTATACGATCCGTAGTCGGGCGTGCAGTGTTGTCTGTAGTATCGTCTTCGGAGGATGTTCCGTCCATTGTCCAGCTTGTCCGCCACCGCCGCTCCGTAAATCTCCATGCTGGCCGTGAAAACCACCAAATCGTACCACTGAGAGACCTACGGATCAGGAAAACGAGAAATTATATATGAGGTAAACCCTGTTCCAAGTTCCCAAACTCACCACATCCAGAAAATAGTCCACATGCGGTCGCTTGTGTACGAAGAAGCGCACTGGATTCCGATCGATCGTCACCTTCACGGTGAAGTCGTGCGGCGTGCCCGGCTTCACCGTGTTCCTGGGCATCGCATTGTGATGCGAGTGGATGAGCGTTTCGTCCAGGTCCAGAACGAGGGTCTTGCGCTGCACCAGGCTCAGGCGATGCCGCGAGACGGGTGACAGCGGGAAGAGTTCATATTTAACCGGTTGATACTGGATAAACTAAGGAAGTTAATGCATAATCAACGGAGCAGTACTTGAAAGGCATTCAACATGGGGTTTACATAATAAGATCTCTAAAAATCTCTGGTTTAGTGGTGAGGAGATGTTAAACCATAAATTATTACTAATCATAAATGATTTATATATTTAACTGTGCCATTAAATCGCCTTCTACTGTGAGTCGAATGATATTGGGCCAGAGATCTAGGTGTTAATGGAGCTAGTAATGATGTGGAAATAAAACTGGGAGGTCGAAGGTCAGTGCTTTTGCCGCGTCACGATTTCGGGCCAGAAAAAAATGCCGGCACAGTGGAGAACATTAAAGGCGGTTGGTCGATAAGGCGGATGGGTGAACGAACAACAGTGGAGTGCACTTCTTTGGGGTGGAACGGGGGGGTTCCGATGGAACAAGACCCATTAAACGTGTGCCGGAAAATATTGATAAAGGCTAACTTTGAGGCAGCTGACTCTGGCTAAGAGCTACAAACTATTCCTAATTTATATTGTAAGATGAAACAAAGACCCTCAAGATTTAGTAGTAAAACTAATAAAATACTATGAATTACTATGATTTTAATGTAATAACAACACCTGTTCATAAGAAAATCAATCACATTTACTGTGGAGAAATATCTTTAAGAGGTTCCACATCAAGATAATATAAATAACAGCTTTTCTGATTAGATAATAGCAAAGTAGATTATTTTTTAGAGTTCAAATATTAACAACAAGCTTATTCTTAAGAATAGAATTTCCTTATCATGATGATATTATTTACAAAACTACCAAATCAATATTCTCCGTACACTCTAGCGAGTGCCGACTGTATGATTGAAAGTCTTATCACTGCGGTGGCTTTTATTATTATTATTTTGTAGCAGTAGTACTTGTGTGCCGATTGCGGGAGCGGGTTGGGAATTATTTAAGTATTTCAGGGTTTCGGGCGGTTAAAAATAAAAACTATTTTCGTATTCCTCTTTTTTTTTTGTCTAATTTCTTCTGTACTTACAGCTCGCACTTGGCGATTGAACATGAAACAGATGCATGTCCAGACTTTTGATAGCAACAACAAAAGCGCATGGAATTTCATTTGCAGCAGCGAAATCATTTGAAATAAATGAATTATGTTGATTTTTTTCTCGGTTGTTTAGGGTAATTGGGGGGTGTAGGGGGTGGGTCGATTAATTCGATAAATCGACCACGATCGCGCGATTGACCGCGGTGCGAGCGAGACGGCACGATTTGCAACCGGCTAAAAGATTCTTTTTCTTCTTCTTCCACCGATTCTCCTTTTGCTGTTACTTTGCAACCAATTGTTGTTGTTTTTGATAACGCGCCGAGAGCACACACCAACACATACACCCGCACGCGGGCGCGCTTCACACACACACACACACGCACACCTCCCCTCGAATAAAATCGATAACAAGGCTTCTAGTTTTTTTTGTTTTTGGAGGTAAAAAAAGTAGAGTCTCTGCCAATTTTTCGCGGTCTTTTTGGGCTCCACTAATGATTTGTCCACTAGTTTTGTGCCCCCGTTGGTTTTTCTCCTGAGGGCGAAGATTTTATTTGTTGGTTATTTTCTTTTAGCTGGCGTCTAATCTTCTTCTTCCTATTTGTTGTCTTGCACACGCGCTAGTGTGTGTGTGCGTTGTGTTTTTTATTTTATTTGATTTTTTTCGGCAAAAGAGCAACAAACACACACACAGTAGAATATATCGGATATATATATTTGGGGAATAGATTTTTGGTTTCTGTTTTCTGGCCGAGCGGAGATGAGCAAACGGAGTCAGTGGATTGAGCTGCCTGCACTTTGATTGATGCTGTCGACCGAGAGCTGCGTTCGCCTAAGTAGTCCGCGGACTCTGCTCATAACTCTTTGGCGCTGCGGCGTTGCGTTTATTACATAAATATAGTTTGTCCGCGTTTCGTTTTTGTTTAACAAATTCCCTCATGCACAGTGTGACCAATTTGTTGCGACGCCGTAACGGCGTTCGAGCAGTGTTGGAAAGTTTGTTTGTGCAATTAACGTAAATTGTTCCATCACTAGTTTAGTGTTTAAAAATCGATATCGATATTTCTCACTCAAGCTTTTTGGCCCAATATTAATTTTAAATACGAAAATAAATGCGTAGAGTCTGGCGGCACTTATAAAAGTACAAGCATTTGGGTTATTTAAAACAATTGGAAATTAATTTAAAATCCCTCAAAACCGCGCAAATCCTGGACACGAACCGTTTAGAGGTGGTGGAAGCAGGGGCTAATTTTAATTTTGAAATTTTGAAAAAAAAATATAATTTACTCACCTTGCTTCTAAATAGGTTTAATTACTTACAATGTTCGCTTTATTTATATTTATTATAAAAATATTTAGATAAGTTTATGCAACTAGCAAATAACTATTAATTTACCTATTTTACTTTTTAAACTAGCCCGCCTAGTTCCAATTTATCGTTTTGGTAATCGCTCAACGGTCTCACCATTCCTCCACCACTCACACACACACACACACAGACGCAGTGGCTCGAAACGAAAACAATTACTTTGCATCGCAGGCGATAAGTTAAAAGTGAATTAGACCGCATTGAAACCATGTCAGCGGCTGGCAGATCGGACGACGATCCCGGCCAGAGTCCGCCGGTAGGCCAGGAGCCGGATCCCGGCCCATCGACGCCAGCGGTGGCCGAAATCGCCGCCTCCAGTGTGAGTTTCCATCGGTTTTTCTCCTCCCGTTCTTTTTTTTTTCGCCCTGCTCTCTTTTCGCTCTTGTTCTTCTGCTTTTGCTGACGACGACGGAAGACACGTCAACTTCTGCGGGCTTTGTTGTTTTGTTGTTTACCTTTCCGAATCCCCACTTTTCAGATTCGTTCCGGCCTGGCCGAGCTGGAGCTGCGATCCTCCCAGGTGCTGCAGCGCCTGGAGAACGTCAAGGTGTCGTCCACGCCCGAGAAGGCCAAGCCGAAGCCCAAATCGAAGCCCCATCCTCCCGACGGGGATGGCGAGGAGCAGGAGCAGCGGGATCAGCATGATCCCGAGGAGGCGGAGGAGCAGGAGGAGGACCTACTGCCGGCGGAGCACCGGGTGCCATCGGACATCCTGAAGTCCCTGGAGCAACTCGTCTCCTACACGGACAGCGACGACGATCCGGAGTTCCCGCTGCCCGCCCTGGACGACGTCTCCCATCTGGCCCTCATCTCGCACAGCATTGTGGCCTACTTGTCGCACCTGGATCGACAGCAGCTGCTGCGGGTGACGAACAGCATTTCGGGCGATGCCACGCGCTGGCTGGGCACGCTCTTCCACTTTGCCCAGCCGGCGAGCAGCTTTCATGCGGACAACGCGGACGCAGTGCTGCGTACGGTGCGCCTGGCGATAGTGGCCCGGTGCCCGGGCTATCTGGAGGGCGGCATTCCCGCCCTGGCGCAGCCCACGTTCTATATTTCGGAGAACACGACGCCGGTGAGGCTGCAGTACGCCTGCCGGCAGCTGGGCATACCGCTGGAGGCGATCAAGATCATACCGGAGCACAGTCAGTACGGCACGATGGATGTGGCGCTGCTGCAGAAGCAAATCCAGCAGGATGTGGGCAACAACAGGACGCCGCTGCTGGTGGTGGCCGATATAGGGGCCTCGCTATGCGGCTATGTGGACAATCTGCTGCGCTTGAGGGATGTGTGCAAGGCGCACAACATGTGGCTGCATGCCAGCGGCCATGGCTTGGCCGCCTTGGTGTGCGCCCAGAATCAGGGCCATGTGGAGGAGGTGCTGCACTCGATGGCCCTCAATCTGGGCAGCTGGCTGGGCGTGCCCAGCCTGCCCATCGTCCTGCTGCACCGTCCGCTGCTGAACAGTGCGCTGAGTGCCTTCGAATCCGATCCCATCCTGTCGCGCCGCCTCAACGCCCTGTCCCTGTGGACGAGTCTGCAGGCCCTGGGACGCAAGGCCATTGCCGAGCGACTGCACGTGGCCTTCCAGACGTGCAGCATTCTCTTCGAGATCGCCTCCAAGTGCGAGGGCATCCGGGTGCTGAGTCATACGCCAGGAGCGCAGACCGGAGCCTCCTTGTCGGACATCATCCAGAGCCCCTTCGATGTGCAGGCTCTGTTCGATGCCGCCGCCCCAGTGGTCGCCTATCAGTTCGATGGCAGCACCACCATTCCACTGGGGGGCACTGGCTCCTCCGCCGCCGCCGCTGCTGCCGAGCGGGAAACTGCCGATGGCCTGAAGCCGCTGGAGAAGATCAACAATGCTTCCTACTTCGATCGCCTCAACTCCTGGCTGGGTCAGATCCTGCAGCGCGACTGTCCCAATGTAAGGAGTACCTATGTTATATACTATTTCTATCAATTAATCACTGTATTCTGCCTGCAGTTTGACTTCGAGGTGATCGAACATCCCACGCACGGCAGCTGCATTCGCTACTGTCCGCTGGAATTGGGCCTGGGTGAGCAGCCGCCGAGCTCCGAGAACCTGGAGAGCTTCGCCCAGAGCCTGGAGGCGCATGTGGACATTCTGCGGGCGACGATCAAGCACAAGGCACGCTTCATCCATCTGGTGGAGCGCAGCGAGGTGCTGCGCCTCGTACCGCTGCCCGAATGGGCGGGCATGGGCGGCGTGCGCTTTGTGCCCGAGGGCTGGGAGTCCCTGCTGACGGACCAGGCCAAGACCGAGCTGAACAAGCTCAATATCGATCTGGTGGAGGCCTTGAAGTCCACCGACAACGCCTTCTCCCTGGGCGAGGGCACCGATGGCCTGATTTGCGTGCGCTTCGGCATGGTCACCCACGAAACGGAGGTCGAGGAGCTGCTGGATCTGGTGGTCACGGTGGGCAAGAGTGTGCAGGAGAACTCGCGGGTATTGGACACCATGTCGGAGATTGTCAAGAAGGTGGGTTAACCCTCATTTGCATCCTCTTCAGTAATTAATTCTCGCTTTTCTAGGGCATTGAGGCGGTCACCGCCGATCTGCAGCGGGAGTCGGAGGAGAAGCTCTGGCAGGAGGGCATCCTGCGGCATGTGCCGGTGGTGGGGCGCGTCTTCAACTGGTGGTCACCGCCGGCCAAGGAGTCGGGCATCAAGGGACGCAGCCTCAATCTCACCCAAGGCGTGGTCGAGAGCACCGAGAATATTTACAAGTATTTCTAGCTTTCTTACTCCTCATAATATTTGAATTAATATCCTTTTTTTTATTGAAAAAGGTACCACATGCAGATGACTGGAGCCACTGCCCATCAATTGCCAGCGAATCGTTCGCCACCCACGCCCATGGTGCAGACGCCAGTGGGCGCGCCCTCGTCGCCGCCCGTCTTTCCCACAGTGGAGCCCGTGCCCGGAACGGCCTCCGCCTCGGGATCGGGATCGGGCGAGGCGACGCCCGTGCAGCCAGGTCAGCCGGAGGCTGGGGGCTCTGGAGCGCCAACGCCGCCCACAGAGAACCATGTGGATCATGCCCGCACTGTCAGCCAGAGCAGTGCCGCCTCCTCCAGCGTTCCCGAGCTCGTGGCCGCCAACAGTGCAATTAACAATAATTAACAAGAGTATATTGATTATTCAAAATACCCATGTGTAGATCAAGGCAGAGCCAGCAAAATGGATTTCAGAGCGGGAGAGGCCTTAGAAAAGCAGCAATATCAAACAAGGCTTAAACAAGAAAACACGTAGACAAAAACTGAACAGATTACCACATATATATATATATAGAAGGCTTCACTTCCACTCCCCCTACTTAAAAACGAAAAGAAAACAATTCCAAAGATGATTGTTCGCCCGAAATGATGATAACGAAAAATCCAATTTAATTGCTTTTATGTATTTATATTGCTATTCCAATGATCTTTTATATATCTCTACTATATATATATATATATTATATTATTTTACCTTATACCTTATTCGCCCCACCATTGTTGTTGTTTATGATCAGAAAGAAAATGCGAGAAAATTTTTTTGTTTTCCCTTTTTCACGTATATTTTTTGCAATATTTTACCTTTTATTTTTACACCTTTTTTTGTGTGTCTATTTTGTAATTTATTATTCAGATGCAAGTACCTTTGAGAGACATTATATATAGGCAATTGTTCGATGTTCAATTGTGCGAAGCAATAAATTGCGCTATTCTTATTTGTTAAGAAGCTAAGTGACGGCAAACTAAAGAAATTAAAGCAAGAGAAGCAACAAAAAGTATATAATTAAATGACAAAAATATATTTATTATACGATTTGCTGCTATATGAGAAGAAAACTGCACAAAATATGATAAAATAAAGAAGAAACTATACAAAATAAAATGTGAAATAATTTAGAAAGAGAAAGCAAGTGGTTTTTTAATATTATTTCCAGGGTTTTAATATTTTGATGATCTTATCCCAACCTACCTTGAATATTCATCGTTTGATTGGCTCCCATTAAAAAACAACTTTTCTCCATCTAACTAATGCAATTAAATTTTATATTTTTATTTTTATTTAATATTTTTGTTGGATTTTTTTTAGCGTTTTACTTTGCCGCTATTTGCTTTTGAAAGAAATTCCTTCTCATTTCGCGAGAATCTCGGTTTTTGTCCCGGTTTACCCGATTCATTTCGATTTTGCGCATAAAATATTTTTTTCCCGTTCCAGAACTTTGGTTTTTCCCGCTTTTCGGAACAGTTCCGAAAAATGCGACGGGGCAACACTGTGGTTTCTGGAACTCACTTATTTAGTAGATTTGGTTTGTATTTCGTACTTCTTACAAGAATTTTTAAACTGTTCTTACGATCCGTTAGAATTACCTTTTGTCGTTCATTTTTTTGTTTTATTTTTACTCGTTAATTAATATGCCACTAAGCGCTTCGATTTATGCCTCTGTTCTTTACATTTTCTTTAACTATGCATACTATATATTTATATATATATATATATTATATATATGTTGTACAACTCGATCTTATCTTGCCTTATTGCTGCTGCCGTGTGTTGAGCTTTCGAAAAAAAATGCAAATTTCGTTTTGGATCTCGTTTTGCTGCATTTTGAATTCGGCTTTTCTTTTTCGTTCTTTTTTTTAGGGATTTTCTTTTGTAATAACTACAACGCGTACGATGACAACATTTAACACAGAAATATATTTACGAACTAATTGTGTTATAGTTATATATATACGTGTTAAGGGAGTTTCAATCTGGGCTCGAAACTTCCAGGACCGAAACTTAGCTTCCCAAGGGGTTCGTTTTTCAAAGTTTTCCAATCCACTGTTTGGTACCTTCAATGGGGGGAGGGGGTTTTGGGGTCCGGATCCTTAAAGGATTCAATTCATTTATGTCTTTCGTATTTCCCCTTGAGAAGTTTTGTCTAGTTTTTCTGGTTTTCCTTTTTTTTTATAACTGGTAATTGTATAATAAGCGAATAAAAAACTTGATTAGTTTGTTCCGTTTTTCTTTACACCATCTTTACATATTTACTTTAAAAATGTCGCTTGTGTTTTACGATTGGGTTAATTTCGATTCGAGTTCGAGTACCCGATTGTTAATTGTTAATATCTTACAATTGATCGCTTCAATGAGAGTACGCTCTAGTTTGGGGTTCGTTAAGTGTATAAACTATGGCTAGATCGATCGGTAAATGTTGAGAACGTTCGCTGTGTGGGCAGTGTTCGGGGTTCGACTTAGTTGATTGGCCTCGTCCCCATTCCCATTCCCATTCTCATTATCATCCCCCATTCAAAGTTGGCCTCCGGGAATCCCTCTAAAAATGCTTCGATTATTCTTGCTGTGTGTTGCTGGTATATAGTTGTCGATAGGCTTAAGTATCTTGTCTATAACTATTTTCTTTATAATATCTATCTGTGTATATATCGCGTGTGTGTATATATATATATCTATATAACTTTGTAGTTCGGTTTGTCGGTTGTCCGGTTTTTTTTTGTTTCGTTATTTATTTTTGCTTTTGAGGGGGGCAGTACTTTGTGTTAGTTTCATATTGCTATCGGTTCCATTGCCAAGTCGAATGTTCATCTCTCATGTATTCGGTTATTGTTTACGCTATTACTATATAATATGCCTTTCGTTTAGCTACTAAATATACAGTTAGCCCACTAAATATCTACATATATCTTTGTTTATGTTTAGGTTTAATAAATGCATTCCATGTTAAGCTTAGGTTAGATACACAATAAAATTGCAGGCTCAAATCCTCGATCGATTCGGCCCGCCAGTCCCGAACGATCCCTTGGGAGAGATCCCATTCTGATCGTCCGCAGCACAACCCAGACCCAGGACAGAGTCGAGCACTAAACGGGGGATCCACCTGAATGGCTGTGGCTCGGGATCCGTGATCCGTGATCTTATTCCTTTGATTGGGGGTCTTAACAATAGCAGTACGTGTCTTTGGAGAGCTTAAAAAATAATCGTCCATTAACTAATGTAAGTTTGGCATACTCGAGGTCGTATCGGTTCGATTTTCTTATAACATAAAATAAGGAATGGCTTCTCATCGCCATTAATATTGTATGATTTTGTAAACATTTATTTTAGGAGTAGGTATAAATGCAATCAGTCAGGAACTTAGGCCTTAAAAAGTGTTGAAGCAACTGATGATTATAAAAAATAATTATTAAAACCTCTATATCTTGAGCATACAATGTAAAATATCTCGAAAATTGGAATGACTAGAGTTGAGAATATATATCACATATGCAGAAATTACAAAAAAAACTAAACTATAAAAGAAATCTAAATAAAAGGTAATGAAAGTTAATGGATAAATTCAGGTAGAGATTCGAAAATCGATTTAAAATATTTCATTGGAGCAAAACCATTTCAGAGTTATATTCTGCAACCCTGATTATAGGTAAGAAATATCCAAGAACCAAATAAGAACCTGCCACGCCCCTTCGCCCATCCATTCAGATGCCCGTTGTCTACATAAAAATTGACTCCCGACAAGTGCCTAAAAAATCTTTGCTAACGTTTCTACTACAGTTCGATTCTGAAACTTATGGCCTACGATCCGAATTCGATTTTCATTGTTTTTGGTGGTGGTTGGTTTTTAGGTTCAAGTGTCGGTCTTTCGTTTCCAGTATGGTATCGTTTTTTGTTTTCCGTTTCTCGGTTGTAGAGGATATACAATTTATATATATATATTTTTTATAGATTAATGTTGTATAATACAAATAAGTTAGCCCCCATAAAATTGTTTCTTCTTGACAATTTAGCGCATTAAAATTGGTAAAAATATGCTATTATCAAAAAGGAATAACCGTGTCCTAAATGGATATATATATATATATATTTATATATAAGTAATAGATCGCTGATATATGTTACATATGTCCTTCCTTCCGTCTGTCTGTCTGTGCGTGTCTAGTATCTGTGTGTTTATACCCGCTGCATCCCTTCTCTTTCTTCGGGATGCTCGGATATAGTTCAGTGTATATAGTATGTACAAAAGTCGAAAAGCAGGATTCCGGTCTAGGATACGATTACGATACGATACGATACGTTAAATGCAACAAATCAAGAAGGAACACTCGCCGCTCCAGCAATCCTTAGTTCCATTCCGCCCGCTTTCCTCGATATATATCTATCCTACATTCGAATTCTAGGAAGACGCCCCGCTAATCCCAAGTCCCGACCAATTCCTGTCTTATTTTGTTTTGTTCTCGCCTGCCTGGTATTTTCTGGTATCTTTTGGTATTTTTCATCGGTTTTCCGGACATTATCCATCTTACAGCTCCGTAACCGCATAGTTGCTTTCGTCGGTTATCGCTGGCGGCGGCGGCGGCAGATCATCATCATCGTCCACCGCTCCTCCTCCTCCGCCACCGACCACGCCCCCACCACCTCCGCCGCCTCCGTTGTGCAGAACCTTGCCATTGGCTGCGGGTCCTCCTGGTCCTGGTCCCATTCGACCCTTTGTCGCCTCCGCCTGCGCCTCCAGCGGCGGCGGCGGCAGCGAGGTATCCTCGTTGGCGTTTCCTCCTCCTCCTCCTCCTCCTCCGCCATTCTGGAGGCCCGAGGGCACTCCTCCATTGGCCTCGCTCAGCGGCTGGGCGACCGGCGGTGGCGGCGATGTGGGCGTTCCAATGCGCGGCGGCGGAATCGCCTTCATCTGCGGCGGCAATTTCATCGGCGGACGCTGCAGGGTCCTGAACGGAGGTGGAAAATTCAATTAAAGTTATTCTACATATTGTTTAAGCTTATTCGACCATAGTTTAGAATCTAAATAAATAAATAAAATAGCTAATAATTACTGCATTTCAAAAATATGAAATCCATAAATTGGATATTATTAGTGGTATTAATATTATAAGATAAAAGTATGATAAATACAAATAAAGAAGAATTTTACAAATTAGGTATCTATAAGGATATAAAAAACTTTTTAAACACTTTTGGTTAAGAGTATAAAAACTACTTATTAAAATATTTAACAAATAAAAAAAATTTACAAGTACTAAAATGATATTTCCAAACAGTTTCGGTTAGGAAAATAAATTATTAAATATATTATTATATACAATGTTAAAAATTTAGATACTAAGAAAATGTTAATAAATTAAAACAATGTAATACATAGGACAAGCATACCAAAATAATATTTCAAAACATTAAAAACAACTTGTATTATTTTATATAACCTTAAAATTATAGTTATTAAGCTCTGTATATGTATTTGATTATTCATGGATCATATTTCCACCATTTTCAACGCAGTTATGCAAGTACATGATATTCTTCTGATTGATAGAGTGGCACCCTAGCACAACACCTACTTGGAGTAGTTCTGGTGGTGGGCCTGCTGGCGCTGCTCGTAGATGGACTCCACCTTGGGCTGCTCCGCATCCTTGGGGATCTCCGGCAGCGGGCAATTGAGTATCGATGGCTTGTACTTGGGATCGAACTTGCCGCCCTGCCGCAGAGTGGAGCACTTGTAGATCTGCTTGTCCCGATCATAGATGGCCCCATCCATGGCCGTGCTAATGGGTATGACATCCGATTCGTTTTGCTGTTGCTGCTGCTGCTGGTGATGCTGCTGTTGCTGCTGGTGATGTTGCTGCTGCTGCTGCTGGTGTTGCTGCTGCATATGCGGTTGATGTTGCTGCGGTGACTTAAGCTGATGCAACTGCTGTTGCTGCTGCGAGGGCGGCGGTGGCTGCTGTTGCTGCTGCTGATGCAAACTGGGTGGATGCTGGTGCGCCGGTATCTGCGGACCGCCCTGGCTATTCTGGCGCCGCATCGTGGCCAAATTGGATACATATATGGAGCCCTGGCTAACGGCAACGAGCGGCTGATATATGGAGTGCGGATTCCCATTGGCCGCCGCCGCCGCCGCCAGTTGGGGCGCCAAATGGGCCGGAATCTGCTGGTATATCTGGCTCTGGCCCGGCCCCAAATGATGCGGAGCATGGTGGGCGGCCGTCGTGTAGGTGCCATATTGCTGCTGCTGCGCCTGCTGCTGATGGTAGATCGCGTGCTGATGCTGCACTGCAGCCGCTACGGCGGCGGCCGAATGCGAGTGCGGATGCTGGTGCGGATGGGGATGCGGATGCTGGTGCGGATGATGGCAATAGATGGGCTGTGGTCCTCCCAATTGCTGCTGGGCCTGCTGTTGTTGCTGTTGCTGCTGTGCCTGCTGCTGCTGCTGCTGTTGCTGTTGTTGCTGGGCGGCCTGCGTGGTCGGCGGCATATTGGCGGCGGCATTGGCTGCTGCTGCGACTGCTGCTGCTGCGGGGGGTGGCGACGGTTTTCAGTAAAAGTCATTCGCTTCCAATGTCTTGCATTGTTTGCTTAGGGTTGCATATTTACCATTATTGGGACCTACAAAAATGCACACACACAACACACAATTAGCAATTAGGCGCGGGTTGGACGAAGGATGTGGAGTTGGATGCGGATGCGGATGCGGGGTGCAGGATGCAGGATGCAGAGTCGACGCAACGATGGTGTGGTTGGTTAATATGGTGTGGATCGTTGGATGGACGCGGGCATTTCGCATGGAATGAGATTATATAGAAGAAACGTACATAATGAGAGCGAATTGAGCGGTTTTTTTAGTTGGAAATAGCTGAACCGGTTACGAATCGGTTGAGTATCGGTTATGCAGTTTCGAAATCAGCTATGAAGCGATTAATTGTTTTATTAAGAGTAATGAAACGATCAAGTGACGTTAAAACACAAAATTTCATTATGTTAAACAACAAAACAATAAATATTAGACTTTTTCACAAGACTTTGGGTTGGTTTATTTAAACTTTTTACTGAACTATTTAGGTACACGCGATTTTCTTGTAAATCCCTTTGAATTGCCAGCTCAATTTGGTCTCCGGATTTTATACACATATGGACACAAAGATTGATATATATATGTAAACATACACTGAGCGAAAAAGCACCCATAACTTAAAGAACACCTTATTTTAGTAATTGGACTATTATGTTAGGTAAAATAAGGACTTATAAGTTTTTGAAATTTTTGTTCATAAAAGCAGGAGTTCAAATCCACCTCTTTAAATTTTAATTACTTTTCTTTGACTTTAGTATTAAGTACAAAATCTAAAACCAACAAAATTCTGTAAATCAAAATAAAATATTTTTAATTGAAAAAAAAAAATTTTTTTTTTGGGTGGACCAAAAAAGATATGATAAAAGTTATCTAGGTCGCTTTTTCGCTCAGTGCACAGTCAGATAGAGAAGTGGGCGTGTGTTTCGGGAGTGGGCTTGGCGGTGCCCCGGACTTACCGGTCATGTGGGTGGGGCTGTGGTTGTGCGACGGCAGCCGGCCCAGCGTGTGGGTGCCCATGGCGCGCATGTTCTGCTGGATGTGGGCGTGGGCCATCATCTCGTGCTGCTGCCGCTTGCTGGGATGCTGGAGCGTGTGGGAGCCGCTGATCACCGGCGGACTGAAGTGCCTGGAATATTGGTGAGATATGGCGGAGAGCAGAGAGCAGAGGAGAACGGGACGAGAGAGAACAGAGAGAGAGAGAGTTCGAGAGAATGGAGGCGGGAATCGGAGGCGGGTGCACGTTGGGGTCACGATGGGGGGATCTCGTCTAGAACACATACCCATTATGATTTCGCGGCAGCGTCCTGGCGGCATTCATCATCTGCTGGTGATTCTGCGGTGCCGGATGCGAGATATACGACGGCTCATCCACCTGGGCGTAGTCGTTGCGCTTCCTTATGTAAATCCACGTGTGCGAGTCCACCCAAACCATGATCGTTAGCAGAATGGCCGCAATGAAGCTGGCTATCAGCATCAGGACCAATCCCAGGAGTCCTCCCTCGCACAGTCCCCGGGCGGCGGCCAGGAAGTTATGATGCACCGCCTTGCAGTCCACCAGCGCGGTCAGTTGGGTCAACAGCCGCTCGCTGCTATTCAGATCCGCATTCACGGCACCCAGCTTCGGCTGCAGGCCGGAGGACTTGAACAACACCAGCGATATCTTCATCACCGTGGCCATGGCACTGCGTGCATTGTTCAGCGAATTCTGCGACTCCCTCAGGCGCTGGGTAAACGGATTCGTGTGCCCCGGCTCGCATTGGGTGTAGTGCAGCAGGACATTGGTGGGCAGGTCCCGGGGTGCCGTCGAAACGAGGAAATCCGCTGGCGAGATGCACAGATCGCCGACGGCCACCGAGGAGCTGAGATACAGGCCGGACATCAGCCAGGAACCGGTGACGGCCAGCAGGCCGCAGACGCTGAACAGGATTAGGGCGCAGCGCGAGTGCCGGGCCACGCCCACCAGCAGGACGGCGCACAGGACAAGGAGCAGGGCCAAGGTGGCCACCGTGCCCGGCCAGCGGATCAGTTCCCATTGATCGCCGCGCTAAAGGGGTTTACAAATGGGGATAGTATTTAGAATTAAGGGTTCATATACAGGGCTAGGGATCTATAGATAAAATACCGTCAAAAAGTGCGTCATGGAGATGCCCATCAGGGGTCGTCGGATATCGCTGGCCGCATTGGTGGCTAGGGTAACGTTTCCCTGGACAATATTCAGCGAAACGAAGAGCTTGGAGAGGGCCGTTTGATTCGAGACAGGCTGATCGAAGATGTCCGCCAGTTCCACCAGTTGCGGGCGAATGCGATTCGTTAGCGTGTTCTCGAGGATGTGCGTCTGATTGCGTATGGTCGTGACCAGATTGTCCACCTTCCTGCCCGCCGTCAGCACCTCCAGCAGTCCGTTGTGCAGATCATCGTTGCCATATAACCCGAGTCCAATTGCCGCACAGCACATGACCGTCACGATGGACAGGGCCACCTTTAAACTGGTGATCGAGTGGGCCGGGCGGGGCTTCCGGTCGCAGCAGCGGGTCATCAGATAGAAGAGCAGTCCCAGCAGCGAGACGATCAGCAGGGCAGCCGGAACGGAGCCCAGAATGCCCAGACTCTGAAAATATAAGGATAAACCGGAAATTACTTACATGTAAACTGAATTTAGTTATTTTTTCTATTCATCAATATATTATATATATATTATGGTCTATTAAGAACATTTTCTATAAGAAGTTTGGCTTTATTTTAAGCCATACTTAGGTTTTTTGACTAATAAATAAAATTTAGGAATATTATATAGATTAAAATATCTTTTTAATTAAATTTAAAGGAAATTTTTGAGATAATTAGAAAAATAAATCAGATAACAGTTTTTAGAATTTAGAACCTTCTTCTGTAAAACATATAAAAGCCTACACTTAAAAATAGATGTAGTATGAAAGTGTGGTATTGATATAATATTAAATAATATAAGGTTTCAGTTCTATACCGAAAGTTTAACTTCAATAACCATATTTGTAAGATATTTTGAAAACTCAATAGATTACAATTAATGAAAAAATAGTTTAGTTCCTATGATTATTTTGTTTTTTCTGAGTAATTCGACTTATTTTATTTTTATACAGAGAGTTTACTCACCTCCAGGTAGATCTCATCGTTGGGCCGGAACGTGCTGTTGATCTTGTGGAACGTGATGTTGTAGTGGGGCAGGGCGTGGAGTAGCTTCGCTATCACCGGCACCTTGTACTGGTCCGTGAACTCGTGATAGTCGCCCATCCTGGCCTGCTGTCCAACGGCTTCTGCGGCTTCTACCCTTCTGTGCTCGGAATCAGAATCGGAATGTGTGCCTGCTCCTGCTCCTGCTCCTGCTCTTCCTGTCCTTTGTGTCTCCTGGCGGTTTTCCTTTCCCTCGTTACTGCTGCGTTTTCCTGCTACGTGCTCACGGGCCTGAGTTTCCTAACCTCTTGACACCGAATCCAAATTGCCGTGCACTGGAGAAAGGATAAAGAAAGCGTTAGGGGAGGGTAGGATATTAAGTAACCAGAAGTGTATGTTTCTTAATTAATTTATGTTTTCCTGGGCACCGAAAGCTTGTTTATTGCTGAATATTACAAGGGTCCGTTCACTATCTTAAAGTAGCAGCGATTCAAAGTAATCTGAGTGGGAATTCAAGAACACTAACAATCAATTCCATAATCGAAAGATTGGGTTTTGACCCTTTTTTAACCCAAGTAATGGTATTCAAATTTAATTATTTGTGTGAAGAAAGTATTGCATACCAGCAGGAGTCATGTTTTCAGGTAGAAACTATATATATATATATGTATGGGTAATACAAATTTGTAAAAACCAAAGATATTAGACTAGTTTCGAAATTGTGGGCGTGGCAAATTCCTGTAATAAACATTCATATCTATAATTTAAATATTTAATCCCAATTCTCTTGCTTTAATAGTTCTCAAGACAACATAGGTGATAATCCCACAATACCTTATAGGGTAGGAAACGATTCCTTCGACTTGTTAGATATTTTTGAATGATTATCATTAAAAAAAATAGATTTCAAGAACAAGTTGTAAGTTAAGTGATTTCCTAGTGATTTGTAACTGATTTCATGGACTGTCATGTAAGTTTATGTAGTTATTTAATAAAGACGTTAAAAAATCATATTCTTTATAAATTTGAATACTACAAACATAATACCCTTCGGGTTTCTATTGCAAAATGGAATGCCAAGAAGTGCAATTACGTTTTCCACCCTTGAATTCATTGACTACGTGTGATAATTTATAGAAATATAGACTCGACTCCTTAAAATATGCAAAATGAAACACTTTTTTCTGCTTCTTCTTCTTCTTCCTGCCCTATAGGGATCTGCGATAGCGATTTTAACCCCACTTTTTGGCATACTCGAAATAACGGCTCCTGCATGTACACACACACACGAACATACATACACATACATATGTGGGCGTGCATGCGTGGGCATGGCCTTAATTGCTCAATAAGTAGGTTGCCTCCACACTTGCGGGCACTTTTTAATTAAAAAACAAACTACTGCGATTGCCGGTTGATGCATTTGCAATTAGGTTTTCGCTTAAATGGTTTAATGACGCGAACGCGGGTGTATTTTTCGTTTATGCCCAACGCTTTTTAATTCCTTTTTTACATGGGATTTTGATTGAGGACGAACGATGCCCAGCGCAATAGCAATTTTGTTCACTTGTCTTCCTCTTCCTGGTTCATTTTGTCCAGTGCAACAACAACAACACGACGAAGAGGGCGGAGAGGCGAGTGTGCGAGTAACGGTAACGCGGCTGCGCGTGCGTTTGTATATCTATTGATTAAAAGTTCGCTCTGCTCTGCTTCCTCTTCCTTATCGTTGTTCCTTTTGGCAGTTCTCTCGTAATTGCTGCGCCCACTTTCCGCTGCCCCGCCCCCTTTCCATTTCTTCCGTCTCCCCACCCACACACACACACTAGCGAACTGCAAAATGCGTTTGCTACGCAACGACAAATGCAACAATAACACACACACACACACACACTGGATAACGGTATAAATTAAATTCGCCAACTATTTGGCATTTAAATTAGTGACGAACGAACTGCAAATAAAAACACTCCCTTTTTTCGGGGGTACACAATTTTCCACAACAAACAAAGCCCAGGCGAAGTCACTCGGCAAAAATTCGAAATTATTACTTTTTGCTGCACTTTTCCTCGTTTCAGTTGCCAGACTCTCGGTCTTTTCGCATTAATTCGCTAAATTTGGTTTGTTTGTAGCACTTGCGTCTCGCTTGAAATGCAATCAGGTTTGTAATGTTCGAATAAGTGGGTAGATTTGATTTTTTGTTTTTGCAATTTCGGAGAAAAGGCAACACAACACACGAGCGAGGACCTTCACATTCCGAAGACTGGGCAAAGTATGAAAATTTCGTGTCGTTCAATTTGGTCACACCCTCTGAATTAAGCTGTTTTTTTTCGCAGGACGAAAAGGACCCTCCGAAAAACCGAACCCCTCTAGTGTGACCGAGTTGGCGAGATGAAATGCACTAATAAAGAATGTGGCTGGGCAATATTGATGTTGTTTTTTATTAGTTTAAAAATCAGTTTCTTGTAATTTTAATTATAATATAGCAAGCGATTTATAAATGTTATTCAATTTTTTTATGTACAAAATATAAGAAATGAAAGAACTCTTACTCGATATCTTTAGTGAAACCATTAGACTTTTTAAATCCTACGATTATGTTGATTAAAGAATTAAAAACCACTGTATTTTCAGTTAACTTTTAAAAATGACAAAAGTAGTAGCCACAAAAGGTCACACAGCTTTACACCCTAATTTGAACAGTGTGGGCCAAATGTTTAGCAGCCAAGACTAACCAACGTTTAAAACGACAAATCTTATGTTGAAAACCGATAACAGCGAGCCTTATAAAAAGTATTATTATTTATGTATTGTTAAGACCACAAAATGTGAACTTTCAGTAACAAAGAAGATTAAATGCAAATGCAACTAGACCTATTAAGAGCGACGCGGGTGTGCCTTCTGCGCTTTCCAACACTGCACTTTGCCTAGGGTGACCAGTCCGCCGAGCTGCATACAAAGGGGCGGCCAGCAGTCAGGCCGTTTGCATGGCCGAGCGGCGGACGGTCACCAGCTGCTCTTCCTCTTTTTTTTAGTGCAAAAAAAAACAAAATAAAGAAGAAGAAACGGAAAACAGGGCCAGCAGCTTGAGCCCAAAATATATAACAAATATAACATTTTATGTGGTCAAAATGAGCGTGCTGCCGTTCGTGCGCGGTGTGGACTTTACGAAAAATGATTTCAGCGTGAGTACAGCAAGCAATCGGTCCGCACTGTTGTTGTTTTTCGGTGCGAAGGGGAAGGGGGGGAGGGGAGGGGAGGTTCGGTTCGGGTTCTAAAAAAAAGAGAAAAAAAAAGAAACAGGTCACCGAAAAGCACACAACCAAAAAAAAAAAACCCCGGGGCATTAGTCATAAGTCCGAAGAGATAATGATCCTGAAATACAAAACCCATCCCATTGCAGGCAACATTCCCCAGCTCCATGCGGCAGATGTCGCGGGTGCAGTGGCTCACACTGGATCGCACGCAGCTGGCGGAGATTCCCGAGGAGCTGGGCCAGCTGCAGAAGCTGGAGCACCTGTCGCTGAACCACAATCGCCTGGAGAAGATCTTCGGCGAGCTGACGGAGCTGACGTGCCTGCGCTCCCTGGACCTGCGACACAATCAGCTGAAGAACAGCGGGATACCGCCGGAGCTGTTTCACCTGGAGGAGCTGACCACCCTCGATTTGTCGCACAACAAGCTGAAGGAGGTGCCCGAGGGCCTGGAGCGGGCCAAGAATCTGATTGTCCTGAATTTGAGCCACAATCAAATCGAGGCCATACCCACGCCGCTGTTCATCCATCTGACGGATCTGCTCTTCCTCGACCTGTCGCACAATCGCCTGGAGACCCTGCCACCGCAGACGCGCCGGCTGATCAACCTGAAGACCCTCGATCTATCGCACAATCCGCTGGAGCTCTTCCAGCTGCGCCAGCTGCCCTCGCTGCAGAGCCTCGAGTGCCTGAAGATGAGCGGCACGCAGCGCACCCTGCTCAACTTCCCCACCAGCCTGGACAGCTTGGCCAATCTCTGCGAGCTCGACCTGTCGCACAATTCGCTGCCCAAGCTGCCCGACTGCGTCTACAATGTGGTGTCCCTGGTGCGTCTGAATCTGAGCGACAACGAGCTGAGCGAACTGAGCGCCGGCGTGGAGCTGTGGCAGCGCCTGGAGTCGCTGAATCTGTCGCGGAACCAACTGGGCGCCCTGCCCGCCGCCCTGTGCAAGCTGCCCAAGCTGCGGCGGCTGCTGGTCAACGACAATAGGCTGAATTTCGAGGGCATACCCTCGGGCATTGGCAAACTGGGTGCTCTGGAGGTCTTCTCGGCGGCCAACAATCTGCTCGAGATGGTGCCCGAGGGCCTCTGCCGCTGTGGTGCCCTCAAGCAGCTCAACCTGAGCTGCAATCGGCTGATAACCCTGCCCGATGCCATTCACCTGCTCGAGGGCCTGGATCAGCTGGACTTGCGCAACAATCCGGACCTGGTGATGCCCCCGAAGCCCAGCGAGGCCAGCAAGGCCACCAGCCTGGAGTTCTACAACATAGACTTCAGTCTGCAGACCCAGCTGCGGTTGGCTGGCGCTGCTGTGCCGCCCTCAATGCCCGCATCGGCCACGCCCAAGGATTCGACGGCCAGGAAGATTCGCCTGAGGCGCGGTCCGCGCAGCGAGGGCGACCAGGATGCGGCCAAGGTGCTCAAGGGCATGAAGGATGTGGCCAAGGACAAGGACAACGAGGCTGGCGGCCTGCTGCTCGAGGACGGCAAGCCGGAGTCCCTCAAGCCGAAGCGCTGGGACGAGTCGCTGGAGAAGCCGCAACTGGACTACTCCAAGTTCTTCGAGAAGGAGGATGGCCAGCTGCCGGGCCTGACCATCTGGGAGATCGAGAACTTCCTGCCCAACAAAATCGAGGAGGTGGTGCATGGTAAATTCTACGAGGGCGACTGCTACATAGTGCTCAAGACCAAGTTCGATGATCTCGGCCTGCTCGACTGGGAGATCTACTTTTGGATCGGCAACGAGGCGACGCTGGACAAACGAGCCTGTGCCGCCATTCATGCCGTGAACCTGCGGAACTTTCTGGGCGCCCGCTGCCGCACGGTTCGCGAGGAGCAGGGCGATGAGTCCGAGGAGTTTCTGGCCCTCTTCGAAACGGAAGTCATCTACATCGAGGGCGGACGAACGGCCACCGGTTTCTACACCATTGAGGAGATGATACATATCACCCGGCTCTATTTGGTGCACTCCTATGGCGCCACCATACATCTGGAGCCCGTGGCTCCCGTCGTCGACTCACTGGATCCCCGCCACGCCTTTGTCCTGGATCTGGGCACCCACATCTACATTTGGCTGGGCGAGCGGTCGAAGAACACGCTCAACTCGAAGGCCCGGCTGATGGCGGAGAAGATTAGCAAGACGGAGCGTAAGAACAAGTGTGAAATCCAGTTGGAGCGGCAGGGCGAGGAGAGTCCCGAGTTCTGGCAGGGATTGGACATGACGCCGGAGGAGGGAGCCGCGGCGGAGGCGCCCAGGGAGCATGTGCCCGAGGACTATCAGCCGGTGCAGCCGCGACTCTACCAGGTGCAACTGGGCATGGGCTATTTGGAGCTGCCGCAGGTGGAGCTGCCGGAGCAGAAGCTCTGCCACACGCTGCTGAACAGCAAGCATGTCTACATACTCGACTGCTATACGGATCTGTTCGTTTGGTTTGGCAAGAAGTCGACGCGACTGGTGCGAGCGGCCGCCGTCAAGCTGAGCCGGGAGCTCTTCAACATGATGGATCGGCCGGAATTCGCGCTGGTGATGCGTGTGCCCGAGGGCAATGAAATGCAGATCTTCCGCACCAAGTTCGCCGGCTGGGACGAGGTGATGGCCGTCGATTTCACCCGCACGGCCAAGTCGGTGGCCAAGACGGGGGCAAATCTCACACAATGGGCGCGCCAGCAGGAGACGCGCACGGATCTGGCCGCCTTGTTCATGCCCAGGCAGTCGGCCATGCCGCTGGCCGAGGCCGAGCAGCTGGAGGAGGAGTGGAACTACGATCTGGAGATGATGGAGGCCTTTGTGCTGGAGAACAAGAAGTTTGTCCGCCTGCCCGAGGAGGAGTTGGGTCGCTTCTACACCGGCGAATGCTATGTCTTCCTGTGCCGCTATTGCATACCCATTGAGGAGCCCGAAAATGGGGCCGAAGATGGTGCTAATCCCGCTGATGAGAGTAAATCATCTTCAGCCGGCGGCGGCGGCGGCGGCGGCGGCAACAATCAGCCAGAGGATGAGATCCAGTGCGTTGTCTACTTCTGGCAGGGACGCAACGCCGGCAATATGGGATGGCTCACGTTTACCTTTACGCTGCAGAAGAAATTCAAGGCGATGTTCGGCGAGGAGCTGGAGGTGGTGCGGATCTTCCAGCAGCAGGAGAACCTCAAGTTCATGTCGCACTTCAAGCGCAAGTTCATCATTCACACCGGCAAGCGGAAGGACAAGGCGCTGACGGCGAAGGGCAAGGCGCCCGTCGAGTTCTTTCACCTGCGTTCGAACGGCGGTGCGCTCACCACGCGCCTCATACAAATCAATCCGGATGCAGTGCATCTCAATTCGGCCTTCTGGTGAGTAATGGCAGCCACTTTCTTGTCTTATCACTAGTTATGAACAGAAATTCCCAAGGGCTTATTGTTAAAACAGATAAACAAAGACCGCTTTAGTCCATTGATAAGGTTGATGTATAATGTTTTCGCTTCAGCTATATACTCCATGTGCCATTTGAAACGGAGGACGAATCGCAGTCGGGGATTGTGTACGTGTGGATAGGCAGCAAGTCCTGCAACGAGGAGGCCAAGCTGGTCCAGGACATCGCCGAGCAGATGTTCAACTCACCCTGGGTGAGCCTGCAGGTAGGTGTTCCATTTATTTATAGATATTTTCTTTATAAATAATAACAAATAATACAAATTTGATCATAAGCCATTAGAAGCTATAAAAAAGGCCTTTCTTTATTTATAAATATATTTTTTAATGAAATGAAATATGTTCAAAACTGAAGAATTCGCGTTCTAAATTCATTTATTTTTCACTTATTAATTATTTTTATTTATTTTTTATTTTATTCAAAAGGCGAATAAAAAGGGCTTTCTTTATTTATAAATATTTTTTTAGTGAAATTAAATATTTTCAAAGTAAAGAATTCGCGTTTTATATTATTTTTTTTCACTTATAAATTATTTTTATTTAGGCCATTAAAAGGTGAATAAAATGGATTCCATTTATTTAAAAGTGATATGAAAAAGTATTACAGTACTGAAGAATTCGCGGTTTGTATTAATCTATTTATATCCAAAGGTTTAATTAAACCAAGCATATAAGTAAAATGGAATTTATTTATTTATAAGTTCATAAGTGTAGAACGGTGAATGGAAAAATATTTTAGAACTGAAGAATTCGCGGTTTGAATTATATTATTTCTCATCAGAAAATTAGGTTTACATTTATTAAATGTTTATTTAAATTCTTTTATTAATTATGTTATGTTATTATATTTTATTATTCTTATTCAATAAGAAATATAAAAATATTTAAATTAATTTAAAAATAATTTTATAATTATAAATAAATAATTTAATCACTTACCAATCCGTTTTCCACAGATCCTCAACGAGGGCGACGAGCCGGAGAACTTCTTCTGGGTGGCTTTGGGAGGTCGCAAGCCCTACGACACGGACGCCGAGTACATGGACTACACGCGGCTGTTCCGGTGCTCCAACGAGCGCGGCTACTACACGGTGGCCGAGAAGTGCGCCGACTTTTGCCAGGACGATCTGGCCGACGACGACATCATGATCCTGGACAACGGCGAGCACGTCTTCCTGTGGATGGGGCCGCGCTGCAGCGAGGTGGAGGTGAAGCTGGCCTACAAGTCCGCCCAGGTGTACATACAGCACATGCGGATCAAGCAGCCGGAGAGGCCGAGGAAGCTCTTCCTCACGATGAAGAACAAGGAGTCGCGCCGGTTTACCAAGTGCTTCCACGGCTGGAGCGCCTTCAAGGTGTATTTATAATTTTAGGCAACTAAAAACGGGGCATTGTCGAGGGGTTCTTTAAGATCGCTATTAATTTATGCACAGCCCTAAAGGTGTGAAATTGGCTGCCTAAACTTTCATGAAAATCGCCTTTAAGGCGGCAATTTATTTGTATAATTTAAATGGGCCTCCTGAATTTTACAGGATCCAAAGAAACCCCAGCCGGTTGTGCATTTATTGTTGAGCATTTAAAGAAGCGCCTTTTAGATGCTATTTTAGTTTTATAAAATGGATAAAGGCACCTTAGAGGTGCTTACTTAATTTTAACAAGTTAGGGGAGCCCCTCGAGGTGTAAAACTGGACATCTGGTGGGTGACTCCCGCTGGGGAAGGGGGTTGGGCGGCTGCCGTGACAGAGCAGCTGCCCCACAGACGCATGACAAAAAGCAAAAAACCGTATCGAAAAAAAGAAACAAAAACGAACAGAAAAAGAAACAAAAAAAACAAATTACCCATCAGATCGGAGGAAGAACATGTTTGTACTTTTATAAAATGTATTTAATTGTTTTGTATAATTAATTTAAATTTTTTTTATTAGCTCACTTGCTCCCGCCCTTCACTAATTAGCTAACAACTCCAACAACGCCAAGTATTCGCCCACTCTTTACGAGAAAACCTTATAAAATATATATAATGCAAATATATACATATACATATATGTATGCCTAAAAATACGCAATATTTATACACATATGCTGAGCTGAGAGGATTACTATTACTCCTTGTGCTAGTCCTTTTAAAATGTTAACCTACTTAAAGCTAGCCTGTAATAAAATCTAAAGAAAGAAAAACACTAAAACTAATTGTACAAATGCCACGTATTTATTTTATTTTTATTAATCCCCCTGAATAAACATTTAGAAAAATTGCAATTCGTATGTGTTTTTCAGGTTGGAGGATGTATTAGGTATACGAATAAGAAAATTGGGTTTAAAAGAAGACTAAAATAGTTAATTGCTTTATCTTATTATTATAATAAATTAGGTAATCAGACTCAACCAATTATAAAATGTTTGATAATTTAATTTTTTTTTATAAGGGGTTACATCATGATTTTTTGCGAAAAATGGCCAAAAAATAAAATCTCCAGGTTTGAATGCCAATCGACTGGAAATTTAATGACGAGTTCAGAAAGGTATGACAATCCATATTTGGATCAATATTTCCATTGTTTTAGCAAAAAAACGGTTTGTTTTTGTTGTAAAATTCGGGATTAGTAAAATAGGGATTTTTTCTTTTAGTTCTTTTGCTATAACTTGGCCAAAAATGGTCCTAAAACTAAAATACATACTGTTTTGAACAGATTACAATATAATAATTACATCCATAATACTTTCCGTGTGATTTTGAAAAAATAAAATTTTCGATAATTTTTATTTTTTTTATAATCATGATTTTTTGCAAAAATTGGCAAAAAAATAAAATTTCCAGGTTTAAATGCCAATCGACTGGAAATTTAATGACGAGTTCAGAAAGGTATGACAATCCATATTTGGATCAATATTTCCATCGTTTTGACAAAAAAAATGTTGGTTTTTTTGTAAAATTTGGGATTTTGGTTTTTGACAAAAATAGGAATTTTTCTTTTGGTTTTGTTGCTATAACTCGGCCAAAAATGGTCCTAAAGCAAAAATACATACTGTTTTGAACAGATAACAAAAAAATAAATCAATCCATGACACTTTCCGTGTGATGTTGATGAAATAAAATTTTCGCCAATTTTCGCATTTTTTATAAGGGGTTACATCACAATTTTTTACGAAAAATGGAAAAAAATTAAAATGTCCAAATTTAAATGCCAATTGATTGGAAATTTAATAACGAGTTCAGAAAGGTATGACAATCCATATTTGGATCCATATTTCCATCGTTTTGGCAAAAAAAATGTTTGTTATTTTGTAAAATTTGGGATTTTGGTTTTTGACAAAAATAGTAATTTTTCTTTTGTTTTTTTTTGCTATAACTTGGTCAAAAATGGTCCTACACCAAAAATGCATACTGTTTTGAACAGATTACAATATAATAATTACATCCATGACACTTTCTGTGTGATTTTGAAAAAATAAAATTTTCACCAATTTTCATTTTTTTTATAAGGGGTTACATCATGATTTTTTGCGAAAATTGGCAAAAAACTAAAATGTCCAGGTTTAAATGCCAATCGACTGGAAATTTAATGACGAGTTCAGAAAGGTATGACAATCCATAATTGGATCAATATTTCTATTGTTTTAGCAAAAAAAACTGTTTGTTTTTGTTGTAAAATTCGGGATTTCGGTTTTTGACAAAACTAGGAATTTTTCTTTTGGTTTTTTTGCTATAACTTAGCCAAAAATGGTCCTACACCAAAAATACATACTGTTTTGAACAGATTACAATATAATAATTACATCCATGACACTTTCTGTGTGATTTTGAAAAAATACAATTTTCGCCAATTTTCATTTTTTTTTAAAGGGGTTACATCATGATTTTTTGCAAAAGTTGGCAAAAAAATAAAATGTCCAGGTTTAAATGCCAATCGATTGGAAATTTAATGACGAGTTCAGAAAGGTATGACAATCCATATTTGGATCAATATTTTCATTGTTTTAGCAAAAAAACGGTTTTTTTGTTGTAAAATTCGGGATTTTGGTTTTTGACTTTTGTCAATTTTTTCTTTTGGTTTTTTGCTATAACTTGGCCAAAAATGGTCCTACACCAAAAATACATACTGTTTTGAACAGATTACAATATAATAATTACATCCATAATACTTTCCGTGTGATTTTGGAAAAAAAAAATTTTCGCCAATTTTCATTTTTTTTTAAAGGGATTACATCATGATTTTTTACGAAAATTGGCAAAAAAATAAAATGTCCAGGTTTAAATGCCAATCGATTGGAAATTTAATGACGAGTTCAGAAAGGTATGACAATCAAGATTTGGATCAATATTTCCATTGTTTTAGCAAAAAAACTTTTTTTTTTGTTGTAAAATTTGGGATTTTGGTTTTTGACAAAAATAGGAATTTTTCTTTTGGTTTTGTTGCTATAACTTGGCCAAAAATGGTCCTAAAACAAAAATACATACTGTTTTGAACAGATAACAAAAAAATAAATCAATCCATGATACTTTCCGTGTGATGTTGATAAAATAAAATTTTAGCCAATTTTCGCATTTTTTATAAGGGGTTACATCACAATTTTTTTACGAAAAATGGAAAAAAATTAAAATGTCCAGGTTTAAATGCCAATCGATTGGAAATTTAATAACGAGTCCAGAAAGGTATGACAATCCAAATTTGGATTAATGCTTCCATTGTTTCACCCAAAAAACTAATTATTTTTGGGTGAAAAATCAAGATTTTGATTTTTGGTACAAATTTGACATTTTTCGTAATCGTAAATCTAAATTTAATGTTTTCCCACACTTAGCCAGTGCACACACCGGATATAGCAAGTACACGCTCCCGTTTTAGTGCGCACACGAACCACCACCGTTTAGTGTTTTATCCATGGCTAGCGAGGACACCAACCTGACGCAAGGGATAATTTGTGTGTTATCGTTTTTGTGTTATCGTCCCATCGCTGGTGGTTTATTGCCGGAGTGAAATAAATTAAATATTGCAAGTTATATTATAAAACAAAGCCAAATCCAGCATGCCAGACGCCGAACAATTGCCCGAGGGCTGGGAGAAGCGCACCAGCCGCTCCACAGGTGGGGATCGCTCACTTATAAATGATTATTTGGAATTCTGAGAAATTCGCAACCGGCACACGCTAAAATTGATGGCATCTTATTTGATTTGATTTTGCAGGACTGAGCTACTACCTCAATGTGCACACCAAGGAATCGCAGTGGGATCAGCCCACGGAGCCGGCCAAGAAGACCGGCGGCGGAGGCGGTGGATCCAACGCCTCCAACGCCGCTGCCGGCGGAGATGCCGCCGACGAGGTGCAGTGCCTCCATCTGCTGGTGAAGCACAAGGGCAGCCGGCGGCCCAGTTCGTGGCGCGAGGCGAACATCACCCGCACCAAGGAGGAGGCCCAGCTGCTCCTCGAGGTCTATCGCAACAAGATCGTCAACCAGGAGGCCACCTTCGATGAGCTGGCCCGCTCCTATTCCGACTGCAGTTCCGCCAAGAGGGGCGGCGACCTCGGAAAGTTCGGCAGAGGTATGATATGGGGCTTAACCAGCCGGGAATTCTTCATATATGGGTAGTGATAGCTCTTAAGAGGTCTAAATAATCTGTAAAACATTAAGATCTAGGGATTTATTGAGGTTTCTTTTCACTCCTAGTTTTAAAACTAGTTTTTTTTTCAGATCAGAAAATATTTGTGGTGAAATTACCAATTTTTAAAGATATTTTGGTTTTGTATTCCTAGTTTATAATGGTTTTTTATGTAAGTCTTCATTTTATCAAGGTTTCTTTTTCTCTCTTAGCTTAAAAACTACTTTTTATTAACCGATCAGAAAATATCTTTGGTAAAATTACGAATTTTTAAATGGTTTTCTTATAAAGCTTAATTTTAAAATATTTTCTGCAAGAAAATGGAACTTGTATTCTTATTTCATTTGAATTTCAAGACTTTTATTAGGTAGTCCAAATAATTTTAAGTGGAATTCGGTTTAAAAAGGTTTCTTTTCACTCCTAGTTTAAAAACTATTATTTTATAAACGGATCTGAAAATATCTTTTGTAAAATAACAAATTTTTTGTTATTTTTTTTTCATAAACTTTGATTTTTTAATATAATCTTCAGCAAAATGGAACTTATAAACATTTTACCTTTGATATTCAAGCTTTTTATTAGGTAATTTCAATAATTTAATCATTATCTTGGTTTAATTTAATCAAAAACTATTTAAAATGGTTATCATTCCTTAAAGTTGGTCTTTCTACCAAGTAATTTAGGAAACTAAATAGCTAAAAATGTTAATTTAATCAACTTTTCTCCTCCACAGGTCAAATGCAGGCCTCGTTCGAGGAGGCCGCCTTCAAACTGAACGTCGGCCAGCTGTCGGGCATCGTCGACAGCGATTCCGGCCTGCACATCATACTCCGCAAATCCTAGACAAATCCTCGGCCACCGAATGACAGCTCCTCCTCCTCCACACAGCTCACGTCACTCTTCACATGAATAAAACGGAATTTACAGCCATTTCAATATAGAATTATGTATTTTAAAATGTTAGGTTTTGTCTAAGCTAAAAGAAAACGGGGTATGTGTTTTCGTTTTCGTTTTCAATTCATTTGCCAATGTTCAGTTTGGCGGCCAGCAGCTTGGCCCCGAGCGTCTTCTGCTTGGCCAGCGTCTCGCCGAGGCTCTTTTCCGCCGCGATGGCCTTCTTGCAGTCGCCCAGCAGCGCGGGACTCTCCTCCACCAGCTTCAGCAGGACGAAGCAGGACCGGTTGACGCCCAGCCAGGCTTTGAGCTGGAAAGTAAATGGAAATGGTAGTAGGAATTAGGACCAGAAGCTTAGAAACTGCTCTTATTTATATGAATGACAAATTTTTAAATAAGCAAATACTCAAGTTGATTAAAACCCATGCTAAAGCATTTATATACGATGCGTTCCTAATAATAGTAATGTTATCTTTGAACCAAATAAACATACATTAACGCAAAGTTAGAGTTATATATACTTACCACATCGGTGGTCAGGCTTTGCAGGAGCTGTTGGCTGAAGGGATGGCCCTCGCGCTTGCCATCGTTCTTGAGGATCTTCTTCAGCACAATGTGCATGCCGGCCTCCTCGATGCCGGTGACCAGCGGAGCCGCCGGCTCGGGCTCCTCTTTCTTGGCCTTGGATTTCTTGGCCTCCTTTTTGGTTTTCTTCACCTGGGGTTCGTCCTTCTCCTCCTCCTCCTCTTTCTCCTCCTCTGTATCCTCATCGTCCTCGCTGCTGCTGCTGTCGGCGTTTAGCAGTTTCCTGCGCTGTTTGGTGGCCTCGGCTATGATGGCCTCCACATCATTGTGCGGCTTCTTCTTGTCCTGCGGCACTGGGCCAGCGGCATCGGCTGAGATGCGCCACTCCGGCTGGGTGATCACCTGGGCGAGCGCTGTGGCCGCCTTCTCATAGGATTCGCCCTGAACTGGAGAAGCACAGAGAGGTAAGATCTATGATTTAGGTCTATAGATAACGACTGAAACCCACTGTGATTTAGAATGTCGGCGGTGACCAGGCCAATGTGGCTATTGGACAGCCAGAAGGCCGCCTCCTCGGCGATGGTCTGTGCAATGGGCGCCTCGATCTGCTCGAAGATCTCCTTGCGGCGCAGCTCCTTCTCCTTTTTGCCAAACGCCAGGCCCTCGTCGACCACGCGAATGAACTCCGGATGGAAGCATGTGGTGTCCCCGGGAGCCACCAGCCATTGGACCACTCGTCGGCCATACTGATTGCCCACCAGGGTCTTCAGGTCGCCGTGCAGATGGTCGTAGATGGCCTTCTTGGTGGCCTTCGTGTCGTCCAAAGCGTTCAGCAGCGAGATGAGGAAGACGTGGCCGTGCTCGTGGGTGGCGATCTTCAGCAGATGCTCCTTGATGTTCTTAATGATGGCCTGCAGACGCAAAGTACATATGTTAGACTTTCCATTTTATCTGGTTAAACCCAGTGTACTCACTCTGCGATTCTTGGGCGTGGACTTGTAGAAGCATATGACGCCCGCCTCGCTGCCCTCCTTGGTGGACAGCATGTGCGGCACCAGGGCCGCAAAGGCGGTCACCGTCTCCTCCAGCTTCTCCTCGTCCTCGTCGCAGGCGCGCAGGTATTCCAGCATGACGGCATGGACCAGCGAGCTGTCCACCAGCTGCTTGTTGGCCACATGATCCAGATTGGCCTTCACCGAGCCCAGAATGGAGGCCTTCATGTTGGCGGCCTCCTTGTAGGTGTCGCTCAGCGTCTTGACATTCGCGTCCTTGGCCTTGCGATACAGATCGCCGTAGAACTCCTGGCGCATGTGGATGCGCTGCTGGGCATTGGCACTCTGGTACATCGTGTCCAGCAGTCCGCTGGCAATGCTGTGCCCGGCCAAACGGACTATGTGGCCGTACAGGCTGTCCACCAGCTTCGATTTGGTGGCCGGGGCACCGTACTTGAGCATCCGCTGGACGCAGAACTGGGCGTACTTCGACTGGCACATGACCACGGTGAAGGGCAGCAGCTGCTCCGAGATTTCCGCCCGCAGCGCCGGCG
Organism: Drosophila prostipennis; assembly: GCA_037075205.1. Classification (NCBI taxonomy): domain Eukaryota; kingdom Metazoa; phylum Arthropoda; class Insecta; order Diptera; family Drosophilidae; genus Drosophila; species Drosophila prostipennis. The sequence continues at coordinate 996,219 of JBAMCJ010001283.1, read as the reverse complement.
AGGCGTACTTCAGCATGCACTGGAGCACGCGGGCCGTGTCGTGGGCCTTCACCACCTTCGAGATGGTGTCGCCCACGTTGAGCACTTTGTATATCTGCTCCACCAGCTTGTCCTTGTTCTCCGTTCGGCGGCTGCAAGATCAACAAAGTATATTAGAATTATGGGAAAATAATTAAAAATATATATTATAAAAAAATACTATTGTCTTATTTATTCTTAATTATCAGGCGAATAGAGGGTTATGTTAAAGTATTCTTGTTGGAACTTTTAGAATAGTCTTTTTTATCTATATATTTACATGTTTTGCAGCATATTTTTTAAGAAACTTGTATTTTACTCATAACTTACTGCCAATTTAATAAAGTTTACTAAAAGATCATTTTTGTATGATCAAAATCCTGTAAATCCTAAAAATTAATATGGCATATCTATCTTCTATTCATATAAGAAAACTACATTCATCCGAAAGCCAAATAAATATTGCTTAAATCCAATACTTATGAAATTAGTAAAATATAAAATGTAAGTTTGATTAAAATCATAAATCCTATAAAAATACGTTTGATAGATCATATTTCTGTTAAGACCATTTAAATTTGATTAAAATCATAAGACTATATTATAAATATGTCATAGAAAGATGGAAAGTTGGCTTCAATTCTATATATCTGAATAAAATAAAATATATAATAGGGATAATGGTATTTTATAGGAAATAACCATCTTGAGACCATCTAAATTTGATTAAAATCATAAGACTATATTATAAATATGTCATAGGAAGATGATAAGTAGTGTATGATATCAGATTTATTTATTTATTTGATATCAGATATATCTTCTATTTCTATAAAAACTGGATTAAATTCTATATATCTGAATAAAATAAAATAGAAAGATAAAATATACAATATGAATATGGGTATTTTATAGGAAATAACCATCTTAAAGCTATCTAAATCCGATTAAAATCACAAGACAATATTATAAAGTTGCCATAGAAAGATGATAAGTTGTTTATGATATTATATATCTCTTCTCTTCATATAAATAAATATCTTTAATTCAATATATCTGAATAAAATAAAATATAATGGTATTCTATAGGAAATAACCATCTTGAGAGTATCTAAATCCGATTAAAATCAAAAGACCATATTATAAAGTAGCCATAGAAAGATGATATACTATAGTTCCAACTATAGTAAGTACTATTAGAATAGATTTGATAGATCATAGTTCGCTTTTAACTGCCCCTCGTGTCTTTTAATCGAATAGGTATTCCTTCTCACCATCGCAGCTTCTCGTAGATCTGCTTGGCCTCCTTGGTGATCTCGTAGGTGTCCTTGGAGCTCTTGCGCTTCAGCTTGAGGTCCTTCTTCTCCTGCTTGAACTTGTTCCAGTCCTGTTTCTCGCCCTCCGCCGGCGCCTGTGGCTGTGCCTGTGGCTTTCCCCGGAACTTGTTGTTGCTGTTGCCGCCGCCAAACTTCCTGCCACCATCGGCTCCCGGTTTGTCGAACTTCTTGAAGCCACCGGAGCCCGGTTTGTCGAACTTTCTGCCCGGTCCTCCGCCGGATTTGTCGAATTTCCTGGCGCCACCAGCTCCGCCGGGCTTGAATTTCTGTCCCTGGGCGGGCTTGCCCGGCGATTTGTTGGCCTTTAGGGGCGTGGCCCCCTTGGCCACTTTAGCAGGTCCTTTCGGCTCCGAACTGACCATGTTTTCTGCGTTTTTTTAGGCACTTAAACTAACTATGGGCAAATGTTGTTGCTACCAAAACTACACGTGCAGCAAGTACAGTGTTGCCACCTCGATCGAAATGCGGACCTATCAGCAGTCGGTATCGTTATCGACAGTGTGACCGCAGAAGGATTTATTTTATACAGGGGAACGGTGGAATTGGGAATGTTAAACGCTTTTTAATTTCGAATATTTTCAATATTCCAATTCGGAAATGACGCTCTACCTAAAATTAAAGGCACCCTACAAAAAGAGTTGTAACTCCGGTTCCGCCAGCCAATTATCAGACTCAGTGTTTAGAAAACAGTAGAATTGCGCCTGTATTCTGGCATTATAATCCTTTCACCAAGCTTTCTTATTTGCGAAGATTTAAGACAACACATTTCACCTTTTCTAACATTTTAACTGCGAAATAATGACGACGAACTGTTATAATTAATATTTCTATATTTCTCCTGGTCATAATTTGTCCACCCAGACTTTATTCAATTTTGGCGCCCAGGTAACTAGAACAAAACTTGCGCACAGGGTGACCTGGGGCGGTGTGCCAAAGCTGGAACAACAGGGTGCTCCAAGTTTTTGCGAGTCGGTCTATCGATAAATTAGCCAAAAATGGTGTGAAACGGCGACGAAACGGAGAACGCGGCGTGCAACTGTTGGAAGCCATTGGTCGTTTTGGTCCCGGGTTCTGGTCCTCCTAATCGATCTCCATCTCCGCCCGGTCACCACAACACACCATTCACCGCATCCATTTGGCAGTACCAGTTCCACTTCCACATTCTCAGCCGCAGCCACAATCACAATCACATCCACCCACAACCACCATCCACTCCCCCGCCAGCCAGCCAACAACAACAACAACAACAACAACAGCAGCAACTTAAAAACTCCAGCGATTCCCCCGCGAAATGGGAACCATCTCATCCGTGCTGCAGTGGTCGTGCACCAAGTGCAACACGATCAATCCGACGGAATCGTTAAAGTGCTTCAATTGCGGCACCGTTCGCAAGGTGTTCCCTCAACAACAACAACAACAACATCAACTGCAGCAGCAGCAGCAACAACAACAGCGAAGGGTCACCGCCTCCTGGACAGCTGATGATGCACTGGAGCAGGAGCAGGCGGAGAAGGATAGGGATAAGGAGAAGGGCAGGGCGGCGGTTGCCAGGTAAGCGGAGCGCAGCGGTCGCCACAAAAACAAACAGCCTGTGACTCTGTGTGTGTGTGGGTGTCCCCGTGTCCGTGTGAGCGCCAGTGCTGACAGCCAATTGGAGGATAAAATAGCTAGCTAAAAGTATATAAACCTACGGAAAAGGAATTTTTACAAAGGTCTGCTTAAAAAAGCTTTCAAGAGAGTTAAAGTCAAGAGAAATTTCTGTTCTATACATTACTTTCAAAATCGCCAGATTTTTAAAAAAGATTTAGTATTAGAAGGACTTAGTCAGCATGGTTTTTTTTCATATCTACGTTGAGACAAGTTGAAACTGAAAAGTTTGTCCTTTGATTATATAGTAACTTTACCATAAATAGATCCCAAGCAAAAACTTAATCCTGCTACACTTCAATATTTGCTTAAAATTTAGATTAAACCAGATGAAAAACTGATACAAAAAAAATTGATAAGAAATGATTTTTGATTTGATCAACTTCCTTATAATTCTTAACTTGATTAGGTATCACTTTGATATGTAAATATTTTCGAAATATACAATATATTTCAATATAAATTTTTCCACTTAACAATGTTTAAGTTTATTCGTGTAGTACACTGTAATCAACATTATAATTGGATTCAGATTAGGCACAATGTAATCTATTTGTATCATTTGGTTTTAATGATAGTTACACAAAAGTTTTCATCAAGTAGCTAGAACCTAGCTTTTAAAGCTAAGCCGTCGGCACTGGATTGTCCGTGAGCGTGCGGGTGTGTGTGTGAGAGCATGTATACACAGCAGCGGCAGAAGCAACAACAATTGCAACAGCGAGAATTGGGGAAAATCGATTTGGATAAAGAGGCATTGTTTACAAGTTTATCGATTCGCGAACTCGAGAACTCGAACTCCACTCCCGAGTGGCGAATTGGACGAGCGGAGACGGAGAGTAGGAAAATGGCCAGTCATTGAGATAACCTTTGCGGTCAGAACAGAAAACAGAAAAGAACAGAACAGAAAGTCGGTGAAAAGCCAAGCAAAACCAAAAACCCAACCAATCCTAATCCAAAAATCCGAACAAAACAGAAAACCCATTTACCTATTTTGCAGGAGCGAGTACAAGCATGTGTACAAGTCCCTGCTGCGCGGATGCCTGAAGAGACCGCAGCGGAACAGCCAGAACCTGCCCGCCAATTGTGTCGACTGCGAGGACACGCGCAAGTACATCAAGAGCTCCATCGAGCTGTACCGCCACTTCTCGAATCCCGCCCTCAATCGGCGGTGGGTGTGCCACGCCTGCGGCACCGACAACAGCTCGGTCACCTGGCACTGCCTCATCTGCGACACGGTCAGCTATCTGGCGCCCATCTACAAGGACGCCATTGCAGCCGATCGCGGCCAGGAGCTGGCCGGCAGTCTGGGCAATCGCGGCGAGCTGCTGGCAGCGGACCATTCGCATCCGCCGCACCCGCATCAGCATCCGCATCCGCATCCACATCGTCATCATCACTACCTCCAACAGGAGCTGGAGGAGCAGCACCATCATCAGTTACATTCCCAGCAGCACTCGCACAAGAGGCACCTCAAAGGTAGATCTGGCTCGGGATCGGTATCAGGTTTGGGTTCGGGATCTGGACTGCGGCGCACTCAGAGCCTGAGCACCGCCATCGACAAGAGCGCCTCGGGGCGCAGCTGTCACATCTGCTATGCGAACAACCAGAGCAAGGACATCTTCAATCTGCCGCAGGTCAAGCCGGCGCCCCAGCTGACAGGTGCGTTAAGATACAGCCACCGGAAATCGGGGATAAAGATATATGCATATATATAATATATAAGCCAAAAATATCAGGAATCACTTGTATTTAAGTAGATAGTGCCTAGGAAAACTACAGTTTAAAGACTAATATTATAAGCATAAATAATAATGATATGGATATAATAGATGATATTGATATAATGATAGAGAGAGGTTTAGCTACGCTCAGGAATTACTTTTCTATAAGTAGATGGTGCCTAGGAAAGCTACAGTTTAAAGACTACGGATAGGTAGCTAATATTAGCATAAAAAATAATGATATGGATATAATAGATGATATTGATATAATGATAGAGAGAGGTTTAGCTACGGTCAGGAATTACTTGTATTTAAGTATATAGTGCTTGGGAAATCAACAGATTAAAGACTAAGGATAGATAGCTAATATTATAAACATATGTAATAGTGATTTGTATATAATAAATGATATATGTATGATATATTATATAGTGATAGAGAGATTTTTAGCTACGTACAATATATAACGCGGGAAGATCAGGAACTGCTTGTATTTAAGTAGATAGTGTTTAGAAAAACAATTATTCAAAGACTCAGTATAGCTAGCTAATATCATCAACATAAATAATACTGATGTAGATATAATAGATGATATAGATAGTTATAAAATATAATGTAGATGATTATAATATATGATATAGATAGTTAAAATATATGATGACCATAGTTATAATACATGATATGGATAGTTAAAATATATGATATAGATAGTTATAATAGATTGGGAAAAATAAGTATTTTAAATAACTATTTTTTAAATCCAATACTTGTTTAATATAAAACAAAAAATGTTGGAGGTTTAAAATAAGATCATCAAATATAATATATATATAATTTAATTAAATTTTTTTTAACAATATTAATATGACCAATATTTTCCACTACATATAAATATAGTGGTATTTTTTTTATATATAAATTCGGTATATAAACTATAATAATGTTGTAAAGGAAACTGAAACTATTAAGGAAAAGGTAGCAATTAGAAACATACCTTTAGGAACATAATTTCCAAAAACATCCTTCTAATCCCTCCTTCCATTTCTCGCAGGGATTCCCCCCGTGGCCGCCTGCAGCAACTCCCGTTTTGCCATCGCCAACGACACGTTTTGCCGGCGCAAGCAGAACAACAACAACAAGAACCAGAACCACAAGGTGGTGCGCGAGAGCGGGGCCAAGCGGAAGTACAACTTCACCATCACCACGCTCTCGCGTTCAGCGGCCAAGGATTCCGTAGGCCAGGGCCAAATGAAGCCGCTGCGCCAGCAGCCCCTCAATCTCAATCTGAATCTGAGTATCCAGCAGGAGCAGCAGCAGCAGAAGTCGCCGGCGAATCCACAGCAGCAGCAGCTGCAGCAGCAGAGGAAGAACCAGCGGGAGCCAGCAGCAGTGAGTATGAATCCAACGCAGTTCACCATTCCGCGGAACGGCGTCTTCATAGCCGTCAACGAGTGGTCGGAGCCAATGGCCAACAGCTCCAATAACCATCAGCATCATAGTCATCATCATCACCACCACCATCACCACCATCATCACAGCAGCAGCAACAGCAACAGCCAAAACAGCAACAGCAACAACAGCAGCAGCAACAGCAACAGCAACAGCATCAACAACAACAACAGCAGCAGCTCCGGCGGCAGCAGCAACAAGTTGTACGAAAACGAGTGCGTGGCCCTGGCCCAGCAGCAACTGCGGGCAGCCGCTGCCCAGGCGGCGCAGGCAGCCGCCACGGCGGTGGCCATTGTGAGCTCGGATCCAGCACCACCAGCTCCACTGGCCACCATGCCCATCTATGCGCAGGTTAACAAGCAGCACAAGCTCAAGAAGAAGCAACAGATTGCCGCCAGCGGCGAATCGCAAACGAACAACAATGGCAGTGGGGACTCGATCATGGAGGCGGTGGGCAGTGAATCCCTCACTGGACTGGCCACCAGCAACGACAACAACGACGCTGGCGAGGCCGGCAGCGACCAGTCCGAGTCGCAGGTGGAGGAGCACTCCATCTACGCCAAGGTGTGGAAGGGACCGCGCAAGACGACCGAATCGAAAATGTAATTGCCAGCCAGCGGGAGATTAGCCAGCCCACACCCATCCAACTTCCTATCCCTCCAAAACGAGAACGCCTTTGTTTCGCTTATCAGTTTACTAGGTTTTCTACATTTTTTATATTGCTGATAATTTGCGTGGCGCTTAGTCACTCGGGGGGCTTTCTTTTTTCCGGCTACCAGCTTGTTATTATTATTATTTCTGTACGCTATGAGTTGTGTGTTTTTAGTTATTTAAGCTAATTTTGTAACCATATGTGTATGATTTATATTTACGGCTGATTTGCCAAAGAGATTGTCATAGCTTTTGTGAGGTAATTTCAGAGAAAACATCTCTCAATTGAATTATCTGCTACCTTTGAGTTATGACAAACTCGTGGTGGTCACTTTTCATTTTGTTTACCCCCCATTTTAAGTGAATTTCCGAACTTGATGGCCTTCTAATTAGATTGTTTTGCTCTCGCCTTGCAGCACGCATGATCCGGGGAGCAGCAGTCGCCTGATAATAGCCACATCCGCAACAGCAGCAGCGGCGACCACATCCTCGGGCAGCCGCAGCAAGATGTGGACATGCATCAAATGTTCCTATGCCTACAATCGACTCTGGCTGCAGACCTGCGAGATGTGCGAGGCCAAGCTGGAGCAGCAGCAGCAGCAGCAGCAGCAGCAGCAGGAGAAAGGTAAAGTTAGCCAGCTATTTTGCTAGTTCAAATCCTCAATAACCAATGCTCTGTTTTCAGCAGCTCCCCGCGATGAACCGTGGACCTGCAAGAAGTGCACCCTGGTCAACTACTCGACGGCCATGGCCTGCGTGGTCTGCGGCGGCTCCAAGCTGAAGAGCATCTCCTCCATCGAGGACATGACGCTGCGGAAGGGCGAGTTCTGGACCTGCAGCCACTGTACGCTGAAGAACTCGCTCCACTCGCCGGTGTGCAGTGCCTGCAAATCGCATCGTCAGCCGCCGCCGCAGCTCTCGTTGGCCATGGAGGCGGTGCGTGAGCGACCCGATGGCCAGTCGTACGAGGAGCAGGATGCAGCAGCAGCAGCAGCGGGAGGAGGAGGAGGAGGCGGAGCCGCGAGCAGCGGCAGCGAGGTGAAAGCACCCACCAACGCAGCAGCTCTCAATCTGCCCCTGGCCTCGGTGGCGCTGCCCATGCCGCCGCTGCTGCAGATTCCAACGACATCGGCGGCCGGGCTGCGTGGCTCGCGGAGTCCCTCGCCCAGAATGCAGCCGTCGCTGCCGGCACAGCAGCGCAGTTCCAGCTCCTCCTCGGGCGCCATACCCAAACGTCACAGCACCGGCGGCTCCATAGTGCCCAGGAACATCTCCATTGCCGGCCTGGCCTCCAGCTACAATCTGCAGCAGGTGGGCTCCGCAGCGGTGGTTTCTGCAGCAGCAGTGGCCAGTTCAGCCAGCTCCAGTTCCAGCTCAGCCAGCTCCAGCCTGAAGAAGTGGCAGTGCCCGGCCTGCACGTACGACAACTGTGCCGCTTCCGTCGTCTGCGACATTTGCTCCAGTCCGCGCGGCCTGGCGAGCGCTGTGCTGGGCGAGGCTCTGGCCAGGAAGTCCATACGCGTGGCGCTCACCCCGGCGGACATTCGGCAGGAGAGCAAGCTGATGGAGAACCTGCGCCAGCTGGAGGAGACCGAGGCGCTGACCAAGTGGCAGAACATCATCCAGTACTGCCGCGACAACAGCGAGCTCTTCGTGGACGACTCGTTTCCGCCGGCGCCGAAGAGCCTGTACTACAATCCGGCGAGCGGAGCGGGCGAGGGCAATCCGGTGGTGCAGTGGCGTCGGCCGCACGAGATCAACTGCGACGGCGGCGCGTATCCGCCGTGGGCCGTCTTTCGCACGCCGCTGCCCTCGGACATTTGCCAGGGCGTGCTGGGCAACTGCTGGCTACTCAGCGCCCTGGCGGTGCTGGCCGAGCGCGAGGACCTGGTGAAGGAGGTGCTGGTCACCAAGGAGATATGCGGCCAGGGGGCCTACCAGGTGCGCCTCTGCAAGGATGGCAAGTGGACGACCGTGCTGGTCGATGATCTGCTGCCCTGCGACAAGCGCGGCCATCTCGTCTACTCGCAGGCCAAGCGCAAGCAGCTGTGGGTGCCGCTGATCGAGAAGGCCGTGGCCAAGATCCATGGCTGCTACGAGGCCCTGGTCTCCGGCCGGGCCATCGAGGGCCTGGCCACGCTGACGGGAGCGCCCTGCGAGAGCATTCCGCTGCAGGCGAGCAGCCTGCCCATGCCCAGCGAGGATGAGCTGGACAAGGACCTGATCTGGGCCCAGCTGCTGAGCTCGCGCTGCGTGCGATTCCTCATGGGCGCCAGCTGCGGCGGCGGCAACATGAAGGTGGGTTCAATGCATACTACATATATTCCATATACTTAGTTTAACCTGTGATCCCAGGTGGACGAGGAGGAGTACCAGCAGAAGGGCCTGCGACCGCGACACGCCTACTCGGTGCTGGACGTGAAGGACATCCAGGGACATCGGCTGCTCAAGCTGCGCAATCCCTGGGGCCATTATTCGTGGCGCGGCGACTGGTCGGATGACTCCTCGCTGTGGACAGACGACCTGCGGGATGCCCTAATGCCGCACGGCGCCAGCGAGGGCGTCTTCTGGATCTCGTTCGAGGATGTGCTCAACTACTTTGACTGCATCGACATCTGCAAGGTGCGCTCCGGCTGGAACGAGGTGCGGCTGCAGGGCACCCTGCAGCCCCTCTGCTCCATCTCCTGTGTGCTGCTCACCGTGCTGGAGCCCACGGAGGCCGAGTTCACGCTCTTCCAGGAGGGGCAGCGCAACTCGGAGAAGTCGCAGCGCTCGCAGCTGGACCTGTGCGTTGTGATATTCCGCACCCGCTCGCCGGCGGCGCCGGAAATTGGTCGTTTGGTGGAGCACAGCAAGCGGCAGGTGGGTGTCTTCCATTCTTGTTCCCACCCAAAAGCCTCAAACTTAATCTTTGAACTATGCTGCAGGTTCGCGGCTTCGTGGGCTGCCACAAGATGCTGGAGCGGGACATTTACCTGCTGGTCTGCCTGGCCTTCAATCACTGGCACACGGGCATCGAGGATCCGCACCAGTATCCGCAATGCATCCTGGCGATACACAGCTCCAAGCGGCTGCTCGTCGAGCAGATCAGTCCCTCGCCGCACCTCCTGGCCGATGCCATCATCAGCCTCACCCTGACCAAGGGGCAGCGGCACGAGGGGCGCGAGGGCATGACCGCCTACTACCTGACCAAGGCAAGTGATCGAGGGCGAGGAGAAGATGGAGTAACTGAATGACCTTCCTTCCTACCTTTTGCAGGGCTGGGCGGGTCTGGTTGTGATGGTGGAGAACCGGCACGAGAACAAGTGGATCCATGTGAAGTGCGATTGCCAGGAGAGCTACAATGTGGTGTCCACGCGGGGCGAACTCAAGACGGTGGACTCGGTGCCGCCGCTGCAGAGGTAGGTTCTCTTTGGTTACACCAACTCCGAAACACTCAACTAATGGCAAATTCTTACCCGCTAGACAAGTGATCATTGTGCTCACCCAACTGGAGGGCAGTGGCGGCTTCAGCATCGCCCACCGGCTCACCCATCGGCTGGCCAACTCGCGCGGCCTTCACGACTGGGGGCCACCCGGAGCCACCCACTGTCCGCCCATCGAGAATGTGCATGGACTGCACGCGCCGCGGCTGATCACCTAGGATGGGCGGGGGATACTCTAGTCGACACACATCACAGCGAAGGAAAACCAAAAGGAAGAGCTAAAACCAACCATATATATGTGTATAGATCCGTGCAGATATATCAGATATATATGTGTGTTTATGTACTAAGGCGCGAGAGGAGCGGCGGGAGCAGATCGTTCGGGATGCGGATGCAAAGTGCGGAGACCTCGGCACAATTCCCTCGAGATCAAATGATATATGTTTTGATTTGAGCGCCGATCATTATGGATTATATAGATATGTATTGTGAATTTAAGTGCATCCAATATTAATATGTGTATTGTTTTAAAAATAAAGACTACAAGTTATGAAAGCCAACAGCATTTGGGTAGTAAAAAAAAGAGTAATTACATCAAGACTTGTGTAAATCTCTCTTTATTCATAAATTTGATACTTTTCTTAGAAGGGCAAACAAGTTTTCACTTTTATCCTTTTTTAAAACAATTATTCATTATATTTTTATACAAATGACTGTATAGTTTTAGTTCTTCGATGGTTGAATCCAATTGAGAATCTTTTCTTTCGATTTCAATCTTTAAATGTTTTATAGTTTCTTCCGAAATTGTTAAGTTTTTCTTCAGTTCTTCGTTAGTTGAATTGTATTGAGAATCTCTTATTTCGATTTCACTCTTCAAATGTTTTATAGTTTCTTCCGAAATGGTTAAGTTTTTCTTCAGTTCTTCGTTGGTTGAATTGTATTCTTTAAGCCTCACAAGATAGGGAAGAAAGGGCTTCAGAATATAAGCACAATTTTTTAATGCATGTTTAAGTGGGTCTGCACCCTTAATAGATTGCTTTTTCAAGCTTTGTCGGCCTGCACCGGTTGCAGATAGATCCATTAAAAGCCAAAACGACAGAAAAATTGCCAAGTAGGTCTTCATTATGTCGAAGCTCCGACGCCTCTGAACTAAACTAAACTCATCTCAGACCATTAGGCGGTATTTATAGGGTTTCTGTATATTGTTATCGGGAATTAACTTACTCACCCGCAGATAAGCTAATTCCAATAAGTAAAGGACATTTAACTGACTAACAGAGTATATATAGTGAATATTCAAAGATAGTAAATACAGTGAAAGAAGTTATTGGCACGGAAAATGTACTCAACTTTTAAGATGGAATGTTCATTACATGCAACTTCATAAAAAAGACATACATTTAGCGAAACTAAAAAAAAGTATAATGAACTATAGTATAGCTGCTAGAGCTCTTAATTTAGTTAGCTTATAGTTTTCAGCTTTAAGTTAGCTTTATATAAATAAATAATGAAGAATATTTGCACGATATTTATGATTATTTTTGAATTCGTATTACGAAACGGTCTTTCTAAAATGTTACCGTTAGCCTAGTGAGACCTTTCATGGCACTTCCCTTGGTATTATTGATCGATATTTCCGCGGTCACACTGCTGGCGTTCGTTTTCGTTATCGATAGGCGTCATCGATACTATCGCGAGTGCTTCACCCAGCTCTACACTGTTGCATTTGCATTGCCAAAAAAAAAAAAACCGAAAACGAAAAAAACGCTGGGCGAAAATGCCAACCGAATTTGGTAGGCTAATCGAGTGAATTTTCCGCAGATCCAAGGCAGAATTTAAAAGCAAGCGAGGCGAAGTAGCAGCTGACCAGCAGCAGCAGCGGACGAGCGACGAGCGGAGCGGTAAGAGAAGTGCATCGTTCTGCGTTCAGCATTCGGCGGACATGAACGAAGAAATTGTGCGGGAGCAGCGCGGCGGCGAGGAGTCCTCGTCCCCCGTCTCGCCAAAAACTGCAGCTGCAGCAGCAGCGGCGGCGGCGGCGTCGTCGGCGTCGATGACGTTGGCCTCGGCGGCCTTGGAATCGCAATCCCCGCACTCCCCGACCAGCGCCGCCGCCCCCAGCAGCCAACCCCCCGCCATTGGAGCAGGTGCATCCTCATCGCCATCGCCATCTCCATCCAGCGGGCAGGAGAAGCACCCGATGCAGCAGCAGCAGTTGCCCCAGCTGAATGCCACCGATATGCGCGAACTGCGCGACATCAAGCAATTGCTGTGGGGCGACAATGTGCGCGAAGATGTATTCAAGCGTTGGTCTCAAGGTAAAATCAGCCCCCTCCCAATCAGCCCCCTCCGCCCACTCCCTTTAACGTGGTGCACTAACACCCACTGCAAAAGCAAAAAGCGCGCCCTTTTTTGCTCCCATCCATGATTTTTGACCAATTGGAAAGGGGCAGAAACTTGGCCCAGGTCATGTTCATTCATGTTCATACTTGCATTTTCTTGATAAAATCATACATTATAATATTTATACCAAGTTAGGGAACCCATTATAATAATCAAACAGCCGAAATCGAAGAGATTTCTTATCACACTATAATTAAACTTGGCCCAGGTCATGTTCAAAACTTATTTTGTTCTTGGAACTTAGAATTTTTCACTTTCACCAACAGAAACTCTAGCTTTATACTGATTCCTATGATAATATTTATTATAAATAATCAAAATTTAAAGAAAATTCAATATTGGTTGACATATGATGGTTAACATATGATATTGTTAATACTTTAGGGTTCCTAAGTATAATCTTTAAAGTAGCATTGCTCGTTATTAAATGGAGTACAATAATTCCAGTTTAATAGTCATAAAATTCTATATAATATGATTTAATTGTAATAGTAAACCATAGATTTTTATCTTGGATTTTATAAATATTATCTTTAAAGTATTAATTTTTTCTATAACAAATTGAGTACAATAAATCGAATTTATTAGTCTCAAAATTCTATATAATATAACTCAATCATAATACCTAAATCTAGATTTTTATCTTAAATTTTAAAAACCTTTAGAAAGGGTTCCTAAATATTACGTTTAAAGTATCAATTCCTCTTATCAAATTGAGTACAACAATTCAAGTTTATTAGTCATAACACTCATTATAATATTTGTAGTTTAAAATATAATTTAAGTATATTTATTTGGATTTTATAAACACTAACCCACTATTCAATCCCCCGCAGGATTCGAGTTTAGTAAAGTGGAGCCGTCGGCATTGGTGCAGAAGCAGGGCGGTCCTTGTGCTGTGATAGCGCCGGTGCAGGCGTACTTGCTTAAGATAATTATCATGAGCATGTCAGACGTGAAGCTGTCGGAGGTGGGTACAACTATTACTACTTCCGGTCCCAGTTTTTTAATCTCTCCATTACCATTTTACACAGATCCCCCTCGACAAATCCCAGACGCTGCTGATCCAGGCATTGTGCAACATCCTGCAGAACTGTCGGGCGCCACGCTACCGCATCGTCCATCTCTTGCGCCGCCGCGGGGGCAACGCTACAGAGGCTGCTGGTTCAACCAAAGAGCGCTCGCCAGCCGCCGAGGCAGGATCTGCTGCTGCTGCGGCTGGCCTGGCCGAAGAGGCAGCCGGCGGCGGCGGAGGAGAAGGCGTGGAGCTGGCCGCCGAGGCCACACCCGCCTCGGTCAACGAGGCGCTGTCCCAGGAACATGCCGAACAGGATCCGCACTGGGAGCTGTCGCCGGATGAGTTCCACGAGCGCCTGCACACGCTTCACTTCGATGATATCGGCGGCGTGGCCCGCTACTATGTGGACAACTACGGCCAGCTGGCGCACACATATGGCGTGCTGCTGTTCATGTACTCGGTGTTCCTCACCAAGGGCTCGGAGCTGGTGGCCGCCGATATATCGGACACCTCAGAGCCCCTCATACACAGCACCTACGGCTATGGCGGCCAGTCGCTGATCAATCTGATGCTAACGGGCCGCGCCGTCGCCCATGTCTGGGACAATGAGCAGGATGTCGGCGGCCTCAAGCTGCGCGGCATCTGCGAGCAGAGCGACATTGGGTTCATAACGCTGATGGAGCAGATGCGCTACTGCACCGTGGGTTCCTTCTTCAAGAATCCGCGCTACCCCGTCTGGGTGATGGGCTCCGATACGCATTTAACCGGTGAGTCATTGTAGATAGCGTGTAGCTGCTTATCTTGAACCCTTTCTTTCACTCCTCTTTCAACAGTTCTGTTTAGCAACGAAAAGAGGCTTGTCTCGCCAGAGACGCCCTCGGAGACTGGTCGTCGCATCTTTAAATCGTACGACCCAGAGGGCAACAATTTCATATCGACCACCATGCTGCGCGAAGTTCTGGCCGCCTTGAATTTGGTCAGCGAGCCGGCCTAGTAAGCTTACAAGCCCAGTCGTTCCTCAAAAGCCGCTTTTTAATCGATACCCCTTCTCCGTTTGGCAGCGTGTCCCTCATGCAGAAGCGTCTGGATCCGGAGAACTTGGGCATCATACTGCTGAACGCCTTCATGGACGAGTTCTTCCCCCTGGAGCGCCGCTCCACGCCGGACACCTTTGAGCTGATGCACTACAATGGCATACCGGGCTCCAATGAGAACAACAGGGTGAGATAAACTATTATATTATATTATATGAGTCGATCTAGCCATGTCCGTCTGTCCGTCCGTTTCTACGGAAACTAGTCTCTCAGTTTTGAAGCTTTTGGAATGAAACTTTCCCAAAAGTATTATTTCTATTGCAGGTAGTGTATAAGTCGGAACCAGCCGGATCGGACAACTATATCAAATAGCTCCCATAGGAAAGATTGGAAAAAAAAAATACAAAAAATTATAGCTTTGGTGTTTTTTTAAATATTGCCTTCTTATCTTGGGAATAACTTTATTTTAATTATTATTAATTTCGAATTTAATTTTATAAAACGACTATATCATATAGCTGTCATAGGAACGATCGGAAAATTAATTAGAAACAAATTATAGCTCCGTTGGTTTTTATTGTATTCCCTTCTACTCTGGAATATCCTTTTTTTTATTTTTCTTCGAATTTCGAATTAAATATAACAATAATCGGACGACTGTACTAGATAGCTGCATTAGGAAGATAGATCATTTAATAGGAATGTGTTATAAGTGTTTCATATACATTTTATTAATATAAAAATCCCTTTGCAGGTGCGCTACTATTGCGGCTCGGCCATACTGCTGGAGGGCGACCTGAAGTCGATCTGCACCTCGAACCCGATGGTCACCTGCCTGCAGACCAAGTGGCCCAATATCGAGATCAACTGGCACGACGCCCACATGCCGTCCTTGAATTGACGCCGCCAAGGGGAGGGAGGCCAGCAGAAGGCGCAGCAGAGGGAGGCGCGCCGGGGAGGCAGGAAACCAAAAGGACGCAGCCCAGGAGTCACTGGAACGGAGAAGAAACCACAGCTGTAGACACAACAAGAAGAAGAAGAAGCGATAGCACTTTTTTATTTCAAACACCCGTCAAATATTTTTTTTTTGTTTTTTCGTTTTTTCTTGAACACTTTTTTTTTCCAAAAACTGCTGGAGTGAAACGCACCAACGCAACCCATTAACAAAAAACATAAACACAAATTACAAATTACAAACACAGCAGCTAAACACTAAAAATGCGCTTTAGAAGAGAGCTGCAGCCATGTTGAAGAAGAATCCTGTAGAAGAATCGGCAGGAGAATAGAAGATTCACGCCAAGCGTTGATTCACACACATAAAACATAAAACACTCAAACAGCACCCAAAATGATATTCCATATCTGCAGATATGGAAACTAAAATACAAAATACAAAAAAAGGAAACCGAAACAGAAACAAAAAAAAAGAAGGGAAAACGAAAGAACCTACACCTAATAAGAACTCAAAACTTAATTTCAAACATTGTACGTTTCGATTTGCATTGCAAAGGCGAAACGAAACTCAACTAAAAATACAGGCAACACAAATATACCTTTATGAATAAACTAAAACTAAAAGAACAAATCCTAATTGAGAATTAGACAAAGCAAAAGCAAGGCGGCGCAAGCGAAAGTATAAACAAAATTTGTTTTTGGCCTTTTAACAAATTACTTGTAGTGTTAAACGATTTAATAAAATTAAATAAACACAGGAAGCATAATATGCGCGATAAGGGCAAAAAAATAAGAGAACCTAACATCAAAGCGAAAGAGACAGGGAAACAGGGAAGGAGAGAGAGAGCAAAGCAAAGATTACTTCAACGTGAAACAAAAAAAAACTAAGTATAAATTAACAAAAACCAATAATAATTCAATTTAAAATAAAAACAAAAACCTAAAAATCTCATTAAAATGTTGTGCATTTTTTTTTGAACTGCGGAGTAAGGCGTCTCTTTTTTACGACCTTCTTTCTCGGCAGACTTTTTGCTATATTCCCCACTTTTATTCCAGAGGTGTCAAACATTTCAATGGTCATAAAACAATATCTATGTGTGCTTAAATAGGCTTCAATATCCCCCGGGTAACACTAAACACATCTCCCTACTTTGGATACAAAACTTTATTTTCCTTTTCTTTGGAAGAACTTTTCCATCTTACATATGTGATAACCCAACACCAAACCTAAATGCAGCTTAAGATCGTTGCACATAAGTATTACCACTGAGAATTGGGTAGCGTTAATCACATTAACCAAATTAGATCCTCGAGATCCTAGGACTCTTCTTAAGTTTTCGTAAAATGTTTACAAATTATTCCATGTTGCCTGAGTTGCTTATTACGAATAACTACAAATAAACAATAGCGCCATTCTGAATGTATTTATTGCAGGAATAACATTATTTTCGGCACTAGGTTTCTTATAAAACTGTTCCCAACAACTATATAATAAATCTACTATTGAAAATACCCCTTGTTTCCAATCTATTCTCTAAAGAAACTATACACTGTTAATAGGACAATAACTTTTATTAAGAACATTTCTGTAAATGAATGCAGTTGATATTCACAATCCTTTCAACTTTTCATAATAGAGGAAACCACATCAAGATGTATATAATTCACAATTCAAATTAATATATAGTTTATACTTGACAAATTAAGCTTAATTCTAGTAATGCGAACGGTAGCCGCGCTCCTTGCCGTCCATGAATATCTGTATATCCAATCGATAGTGGCCACGTGGCTTGCGGTGCCGCTGCCCCATCGCCATCATCATCGGCCCATCGTCATCCATCTCCAACTCCAGCTCGCCGGGCATCGGATCTCATTTGACATCGAGCAGCCGGCGCTGGAACATCTGCATGGCCAGGTTGCGCAGCCCCTCGCCCACGATGGGCACGCTGCGCGGGAACTCGCACTCGCGGGCCGGCAGGCCGCACAGCTGGCGGCGCAGTCGCAGATCCTGGCGAGCACTCAGGGCCCGGCTGCCCGGACCGCAGACATTGCCCACCAATCGCTGGCGCTCGGCGGCGGCGCTGCGCAGGCCCATTTGCACGCAGGCCAGGGGCTCCAGTTGCTGCGGACTGGCCAGGAACTCACGGTAGTCCATCAGGGCCGGGGATATCTTGGCCGGCGGCTCATCGTCGTCCAGTTCGCGCTCCCTTTCGCGCAGCTGGCACTGCTCCTTCTCCTGGATGAGCTGCTGGCGCGCCTCCTCCATGACGCGGCGGGCGTAGCTCTCGCCGGCCATGCCAAACGATATGCCCATGTCGAGGAGCACGCGATGCGGCTGCCAGCGCTGCTTGGCCGAGGTGCCTCGGTCCACGCCCTGCTGGGCCGCCGCCGCCTCGCTGGCCTGCTGACGGGTCTCGGCTATCAATCCCTGCCAGTCGACGCCGAGGGCGTCGCCGATGCCTGCGAAAAGCGATCAGTTAGTCATGTGATTACAGAATCTTTGGCCGCAAGCGATGACGAACCTTTGTGCCGAGCGTCCTCCTCCAGCTCGCCATCGGATATCTCCTCGAAGTCCAGCACCTCGTCCACGTCCTCGCCCTTGATCTGCTGCAGGCACTCGTTCTTCGCCTCCTCCGCCTGGCTGTCCAGTTCCTGATCCATTTCCGCGGGCAACTCGCTCTTGGGCCGCACCTTGTCCGTTTTGTTCAGTATATCATCGTCGCTGTCGCTGATCTCGCTCAGCTCGCCCTCCGCCACGGCGGCGGTGGCACGCTCCAGCTTCACGGGAACTCCCTCGGAGCTTAGATTCTGGGTGGGCGAATCCTGGGCGCCCAGCTCTGGGGTGCCGGCCGAGTCCTCCGAGGCATCCTCCTGCTTGATGCACACCGTGTTCAGTTTGCTCACCTGAAAGAAGGATGAACCGATTAGAAGGGGGTTCCTTGAAGGCAGCCTAGCTTTACCATCTTCTCAACGAAATGTAGTTGCTAGCTGGCTTGGCAGTATTCAAATGAGCGAACGATGGCTACGCTGGCCAACAGGGGCCTTTTGCATATGGGCGTATATAAACAAAAACCCGAAACCATGGCCAACATGAGACGATGGGATGGACGCACTTGATATGCCACTGAGGCAGGGTCCAATGGTCAACGAAAAGCACAACGCACCTGAGCGAGTATTCCGGGATTGGTGGTGGCATTGGCGGCACTCTGGGCCGCCGCCTTGGCCGCTGCCACGGCGGTAGTTGCGGCCGCCACGGCGCTCGCCTGGGCGGCTGCATTGGGCTTCCCGCCGCCGCCTCCGCCGCCGCCGGCGTTCTGGAGCGGATTCAGCAGCGGTGTCTGCGTGGGCGAGACCAGCGGTGCATGGGCGTGCTTCTTGAGAAAGCCCGACGAGGATCCCGGCAAGCCTCCATCCCGGCCGCCGCCGTAGGGCAAGCGCTTGTGGGGAAATCCCCGCGAATAGCCGCCCGGTGGCTGCACGGGCAGCGTCATCAGCGGCGGCGGATGCGACCGGTAGCCAGGACGCTCGCCATGATCGCCACCACCGTGTCCACCGTGGCCGCCGCCGCCGCGTCGAAAGCCTCGTCCCGATCCCCGCTCGCCACGCGGATGGACATGATGGTGCGGGGAGGCTGGATGCGGATGGCTGGGCGGTGGCGGTGCCTCATCGTTGTCCCGCCAATCGCCGCCAGAATTCGAGGACTGCTGCTGCTGCTGCTGCCAGGCGCGTGGCTTCTCCCGCTGATCGTGCTCCAGCCAGGCGGGCTCGTTCTTGATGGACGGCCTATCACCGCCGCCGCCGCCGCCTCCTGGTCCATCCGGTCGATCCTCGCGATCGCGGTCGCGTTCCCGGTCGCGCTCTCGCTCCCGCTCCCGCTCCCTCTCGCGCTCGTCGGCATCCCAGTCGGGCTCCGAGGCGGAATGGTGCTGCTGCTGCGGCGGAGGTCCTCCGCCCGCATGCGTTGGCGGCTTGCCGCGCTTGGGTCCGCCCACAAAGCCGCCGGGCGGTCGTCCCGGGGTGCCACCGGGTCCAACGCCGGGTCCGCCGCCACTGGGACCGCCACCAGCGCCCTCCTCGTCCCAGTCGCGCTCCCAATCCGGCCGGAAATCGCCGCGCGGTCCAATATTGCGCTCCCTCTCCCGGTCGCGTTCTCGCTCCCGATCCCGCTCCCTGTCGCGGATCAGACGCTCCCGCTCGTCCGGATACAGGCTGTCCTCGGCCTCCAGTTCGCGGTACTCGCGTCCCTGCAGCTCCCGCTCCCGCAGCTCGCGGGCCTCCAGCCAGGCTTCTCGTTCCCGCGACGAGTAGCGGGCATCCAGATAGGCGCGCTTGTAGGCCCTGGAAAAAAGGGGATTTCACAATAGCGAGATTAGCGAAAGGTTCATTAAATAGTATGAATGGATTCAATGAATTTTTTTTAATTTTTTATTTTATATGAATGAATTAATTAGAACTTTGAGTTTAATAGAATTGAATGAATTTGAATTTTGAGTTTAATAGAATTGAATGAATGAATGGCATGAATTTCGAAATAATTCAAGCGACAATTTCTTTTGAAGAAGAAAGGGCCATAATTTTGTGATTAAATCTGCCTGAATTTTATTTACTATGCAGTTAACATTGATTTGTTAAAAATTTTCCACTTTTTGTTCTCAAAAGAAAGCACAAAAAATATCTGACAAATTCAAAAAATTCATTAAATTTATTCATTCATTCATTCAATTCGAAATGAATTAGAAAAACATTCAATTTATTTCACATAGAATTGAATTAAACAACTCAGAAATTTCATGGCATACTATGATAAAACAAAAATTGAATGATTCACGCAGGGCTCTATTAAATACTCTACTACCTGATAAATCAGGGGTTAAGAAAGTGCGAGGTAAAGAAAGTGCGAGGGAGATGGAGAAATGCTTGCAGCAAAGCGACTGCTTGCACTGCTTGAATTACATTATTTGCTCATAACTTTTTAGCGAATGGTCCGATTTGAAAAATTTCTTCTACATTTTGATAGGTATAAATAAACACAACAAAGTTGCATCTATACTTTTCCAAAGTCTTTAGTGATGTGGGCGCCAGACATATTTTAAAATCGGTTAAGGCGATTGTGGGCGTGGCACTCTGATGAAACAAACTTGCGCTGCGTAGGAACACCAAGAATCTGCATTTTTAATCCCAAATTTCTAGGTTTTAAGTTTCCGAGATCTCAGCGTTTATACGGACATACGGACAGACAGACGGACAGACGAACATGGCTAGATCTACATACATAAACATACTTTAAAGGAGAAGCGTTTTTCTACCTGTTACATACTTTTGAAGGAATACTTTTACTATGAGTAACGGCTATAAAAATGGATTAACCAGAAAAGGTATTTCCAGGAAATATTCTTCACTCACCTCTCTCTTTCCTCCTCGGAGTACATTTCCCGCGGATCCCGCATCCTGGGCGCATAGTGCTCGGGCAAAGGACTGAGGTCCCTGCGCCGATACCTTCGCATCTCGTCCATCAGGCCGTGGCCATGTCGCTCCTCCAGATACTCCTGCTCCCGCTCATACGGATCCAACTCCCGCTTGTCGCGCACATGACGACCGCCTCGCTCTCGCTCCCGTTCCCTTTCCACAGTGTCCAGGGATCGCTCCCGGCTGCCATAGGGCGGCAGGTCCAAGTCTCGCCCAGGTCCGCCCCGCTTGCCACCGCCGCCGCCGCCGCCGCCCACGCCCTCCTCCTCCTCCTGGCGGCGCAGTTTCTCGCGAGCCAAGCGTTCCCGCTCACGCTGACGCTCCTGGCAGCGCGCCAAGGCCTCCGCGCGCTCCTTGTCCCTGGCCGCCTCTCGCTCCGCACGCTCGCGCTCCCGATCCCGGCGATCTCGCTCGCGCAGGGAGAGATCGTGCCGCTCGCGTTCCCTCTCCCGCTCGCGCTCGCGCTCCCTTTCCCGCTCCCTCTCCAGGGAGGGAGTGCGTCCGCGGGCCCGCGTCTGGATGATGATCTTCTCCCGCGACATCAGCTGGTGGTGCATGCGCGAGGATGAGCTGCTGCCGCCGCCGCCGAGGCCAGAACCCAAACCTGTGAGTAAAGAGATTAGTTGGTTAAACTAATTTAGTATTTAAATTTTAAATATAGTAATAAAAATCAGGTAGATTTATAAGAGTTTCTGAATCTGAATCAGAGATTTTTTTAAAGCAATAAATTATATTTTCAATACTTTGAGGCATGGAAACAAGAGCTTTATAGATACAAAATCCAGATGATTGAGATAAAGAAGATAGAAAATGATATACAGAGTATTCCCTAAACTGTAGAATTCCTGAATTGTTAAAACATCTACAGAAAATTAATTAAAATTAGTTTTATGGAACCTAAAATATGTAAACCTCAGTTTTGAATCTTTAGTAACTGTCTAAAATTGTTAGCGAGGTAAGGAGAACTACTAATAGACGTTATAATTTGATTTTAAAGTAAATAATGTGAACTGATGATAGTAAAATGATGAAGAGTTGCCATGACTTTTAGTACAATAAGGTGACAACTCTCATTTTCAAAGATTCAAACACATTTTGACGTTGTTGAATAGGTATAATTTTCTGACAGTTGACATTTTATTGTTAGTGACTGTCAAAAAATTGTCAGCAAAGTAAGAAGAAGGTAATAGACATTCTAATTTAAACTGATAACTGTTGCGGAGTTGCCATTACCTTTTGTAAAATAAGGTGACAACTCTGCTTTTGAATGATTCAACAACGTTTTCAACTGAAGTATTCAACATTTAAGGGAACACCCTGATAATCTTTAAAAGAAATGCGTTTTTTGAGATCATTTAATCTTAGTCTTTGGAACCCAAAAGAATGGGTTATAAATCTTAAAACATTTACACGACTTCTTGAACAGAAACATTTGGTATTTCCCGAGGATTATGTATGGGAAAACCTGATGATCTCAGGGATTAACCATAACCCTGGTTACCTGGACTCTTTTGCCGCTTGCCCACGATATCCTGGTGGATGCGTATCTTGGTGGTGGTGGTGGTGCTGCTGCTCGGCGGACTCCGGCTGCTGCCCAGCCGGTGATGGTCGCGCTCCCTGTCCCGCTGGACGGCGCGCAGCTTGTCCCGTTCCCGCTGCTCCTTGCTGGCGGCCCTCAGCCGCTTCCGTTCCGCCAGCTTCTTGAGCTTGGCCCGCGTCGTCGGCGACAGGGAGCGATGGACGTGGCCGCTCAAGGCGGCCGCCGCCCTCTTCTTCAGTCGCGCCTCCTTCAGCTTGCGCTTGATGTGATTCCGCTTGGCCACCAGCTTCTTTTGCACATGATCCCGTTTGTCGCGCTTGCGACGCGACGAGGGTTCGTCCCCCGAGGAGCTGCCTCCCCGCCGCGAGCTCTTCTTCTTGCGATGATGTCGCTCCGCGGAGCGCGGATGATGGCCGCCGCCATGCGGATGCGGGTGGCCATGAAGGCTGCCGCCGGGCGGACCACCCAGGCCACCGGGTCCGCCCACGCCCACTCCGCCGCCACCGCCGCCGCCGCCCACGCCCTGCTCGCTGTCCGTGCTGCTGTACGAACTGCTGCCGCTGTCCGAATCCGACGTGGAGTCCGAGCTGCTCGAGTGCGTCGCACTGTGGCGGGCGGCCTTCTTGTAGCGTCGCAGCGACTCCTTGGCCTTCTTCTCCATCGCCGCGATCTCCGCTAGCCTGCGCGCCTCCGTTTTGACGGCTTTGTTGGCCTTTTCCGGGGGATATTAGCTATTTACTTTTGTTTTTCTCCCCGATCGTTTATTTTGCCCTTCTGCTTTGTTGTCCCTTTCGCGTTTACTTTTCTTCTTTTTCTGTGTCCGTTACTTCTTCTTCTTGTGTCTTACCGATAGCTTTTTGACACAACCCTGCGGAGTATCGATAGCGCAGGGCTGGCGGCAAACTATCGATGAACGTTCGAGACACCTTGGCGGTCTTTTTAAAAATTTTGCGTAATATTTATATCCTTATTTTGGTTGCATTTTGGCCGACATATTGCAAATAAAGGTCGGAATTATATGTTTCTTACCTCGTTGAGCTCGAAATAAAATTCCCAATCGATTGGCGTTTAAACCTGGACATTTTAAATTTTGCCAATTTCTAGCAAAAAGTCATGATGTGAATCAAAAATGTGAAAATTGGGTCAAATATTTATTTTTCTTAAATCAGACGGTAAGTTTACTGATATTAATTATTAGGTTGTTATATGCTCAAAACAGTGCACCTTTTTGATTTGGTACTATTTTTGTCCAAGTTACAGCAAAAAAACGATTAAGAAAAATTTCAAATTTGTGCAAAAATCTAAATCCTGATTTTCCACCCAAAAACAATTAGTATTTTGGTCATAAAAATTGAAATAATGATCCAAATATGGAGTGTCCTACCTTGCTGAACTCGTTATTAAATTCCCAATCGATTGGCATTTAAATCTGGAAATTTTTAAATTTTGCCATTTTTTGCAAAAAATTATGATGGTACCCCTTATCAAAAAGGTGAAAATTGGGTCCAAAATTTATTTTTTGTAAGTCAGACGGAAAGTTCACTGATATTAATTATTAGGTTGTTAGCTGCCCAAAACAGTACGCCTTTTTGTTTTGGGACCATTTTTAACCAAGTTACAGCAAAAAAAGACTACCTAAAATTAAATTTTTTACAAACGTGCACATTTTATTTTTTTCAATTTTTCGCAAAAAATTGTGAAAATTGATCCAAAATTAAATGTTACGAAAAGTGATGTGGATCGTTAGTTTAGGTTGTTAGCTATTCAAAACAGTAGGTCGTTTTCATTTGGGACAGTTTTTGGCTGAATTACAGCAAAAAAACACGTAAAAATATCCTGTTTTTGCAAAAAACCCAATCCTGATTTTCCATTAAAACCATCAGTATTTTTGCTGAAACAAAAAAAAAATCTATACAAAATCGACATAAAATATTCAAACCTATTGCTCACTCAGTTTAACTTAAGTTTTTTTTTTGCAATCTAGTTGTCACTGCTTCTAAAATCGAGTCGTACTGCCGGCAAATTCCCAGCCTATCCTCAGTTTTGATACATTGTTCGGCGTGACAACACATAACATCCAATTCTCCACCCAACTAATAAGTGAAAGTAAAATATATTTTTTTTTAAGAGAAAAATTCTTTTCGGTTTTCGTGTAAACCCCTAAACGGAGGTCTCATTCGGGTAAAGCCGATGAATTTGCTGCGCCGGCAGCCTCGGCTGCTGAGTCATCAGGGCACCTGGCTGCTGAAGAGTCTCGCGGTGGCCAAGGATGTGTCCAAACCCGTTTCCTGTCTTGCGGCGGCTATGTCCACAGCAGCGCTATCCGGACCAGCGATGGCTGCCGCCGCCAATGTATCCGCAATATCCCTGGTATCCCGGTCCCTCAAATCCGGTGCCCAAGGAGGAGCAGGAGGAGGGCAAAGAGCAGGTGGGTTTTATAAAAATAAATCAGTTGTCAAAAATGTTACAATTCGTCCTCATGGAAAAAAAACTTTTTGACATTTAAATTAAAATTACACTAATAAAAAAAAGTAGAAAACCAAAGATTTCATTTTCAATCCAAATATTTTTCGCTTTGATTTTCAATGATTGCGGTTTTTATTAAATTTAAATATAAAAACATTTTAAAAACGTTAAATTTTGATTTTAATAAGATAATATTTTTTTTTATGAAGTAAAATAATATTTTCTCCTTGATTAAAATATTTCCATTCGTTAAATTAATAATTTAATTAAACATTGGGTTTTTTAATTTAATTTAATTATTTTATAGGAATCTTTGTATTCAATTTGCAAATATATTTATTTTTACTATTCTATTTTTTTATCAGTGTACAAAATAATACATATTTTATGATGTGTATATATAAAGACAGTAGAAAACGGCTTAGGTAAAATAAATATATGCATATTAAGTTAAAAGATTGCTGTTACATATTAAAATTAAATAAAAGTATGTAATATTCAATATAAAACCTATTTATGTACGTAAATCTATGATTGAATCTAAAACATAGCGAAAAATATTTAAATTGAATATGAAATCTTGGGATTTACTATTTTTTTTTTATTAGCGTAAATATGTAAGAATTTTGATTAAGAATTAAGATTTTATACATTGCATATTTATTTTAATTTTCTAATACCTGTTCCAAGATGATATGGAAAATATTGATATAATTCTCATATGGATCAGTAGTAGGTTACAATTTTATTCTTTATTTTGTCCAATCTTATTTCGCAGGAGGAAGAGCCCCCCGAGGATCAGCCCCCGGAGGATCAGCCGCCGGAGGAACAACCGGACCAAGAAGGCGGTACGGAGGAGGACCAACCCCAGCAGCAGCAGGAGGAGCGGCCGGAGGAGCCGCCGGAGGAACCGCCCAGCCCGGAGGAGCGTCCGCCGGAAAGCCACCACCACCTGCAGGCAATGCCCCGCCCCCACCGCCGCCTCCGCCTCCTTCTCTGCCACCTAAGCCGCCTTCATCCTCATCACCTACTACCCCTAAGAAAACCAAGTCCTCCGGTCCTCCGCGGATGAAGAGCTTCGAGATCTATCGCTGGAAGCCCGGCGAGCAGCCGCAGACGCAGACCTACAGCGTGGATCTGGAGAAGTGCGGCGCCATG
Organism: Drosophila prostipennis; assembly: GCA_037075205.1. Taxonomy (NCBI): domain Eukaryota; kingdom Metazoa; phylum Arthropoda; class Insecta; order Diptera; family Drosophilidae; genus Drosophila; species Drosophila prostipennis. The sequence continues at coordinate 969,932 of JBAMCJ010001283.1, read as the reverse complement.
GTGCTGGACGCCCTCATAAAGATCAAGAACGAGATGGACCCGACGCTGACCTTCAGGCGCTCCTGTCGCGAGGGCATCTGCGGCTCCTGTGCGATGAACATCAACGGGACCAACACCCTGGCCTGCGTGTCGCACATCGATCAGAACGAGAGCAAGTGCTGCCGGATCTATCCGCTGCCCCATTTGTATGTGGTGCGGGATTTGGTGCCGGATATGAGCCAGTTCTACGACCAGTATCGATCCATTCAGCCGTGGCTGCAGCGCAAGGATCTCAAGCGGGAGGCCGGAACGGCCCAGTATCTGCAGTCCGTGGAGGATCGCCATGTGCTGGACGGACTGTACGAGTGCATCCTGTGCGCCTGCTGCCAGACATCCTGTCCGTCGTACTGGTGGAACAGCAACAAGTATCTGGGGCCCGCCGTCCTCATGCAGGCCTACCGCTGGGTCATCGATTCCAGGTGGGTTTAAAAAGGGATTACAAAAAAACATCGATAGGTTTGCCAGTCGATAATATCGATAATTATCTAAAGTCTGAGAAAATGGCATGGGACTTAAACAAAAAACAGTAGCGTGACTATCGATATTATCGATACTATCGATATTTATTTAAAATCATATATTTGATTGATTTTAAACAATTCTATAAATATTTCCTAGATATATATAAATATATATATATATATAATTGCATGGAACTTAACCAAAAAACAGTAGTGTGACTATCGATATTATCGATACTATCGATATTTATTTAAAATCATATATTTTATTGATTTTGAAAAATTCTAAAAATATTTCCTATATATATATAAATATATATATATATAATTGCATGGAACATAAACAAAAGGAGTAATGCGACTATCGATATTATCGATAATATCGATAATTATTTAAAATCATATATTATATTGATTTTGAAAAATTCTAAAAATATTTCCTAGATATAAATTATTCAATTTACCTTTTTTTTCGTTGAAGGGATGAGGCCACCGAGCAGCGACTGGACTTCCTCAAGGATCCATGGAAGCTGTACCGCTGCCACTCCATCATGAACTGCACGAATACGTGCCCCAAGCATCTCAATCCGGCGCGGGCCATCATCCAGCTGAAGCAACTCCTCGTGGGACTGAAGAAAAAGGAGAAGCCACAGCTCAAGACCGACGCCCTCTTCCAGGGAAAGTAATAGGGAAATCATAGGAGACTTCGACATAACGTTAAATGGGGCTTGTTATATACGCAAAACCATTCCACGCCGAACTGATCTGATCACATCACACTCATAAGATATATATATTTAGTAGGAGAAAACACTTAACGGGCAATTTATCAAAAAACATTTAAGCGAATCTCTTCACATATAACAACATTCGAACACAGGGCACTTAAACAAAACTCATAACATTTAACTAAAATTTAACACAGGACTTAATGGACTTTACGATATAGCTATGCATAGGGACAAACAAAATAAAATAAAAATAATAAACAAATAAAATCAATTCTTTTTGTAAAGAATGCGGATATTGGAAATTAAAAATATTAACTATTTTCCCCCCCAAAGAGTGCACACTCTATAAGATCAAGTCATCTGCTAATTGATCAATCGAAAAACAATCTCACAAATGCAAGGATGGGTAGCAAAAATAGAGAGATCGTCGGGCAGATGGATTGCAGTTGGACAGATGAATCAAACTGATCCCGATTCCGATCCCCAGGCACGCCCGACACTCCAACGAATCCCCGGAATTTTCTCGTCGCAATTAAGTGGGAAAATGCTGTAGCTATGTGGATGTTAATGTTCGTGTCTGCACCAGACCAATCCAAACAAATAAGGAATGGAATCGGATGAAATGAGCCACTTCCCACACTAGAAAAAATTAGCTACGGTTTTTTAATAGATTTATCAAAAATCTAACTACTAAAAACCAATATAGAAATATTAAATTAAAATTTAAAAAAAATCTTTACCAATTTATTTTAGTATAAAAGTTAAATTAAATGTTTTTCGGTGGAAACTAAGGGGATGGGCTTTCCGATTGGCCCGAGGTAGGAGTTTTCGGAGGGCAGTGAATGAAGCCAACTGTGAAAACGGTCCAAACGTCTCGATGGGCGTCTAAAAATAAGCCACTGCAAATCTTCCGCCTGGCAGAGGAATTGAAAATGGAAATGGAGTGACGCGAGTTCGGAATGGAATACTTCGAGGTTGTTTTCTTTAAAAATAACAAGCCCCTCCGAACTTGTCAGCGGCCGTCGCAAAAACGGGGAAATGAAAGCAAGAAAGCAAGCGGGAAATCTTGTCACGCTCTCATTTACACAACTTGCACTTTTCTTTATGTATTTTTTGGTTGTTTTCCTTTTTTTTTAAATACCCTTTGAACAAGTATATGGTATACAGTTAAAAATCAGTATAAGAAAATCTCTAAAACCTCATAGGAGGTTCCCAAAAATATGGTATAATAAAATTAAGATTTTATTAGAATTTATTTAATTTAAATAAAATTGTTGCATACTTTTGGTCACCTTTTAAAAAGGTTTCAAATCTCATGAAAAATTTCGTTTTTATATTTAACTTGTTTTATTTCATATATTTATTTAGTCTTTGAAAGAGTATCAAAATCTACGCTCTCCACACTTGACACATAGCTCGTGTTTATTTCTTTGGGGCTGCGACAACACTCAATCGCCTTGACGAAAGCCGACAGGCACAAATCAGATGAAAAGTCTTCGGCAAGAGCCCTAGAAGATTAACCAAAGCCAGTTGATCCGCAGCTTCCCATTCTCTGCCGCCGCTGGAGAACCATTCTCCGATTCTCCGTCGATTCTCCAGAAGCTTGGGCTTCTGTAACATCAGGGAACAGCCAGGCGAGGAGACAATTAAAAGGCAATTCCAGCAATGCGCCTGTTTGCACCTGCCGGCCAGATATCAGCGACAAACGACATTGTCAACAATGAGCCAGTCGAGCACGATTATTACACTGGGCAACAAAAGAAAGATTTACAAAAAAAAAATAGAAAATAAATACATTTTATTGATATTATGACTTGTGGAAAATTACCTCGAAAATATCTGGAGCTTTGAAATCACATAATCTGTTACCCAAAAGTATGCTGTGAAAAATAGGAATCAAAATATTTAAAATAACTTAAATATTTGTCTAAAATAAACTTAGACCTAAAAGAATTTCTTCGAATACATAATTTGTTGTCCAGTGCTTTTAAAAATAAATACATCACACACCTGCAGACAGACTCACTCCAAAATACTTGGAGCAAATTATGTTGGGCCGTGGAGTCTCTCGCTCCTTTGTCGCATTTCCAAGGTGTTGAGGCCGTTGACAATGTGGAGCATCCCCCCGGCCTTCTTATATTTTTTAAGCTGTTAAGCCGCCGCTGACGGCTGACAGGTGGCAAAAGAGGAATCGAGGCATCGGAGTGCGAAGAAACAGTCGTTTTCGTCATAGACGCGTGCTGGAATTAGCCGCGTGCGAAAGAGAGGGGGAGTCGGGGAGTGAGAGAGAGGGGGGAGAAAGGGAGAAGGGCCTGACCAACAAGCAATCGATCCCGAGATGCCAACTCTGCTTGAAGAAGAAAAACAGAAAAGCCCAAGAATCAGACATTTTCTCGCTATTTTAATGATTTGGTGACCCCGAAGCCTTAATTCGAAATTCAAAAAGGTGACCCTGAGAAACACTTTTCAGGCAGTGTACTTTTAGCATTTTATTTATTGCCATTTAAAGTTTATTTTAAGTGTGTGGTGACCTCGATCATTTAAATATCAAACATTTCTGATAAAATTTTTATGTGGTGACCCCTATCCCTCAATTCGCATTTCAAAAAGATGACCCTGACCTACACTTTTGTTGGCTAAAAATCTTTTCTTCAATTTCTTTTTCCATTTTAATGTTGTGGTGACCCCAAATATTTAAGGTTCCCTCTAAAATCATTAAAAATTTTTTTGGAAAAATACTGGTGCTTGCTAAAATTTTGAAATTCGTCTAGAAAAAGCTATGATAGCCAACACTAACAAGGGGGAATTGTTTCCTGCTTCTTGCCCGTTAATTTGATTGCAACGCTGCTGTTGCCATAGTTACGGATGATATAAAATCCCCAAGATTTATGGCTTTTAAATTTCCATTCATGCCGGGATCTGGCTGATTGCTCTGGCATCCAGAAACAGAAACAGAGCCAAAAGCGGATGCACAAATCAATTGTCATTTGGCATGGAGAGTTGTCTCGGGGAGAGTAAGTTACTCGTAAAATGAAGTTTTCAATAAAAAATGCCCACCACTGATTGTCTACTTTATGTCGTGATGATGGCTTTCTTAGTGGTTCGTTCTCATTTTCTTTCTCGCTGGCAATCACTTTCATTTATGTTACTTCGTAGTTAAAAAAGTTTTAGTTGATAACTGAGTTCAATGGCGAATAAGTATTTATCGTGATCAGTCATCGCTCGACAATTGAAAGAGTAAACCGATTTAATCTCTCGTCTTAAATAATATTCGCAATTCTATTTTCGAATCTCACAGTCATTCTGCTCAAAGTGAGAGAACCGTGTCCGAAAAATGATGAAAAAGCTTTCATTGAAATTCTTCTAAAAGTACATTGCTTCAATGAATCACAGATGATTGATGCTTTTCATGATTTAGGTGTGCACTTAAATGTTCTAATAATTGACAATTCATACGAGAAAATATGTGAGAAAACATTTGAAAATTTCACTTAATTTTTTTTTGGAACCCATAAAAAGTTAGAGTTCCATTCTAATAACTCATCGATAAGTTGGAGATTCAACCTTAGCGAGGCCCAGTTTTGCAGGTGGCGAGGGCCTCTGAACTTGGCCGATAACTTTTTGGCTTAAAGCTTTGGCCCCTGTCAGGGCTGTTTCTCTTCTCAGCCAGCTCTCTCCCACTCTCTGGCCAATTTTGCTCCGACCGTAACGCTTGGATATGTAAATGAATTACTCGTAAATAGCTAATGTAACTACGAAAATATTTACATATGCGTAAGTGGGTGTCGGCAACCCACACACGTATTACACTAGCAAAAAATAGGAAACCTGAACTTAAGAAATCATTATACTTATAGAAGTTATATAGGGTGAATTGCTTACCCATTGATCCAAACGATCTTTGACAAGCGATCTTTTATCCTAAACTCAATCCATATTTGCGGATCTCATATGTTTAATTATTTCAACCAGATTTTAAAGTCTTGTATATGTTTTATGAGCTCAATTCGAGAACATATCATTTTGGTGACCCCGAAAATATTGAAAATATGTTGTCACAGCTTTGGATTCAATTGTAACTCACTAAATTATTTTAAAACAAATTCTATGCAAGCCTATTCTAATCCAGAGGATTTTAAATGAGAATGATGATTTCTTATTCGATTTTTTTTGTTACTCAGAGTTGAATTCTATGGTGATTAATTTCGCAGTGGACACGTTGGAATGCAGTCGTCATTTCTTCGAGTGCATGGAGCGCATTGCCACGTGCGGAGCGTTTGGAAAGCTTCGGCCCGAAAGAGCGAGCTTTGTGGCGGCGCCTACGTCACTGGGCCGCTTTTTGGGGGGCGGGTGAGCTTTCGGCGCCTAGAAAACAACCCCAAAGCGGCACCGCGAATCAGTCGCAAAAAAGTGCCCGTCGCCAGAACGCTGAAAAAACAGCAAACAATTGAGAGATAAATAAATAAAATAAATTCAAAATAGAAATAGTAAATTGAGTGACAGGAAAAGCAGCCAAAAAAGAGAGCTGCCGAAATCGAAATCGAATATTTTCAAAAGGGAAGCAAAAAGGTAGTTAACAATTGTTTTTTTTTTTTGTGTGTGTGTGTTATCTGTGTGTGTGTGCGTGTGGCTGGGAGAATCTTCTTCCTCTTCTTAGTTTGTTTTGCATTTTTTCGATCCTAATATTTATAACTATTTACCTGAATCAATCAAGGAAACCGCCGAGAGGATAACGAAAGCGCAGCCCCCGCAAACTTGCGACCCCCTCCATCAGTCCATCAATCCATCAGTCCATCCAACAGCCAACTATCCCCGATATCCAGATAATATCCAAATAATAACCAGAGATCCAGGAAAGAAATAGGAGAAGGAGGAACAGAGGGAGCAGGATCCAAAAACACAACAAACCCAAAACACACACTCCACAAAGATGTCATGGAGATATGCGGTAAGCAGAAGGGCAATGGGGAGGAGCGGGGAAAGTAGGGTTAAAAACAAAAACAACAAGAAGAGTGGGCGGATAAGGGTAGCAATAAAGTGTACAGGACACTGAGAAAAATATCGAAAAGTTTCAAAAAAATAGAAATAGTTTTGCATAAAAAAAGAGTAGTGTTTGTTTTAAAAATCTTAAATTAAAAACCGAAACTCGTAAAGAATTCGTTTAATTAATACAAATTTTTAAAACATTTATAAAATGATTTATTTAAATAAATAAACTAATAGTTTATTTTGATATAAAGTAAATATATACAAAAATAGGCTGTTTCTTATCATTTTGGATGATAAATCTTCCGGATTTTAAGAGATTTTCTCACAGTGTAATGAGGGGTTGGGGGCGTGGCGCTGGCTGCTTTGTCAAGTGCCGCGTGGCAGACTTTTCGACGCCAGCTTCGGACATCTGTCAAAAACAGCTGATGACGATGTCGAGCGATGATGATGACCTTGACTCGCCTCAATCTTTGGCCCTGTCGTCCTCCCGTTCTGCTGACCCAATTTGGCCACCCCTTTTCATACCCCCAAACCACCACCGACCACCCACCACCCACCACTTCACCTATAACCCACAACGAACAACGACACATAAAAAATCAGGCTAAGGAAAATAGAATTTGTTCTATTTTCTGTGGCACTGAGGCCTTGGCACATGTGTGCAGCACCACCAACACCACCCACCGCCCATTTGAAGGCCTCTAAATGCAAATGCAAAGTTCAAGTGCCTTTTCAAGGCGTGGCACCCAACCATCCAACCATCCGACCACCCAAAACTATTCCCAACATGTGGGTCGTTAAATAACCATCTTTGTCTGTGGCTTTTAACGGGCGATTATCCTGGCATTAACTCGGTTTTGGCGCCTAATTTTTTGGGTCACCAGTGCACACTGGCCGGGGTCACCACCATTCGTTTAATTTTGGGCTTGTCCTTGGAGGGATAAAGGTTTTTAATTCGAAATTCTAAATTCTTAAATACCTGAAATTCTCCTTAAGATATATGAGATCTCAGAAACGTTCTTTAGTAATCATAATTATAATAAAAATGTAAAAACACTTTTAAGGCTTTAAGCCTTACAAAATTGGTTAGTTAAATAATATTTTATTTATTATTTGATTTATTAAATTAGAAAATAATCAGATTATAATGGGGTAACCAATAATTTCAAAAATCAACTCCGGCAACCATAATTTCTGGTCGCAAAAATATGTCATTAACCAGATGGCCGGCCCTTCCGCTAATTGAAAATCAACCAACGGGAATTAGCCTAACCAAATTAGTGACGCTGCACTGGATTTGATTGACCCAAAAATGCCGATCGGTGGTAATAGGCTTTCGGCTTTTGGCTTTTGTGGGCTGGGCTAAAGAAGATTACCCATACGCCGCGTGGGCCAATTAACTTGATTACAAAATGTAAAGACAGGAACACAAAGTGTGAACACTGCTGAACTTGAGGACCCAAATCGAATGCAAAAACTTAATGAATTCGGGAGGCAGTGAAGCGAATTAAGTTGTTGGCTCAAATTAATTGCCCGGCTTCCGTGTAATGGCCATTGTGAAGAGCTGTAATAGATATATAGTATATATATATATAGGTACTTACTTATAAGCCCCGGAGCTTAGCTAAAATGTCAATGTCATCGCCGTTTTCCGCTGCCAGTGCTGCTGGCGCTGGCTCAGTGTCAAGCCCATCGGGAGCGCTAATTGAACAATCGATAGAGCACTGTATCTGTATATCTGTATCGGTATAGACCCACATACCATATACCTACATCTATTGTAGGTAAATACTATATATAGACGTTTTGTGTGCCGATATTGTGGGCGTGTCGCATCGCAGCTGTTGCGCCTGATTGAGCAGAAAGCGAAAGGCAAACGCTTTGGGGTGCACTGAGAGAAATTACTTACGATTCACTGATTTATTTTGATTCCATTAAAATATTATCACAAAATATTTACTTTTCATATTTTCAAAACTCACAAAAATCACAGAAAAAAACATTTGAAAATAAAAAAAAATAAAAACAGAGAACAAAATTGTATTATATAAAATGTTCCTATTTTTATTAAACTAATGTGAGAAAAAGTTTATTTTGATTTCATTAAAATATTTTTACAAAATATTTACTTTTCTATTTTCAAACTCACAAAAATCACAGAAAAAATTATTTTAAAATAGAACAAAAAATAAAAACAGAGAAACAATTTTTACCTTATAAAATGTGCCTTTTTTTATTAAACTATTGTGATTTATCAAATGATATTTAATTGAATATCACCAAAAACATAAGTTTACAAATGCCCAGAAGTTGAAAAACACAAAATGTTTAATTTTTTTTTTTTAGATATTTCTTATTTATTTTGATATTTTTTTTAAATTTTTTTTTATTTATTTCTTATTTATTTCTATTAAAAAGTCACAGAAATCTTCCATATTGTATAACAAAAGACCCTACCACATTTTTCTCTCTGTGCAGCAGAAGCTGAACTCAAAAGCGGCGACTTGAAAGCGTTTCCCCATTTGGACCGAGCCAGAAACCCACCCAAAATGGGGGAAGCGTTTCTCTCAAGCTCAAGGTCAATCCGCGATCGGCTGTCGGTTTTGGGAAATGGGAGAGATAATCGTAGATGGGAATAAATATGTGAGGATATTGGTTATAATATAATGAAAGATCGAAAATCCCTTGTCGATGTAAATTTATTTTATTAAATCTATAAATCCCTAACCCTTTTAATTTCCACTTTTAAAGCTGCATAAATTTGTGAATCAGACAGCTTTTTGATGGGCTATACTCGTATATATCTTTCCCAACCCATAAACGTGCCCGCCTTAAAAGGCAAATTAAGCATCGCATCCACTGTATTGCGCATTTAATTGAAAATTTAGTTTTGCAATGTGGGAAATTGTTTTGTTTTGGCTTCGTTTTGTTGATTTGCTGGCTGCCAAAGTTTTTCGCGCTCAATGTTGGGAAATCAGCTGAGGAATGTCTCTTTCAGATTTCTTTTTCCTTTTTTTTTGTTTTCATAATTATCCGGGGAATTTTGTTTACATTTTTACCTGTTTTTTTGGGGGAGGGGGATTTAGGGCATTCCACGTTGGTTCGTTGACTGTTTAATCAATAACAAAAAAAGTTACTGCAGGATACAACTGGCTTGCATGTCAATGCGATTTGCATTTGTCGAGTGCCCAAAAACTATGCAGATTATGCAGATATACAGATATATCTATAAATGTGTCACACTTTTATACATATGTATAGATTTATCAATGCCATTGGCCAGACGAAAAAACAAATAAAAGCTTGTAAATTTCTTTTTGGTCGAAAATTAATTGTTGCTCTTGATTTTGGCTTGTCTTAATTTCCAACATTTTCAGCCGAGCATTTTCCGTTTTCACACTTGAAAAATGATTTTCGCTCTCGTATTTCTATTTCGGGGAATTTCTGTGCTCAAGGCCAAGCAAGTAAATCGCGAATGAATTACAAAAAGTTTTAATAAATATATATGGATCGAAAATGTCCGCAGATGCTTGAATATTCTGTATTCCAGTAAATAGTTTTTGAATGCCTAAAAGTATTTGGGGATTACAAATTTTTAAAAATATTTCTAAAAACCATCTTACTATTTTATTTTGTAGTTTTAAAATGATAACTTATTTATTTATATCAAATACTTAATTTAAAGTTTACTGATAACAATATTTCCTAATGAAACAGAAGCCATTTTTGGTAAATAACTATAAAATATTTTTTTTAACATTTTTTTTTGTAAAAAAGAGATACATTTTTTGTAAAAAAAAGAATACCTATAAATTAGATTATATTTTCTATTATATTTCATTTTTTTTTCCTTCACTGCAACCGATCCTATACCCACAAAAAAGGTTATAAATCTAAGGCAACGCCATTAAATAATAGTAAAAGGCAAGCTCACAAGGCTGACCGCATAATTTCCTTTCGCGTCCTTCCTTCCCTAGTTAGTTTAGTTTAGTTCAGTTTATTTAGCTGATTGCATTGTCTAGCCGCCTTGCTGCCTTGCCACATTCCATCCTGCCCCACTTGCGTTGCATTGTGGCATTGTTTTTCCATTTTCCATTTTCCATTTAGCCTGCTGCACTTCCTGCAGATATAGTAGAATAGCAGAAGGCGAACGAGAATAAGGACGAGAACTGTGTCAGAGGCCCAGAGGTCAAGCAGAGGGGCCCAACTGTTGCCACCTGCTAGCCGCAACATGTGGAGCGGATGTGGGTCAAAAACCCACCGCTGCAGCGGTGCCAAAGGACATCAATCGCAATCGAAACGAGATTATGACATCCTTAAACTGCAGTGTGTGGCGGAAAGCCCCTTTGTCGAGAACTAGTTTATATCGCTTGGGTGTAGTAATAAATGAAATGAGATTTTGATGCAGTCTTCAGAAAAGGAAATAGGTTTACTGAACCTACTTATATAAATCTACCGTCTATAAATTGGCATAGCCAAAACAGTACTCAAAATTGTTGCCATCTATTTTCATTATAGATTTTGTGTTTTGTTTTTGTATTATATTTCCTTATTTCAAAAAACAAATGTATTATTATTATTAGTAATTATCTACTAAGATCTACTATTATCAGCATATTTTCTAGTATTATTTGGATATTATCTAGTATTTAATTTCTGTCCAAAAAAAGTTTTTTTTTAAATTGAAGAATATTTGAATTAAATTATTAAAAAAATTTTATTGCGAAAATTCATATAAACTAAGGAAGTTTATAATTTTTATTAGACTACTTTTAATTACTAAAATTGTTATTTTCCGATTTCAAAATTAAATTATTATCTTTTTGGCAGATTGTTTATTTTGAACCTCTTTTTTATTCTTCTATTTTTATATTAATAATTTTTTTGTGGTATTAAAAATTTTCTTGTATTTTATTTCTGCCCCAGAAAAATGTTTCCATCAAAATGAAATTATTGAAAAAAGTTATAAATGGCCCTCTCACTATTTTTTCCCCTACTAAAATACACACCTCTCAGGTATTTTGGCCCCTTGGCCGTCGTCGACTGTTTTCAATGTGGCTATAATAAGATACGAACGCTTTCAAAGTTGCCAATAGATTCACTCACACGATTCGCTCAGGGGGAATATCGGAATGGGAATGGAAGTGCCATATAGATGCCACGACTCTGGTATATCTGGCTATATATCTATCTGTATACATATGCTGGCGATTAGACGGGGCACCGTTTTTCAGCATTCAATCATGCCAGTGTTTTCCATTTTCCATTTGGCGTTTGCATTTTGTGTTTTCCCCCTTTTGGATTTGTCGTGTCCAGCTAATTGTCTTGTCATGCGGGCCTCACATATAATTATATATATATATATATCTTTTTTTTTATAAACAAGGGGGGATGAGTCACAGACAACAAATTCGTTGCTGGGTTCCACTTGCGCTCCAATATATATTTATTTTCTCTTTGCTTTGCTTTTCACTGTACATCATCGGTGAGTAATTTTTTTTCTTCGAGTTTTCTATCAAGTATTTTTAGATGCAAATCAGTGGGCGGTGGTGGGTGGGCGGTAGCGTAATTTTCTTGGCAAGGGGGACAAGGTCAAGGCGCAGCTTCACACTCACCTGAGCAAAAGCTTTCCCTCTATTTCCGTTTCCAAGTTGATTAAGATATATTTAGGTTCCCTCTTTTTCCGTATTGTATTACTCTTGATAAGAGTTTGTTATTCTTAATAGTTTACATTATTATTTAACAAATAAATTGGGTTCCTTAGGGAAGAACTACATTTAAATTATTTAAAATATAATTTATAATTTCATAAATAAATTGCGATTATTGGGTCCTTTAATTCCTTTTTTTTTCCTTGTGATTATTATTATTTAACAAATAAATTGGGTTCCTTAGGGAAGGACTACTTTTAAATTATTTAAAATATAATTTCTAATTCTTTTAATTTAATTTATTTTCTTTTAATTCATTTATTTTTCCTCTGATTATTATTATTTAACAAATAAATTGGGTTCCTTAAATACTTTTAAATTATTTAAAATATTATTTTACAATTTCAAAAATAAATTTCGATTATTTGTTCCTTTAATTCTTTTATTTTCTCTGTGATACATTATTTCTAATCATTTTTTCCAGCTTCTCACAGACAGATACAGCAGCAGCATCGGTGATAGATATAGTCCCCACTATTATCAGGTTTGTCATTGTTTTCAGAAAACAAAAAGCTTTGCATGAGGTTTTTAAATGTGGATGTCTAAATTGTGCTGTCCTAAGTGCCCTAAGTTTTTCGGATATATTTCCTTTGCTGTTCTGTGACACCGAAAATTCCCCAAACTAACCAGAAAACTAATTTTGTGCCACGCAATATAACAATCGAAATCAGGCGAATATATGGGCCACGGCGAAAATAATGCTATAAATAATCTCCACATTTTGTGCGCTTTTCATCAACAGATTTAGAACAATTAACCCACACACACCTTGCGCCGACCAAAGAATCTCAGACGTCTATATATATAGAGGAAAGCTATATGCCATAGATCAGTCACAATAGATCAACCGATGTTCGGGCAAAATGTTAAAGAACTCTGGCGACAGATGCTTAAAATTATATGTATATTTTATTTGTCTCTCATCGTTTCGTTGATTTTCGTTTTCAGGGTCGCATGCCGCGACAGAAAGCAAAAGTTTCCGAAACGTGAACACCTATCCCCCAATTGTTCACCCCAAGATGATGGTATTATGACAAGTCAGACAGTCGATAGCCAACGAAATAGTATCAAATAGGGAAAACAAAATACAGAAAAGAAAGCACACAAAAGGCAAGACAAAGTTTTCACTTTCTGTCCCTGAAATTGTCAGACAACGAACTGTATATATGTAGGTATATATATTTATAAGGTGGAACCCTCTGGGGCGACCTCCCTCTATCCGTCTGATTTGTCATCTTTTGTAACCAAATTGCGACCTTCGCCTTTGCCATAAATCTGCAAGGCTAGGCATATTATTTCCTGCCTTTTTTGTCTTTTTTTTTTGGCAATTGACACCAAGTCTGTGATGTCATATATAGTGGGGGAAGTGGGGGGGATTCCTCAGAAGCCTGCCAAAAATTTCCACAAAATCTAATTACCGAAGGACTTTTAGGTATTGGTAAATCGATTTTGAAAATTCCTATTTAAATAGTTCCTATTAAATGAGAAGCATAAAGCACTAGGATATTAAAAAATCATGATTTTGATGCTTAATAAACATTAATGAAAATTGGGTCAAATATTTATTTAATTCAATCAGAAAAAACGTTTACTGCTATTAACTGAAGGTTCGATCCTGATTTCTTACCCAAAAACAATTAGTACTTTGGTCATAAAAATAGAACTAATGACCCAAACATGGAGTGTCCTACCTTGCTGAACTCGTTATAAAATTCCCAATCAATTGGCATTTAAACCTGAAAATTTTTAAATTTTGTAATTTTTCGCAAAAAATCATAAATGTGAAAATTGGGTCCAAAATTAATATTTTAAAATCAGACGGAAAGTTCACTGATATTAATTATTAGGTCGTTAGTTGCTCAAAACAGTACGCCTTTTTGATTTGGACCATTTTGGTCCAAGTTACAGCAAAAAATCGATTAAGAAAAATTTCAAATTGGTACCAAAAATCAAAATCCTGATTTTCCACCCAAAAAAACTTAGTATTTTGGTCACAAAAATGGGAATAATGATCCAAATATGGAGTGTCCTACCTTGCTGAACTCGTTATTAAATTCCCAATCGATTGGCATTTAAACCTAGAAAATTTTAAATTTTGCCATTTTTCGCAAAAAATCATATCAAAAATGTGAAAATTGGGTCCAAATTTAATTTTTTTAAATCAGTCGGGAAGTGCACTAATATTAAAAATAGGGTCGTTAGCTGCTCAAAATAGTACGCCTTTTTGATTTGGGACCGTTTTTGGCCAAGTTACACCAAAAAATCTATAGGAATTACCAAATTTTTACCAAAAATCAAGATCCTCATTTTCCACCCAAAAAACAATCTGTAAAATCAGTATTTTGGACTAAACAAGGTAGTTGTCGACCAATTATGGAGTGGCTTACCTATTTGCACTCGTAATAAAATTCCCAATCGATTGGCATTTAAACCTAGAAATTTTAGTTTTATGCCATTTTTTGCAAAAAATCTTAAAACGTAAAAATAGGGAAGAAACTATTTTCTTCGTAGGTACTTCGAGTTCCCTGAAACGAATTAGTTTTTAAGTGCCTAAGGAGCTTTATTAACTGAGAGCTTTTTACTAAAACCTGGTCAGCCTTTGAATTGTTTAATTTGTGTATTAAGCAGTGTTCGCCAGCAGAAGCAGATCATAAATCGTTTGCTATCTGGGATAAATGCTCCCTCCTTACTAATCTGTTGCATTTAATTTCGGATCGTATTGCAGTCGCCCAGCCGCTTGGAGACCTCCGAACAGACCACAGGCCGTCAGCTGCAGCGAGTCCTGCACTACTCGATGGCTCCTAGCCGGGCACTTCCAGGACTCCGCCGGGCCGAGTGCGCCATCCACGACGTTGACTGTGATGAGGTCTATCCGGGCATCTACATTGGTGATGCGTAAGTGTTTGAACAACCTCCACAAAGAGCCAAAAATATCTATTAAAATTTAAATACCTTTATATTCAAGTGCGGCGGCCAAAAATAAAACGTATCTGAGAATGATGGGCATCACCCATGTCCTGAATGCCGCCGAAGGATGTCGCTATGGTCAGGTGGACACCGGACACAGTTACTACCGGGATATGCCCAGCATCAGGTAACCTATACGATCCGAAGTAGCCCAATTGCTGAACCGACAAGAGGCAACAACATGAACAATCGAAAGGAATGCAAATTCTCGACAACTTTCGCTCAAAATTTGTTCATATTTTGTTTTGAATCGCATACAGTTTTTTAATTTTTATTTGATTTTTCACTACACACACTTCGAAATTTCTTTGAAAAGATCTTCCTATTTTTCTATCTCTTTTTTTATCTTTTTCTCCACACTCGTAAAAACCACTTTTTGTATCATCATTTATATCATTTTGGCACTCAATAATCATGTTATCCATACATTATCACCTTGATTTTGGCTCAACTTTGCTGTTGTTGCTGTTTGTTGTGTACTGTGTGTGTGTGTGTGGTTTTGTTTGTGCATTAGACGCAACCATAAGGATTGTGTTTTTAGGTACATGGGCTTCCCCATGGTCGATGCCCCAACGACGGACATCTCGCGGTACTTCTACGTGGCCTCCAAGTTCATCGACAGCGCCATTAGCAGCGGCGGTAAGTGGTGAAGTAATGGGGTCCAGAGTAAGCATTTGGTGACCCCGACTTGCTGTAAACTTGCAAATAACCAGTTCTCAATTAAGAATTAATTTTAGATGTAAAGAGATATAGATTCCATGATCAGACATTACT
Organism: Drosophila prostipennis; assembly: GCA_037075205.1. Taxonomy (NCBI): domain Eukaryota; kingdom Metazoa; phylum Arthropoda; class Insecta; order Diptera; family Drosophilidae; genus Drosophila; species Drosophila prostipennis. The sequence continues at coordinate 954,260 of JBAMCJ010001283.1, read as the reverse complement.
TGCAATAATTTGGTGACCCCAACAACAGAAATAATTTTCATGTGGTGACCCAGACCTTCACTTTTCGACCTATTTTAATTTGTTAGTTAAAGATGTGTGAGATCTATATTGAAATAGATTCCAGATAATCAGACAGTATTTAAAAGACTTATAAAGCCGCTTTTGGTGACCCCGATCTTCAGTTACTCTGGATCGTTTGCCTAAATGACAATCCATATAGACTTATATACTAATCCGACATCCATTTAACAGGCAAGATCTTGGTCCACTGCCTGGTGACCCCAACAACAAAAATAATTTTCAGTAAGGTGACCCAGACCTTCACTTTTCGACCTATTTTAATTTGTTAGTTAAAGATGTGTGAGATCTATATTGAAATAGATTCCAGATAATCAGACAGTATTTAAAAGACTTATAAAGCCGCTTTTGGTGACCCCGATCTTCACTTACCCTGGATCGTTTGCCTTAATGACAATCCATATAGACTTATATACTAATCCGACATCCATTTTAACAGGCAAGATCCTGGTCCACTGCCTGGTGACCCCAACAACAAAAATAATTTTCAGTGAGGTGACCCAGACCTTCACTTTTCGACCTATTTTAAATTAATTTGTTAGTTAAAGATAAGATCTATATAGAAATAGATTCCAGATAATCAGACAGTATTTAAAAGACTTATAAAGCCGCTTTTGGTGACCCCGATCTTCAGTTACTCTGGATCGTTAGCCTTAATGACAACCCATTCAGACTTGCACACTAATGCGACATCCATTTTAACAGGCAAGATCCTGGTCCACTGCCTGGTGACCCCAACAACAAAAATAATTTTCAGTGAGGTGACCCAGACCTTCACTTTTCGACCTATTTTAAATTAATTTGTTAGTTAAAGATGAGATCTATATAGAAATAGATTCTAGATAATCAGACAGTATTTAAAAGACTTATAAAGCCGCTTTTGGTGACCCCGATCTTCACTTACTCTGGATCGTTTGCCTTAAAGACAATCCATATAGACGTATATACTAATCCGACATCCATTTTAACAGGCAAGATCCTGGTCCACTGCCTGGTGGGCATGTCCCGATCGGCCACCTGTGTGCTGGCCTACCTGATGATCTGCCGGAAGATGTCGGCGGTGGACGCGATACGCACGGTGCGGATGAGGCGCGATATCCGGCCCAACGATGGATTCCTGCAGCAATTGGCCGACTTGGATATGGAGCTCAAGCGCAAGAACCTATATCCCTACTAGTGGGACTCTTGGGGGAGCCTAAGATACAACCAAAGATCCAAAACAGAGAGGAATCTGGGGGGAAATCCGACAAGCAAAACAAAAATTAAGAATATTATTATGAAATGAAAATTGAAAATGAAAATCGTTGTTCTAAACAAAACAAAATTGAAGCCTACAAAGCTAACGACTTATAATGGTAACTTGGTCTTCTGATATATAAACTGTTCATCCCCAAAACTGTATAATCGCGGCATACCCATATTGTAGGACTAATATACACATATATACATCTATATATATATACAACCAGCCAGAAGGGAATCAAGTTATCTCCACTCTCACGAAAAGAAAAGCAAAAAAACCACTCACTCGATAACACACACTTAGAGACCTAGATTGGTAGAGCCACGATCGAAACAATATACGAGGCGATCGACCTATATACCTTGCCTATACCTAGAAATACAGATTTATATACATGTATTCCGGACCCACATCTATGCGTATTTTTTCTAAGGCTCATCTGTGTTTGCGTTCTGTTCCATAGCCCCACTTCCCTGTATCTATCCTACATCCATCCCCCATCCATATCTCTATCCCCAAAAGCAATCCCTAATCTTCCATCCCCAACATACTATATAAGATGAAAGAGCTGAAACTAGATCATGAACAATGTTTGCGGACACAAACGTAACCAGATGCATATATATACTGATATATAACTGTGTAACGGATATACAAGCATGCGTTATATACACCTATACCATATATATATATATACTATATACACCAAGTGTGGACAATGTAATAAAACCAAATTCATATTTTCTAGAACATGTACGATGTTTAAGAGCAGACGAAACAAATAACTAAACCAAATCAAATGAGCAGAACAAGTAACTAAAAACTAAAACTAAACTTAAGAAGTGATTAATAATAAAAAAAAATCAAAACAAAAACAAAAAAAAGGAAAGATTGTTTAAAAGTTAAGAGATTCTGGGATTTTGGGGAATTATTTTAGATAGATTTGTATTTTACTTTTATTTTAGGAAATTATTTTGTGGTGATAATCAGTTTTTTATTTTTTGAAGTTTAAATTTAAGAAATAGGTAAATATTTGTATTACTTTCAATTGGAATAATATGATATAATAATAATATAGAAATAATATCTTGTAATTTAGAAAGTACCTCTGATCTTCAGTTAAAATATTGTTTACAAAAGTGGAAAGGAATCAAAACACTAAGATGCTTCCAGTTCTTAAATCAGTTCGAGCTCTTGGTGAAGTGTGAAGGAAATTGAATTCGATTTCCCCCCGGTTCCCACCCATTCCCCATCGATAATTCCGATGGTGTTGTGGGGTCTCGGGCATTAGCTGCGCCTGCTAACTGCCTGGAAACACCTGCAGGGGCAGCTTCTTATCGAGGTTCTGGACTCACCAGGCTCACCTCTGAGCGTAATTAAAACAGATGATATTGGCTACCTGGAACTGGGGCTGCTGCTAACCGCATAGTTGACCCTAATTTGGAACTATCAATAACCGAGGCGAACTGAGCCAAAATAGAGGAGAACTAGAGGAGAACCAGAATCCAACCACCACAAGATGGCCCAAGATTTCGATCGTGCGCACAGTCAAAACAATAAAATTAATGTCTCCGCTGGGGTTCACGGGGTTCACGGTTCACGGCTATGGGACCAGGGATCAGCGGGTGCCACTTAAGTGATCCCGAAATGGGATTCCTCTAAACCCTAAACAGGTAGCAGTTGTTAAAAGTCGTTGAACAACAAATGGAACAACACCGTTTTTTTCGATGTACAATCACTTCTGCCAGCCACAAGACTACAAAACACCAAAGGCAGTCGGTTTAGAGTGCTTAGATGGCATACTAGTCTGAAGGAACTCGACTTTGGCCGATACGATATCGAAGAAAAGTGGTATGCGGGGTGCTAATACATTCAAATGTGTTATAAATAGTAAATCAATGCTCTGTGTGTGGCGGTCTCTGAAAGGTAAGTGTATTCCATAGTCGTGGTGGAGCTGCCACCTCTATCTTTTTTTTGATCAGGTCAAATGGCAAAAGAGACGATGTCCAGCGGCGTTGTTGGTATTTTTCAACTCACTATTTTTTACGGGGGAGTGGGAATGGCTAAACTAGTTTCTTGGTTTCCCAGGCCCCGAACTAAGCTGCTGAAAATCATTTTTCAAAGCCCACACTTAAGACCCGCACTTCATGGAACAGCTGGCCCCCCGAGTCCGCGATAGAGACCATATACATAACCATATCCCTTCGCTCCCGAGGGTGACACATTGGGAATCCAGGAGGGAGTGGGTAAATAGATGAGGACTCTATGCATAGAGCACATGAAACAATTATTATTATTAATAAGTTAGTTTTGCGCTCCACGTGCCACCAACACCACCACCCTGTTCCAGTTCTATCGTTCTTGCGAATTACGTTATAAGATTAAGCATGAAAAATGTTACGAATACTTTCCTCTCTCAGGAAGGATTTCACATGCAAAAGAGTTAAATAATTATAAGTACACACACTATTCAAGGGGAGTGAGGGCGACAACCCTTTGGTACACTGGAAAAAAATATATTTATTCATATTTATACAATACAATGTTTATAAATGGTTAAATTATGATATGGGACTAAACAATTGTTACTATTCTTTTTTCCCTGTGTACTTGTTCCTCTGCTCCCCTTTCGAATTGTCCTTTTAAGCTCTACAAATAGTTGATGGCCTGGCAGCTGTGTCCTGGCGAATCAGGAGCAGATAGATTGCGATGGTGAGTCCAGGTTTCCGTTGGCACAGGGGGAATTACCTTGTTACGGGTTTGTTTGAGCACCTGTAATTGTTTACGAAACCTGCATGTTAGGTTATTTATGTCCTTGCACTCCAGATATTCTTTGGCTTTCACTTTGTTCATAACTTGTATGTTTTATCATATTAAAAATATATAATTTTATTTCCCTTATCAGGAAACCCCAAATAATCAGATCAAAGGCTAAACTCTGGAATTCTTTTGGCATAATGGAACATTTAAGCCTTTTTCAATGGACTGCCGCATTTGTTCGTATATATTTTATTAATATCCCTGCATTGAAATGCTCAATTGAAAGCGTTTAATTAAATTTACCCACAAAATAATAAAAGTTAAGGAAATTCCAATTCATTTTTACACTCCAGCGCTTTGTAAAGCGTTTTTTTGTTATTTTCGTTCTTTTTTTTCGGAATTATTAATGAGCTCAGGAGCTTTGGGAGTCGCAGCAATTTGGATGGGCTTACTGCGGCACACAAACTCACGCAACTTAAGCAAATATTAAATGCATTTTCGGTTTTCCGAAACGAAACGAAACGAAAATGGGCAAATTCCGAAAGGGAAAAAGCCAGATGGAAAATGCACAGAGAGATGGGAAATTTGTGGCTGCTCGACGGAGTGAAAAACAATAAATAATGCAGCCAATTAAAACTTTGGCTGTTTGGCTTCAAATTCAACACCAACAGCAGCAATAACAATGCGTTTCGGAGGCAACAACAAATGAACAAACATACAAATATACAAATAACAACAACAACAACAAATGCAATAACAACTAATTGACAAACAACAGAAAATTGAATGCAATAAAGCACATGTGGGTTAACTTATCCAGTATGTATGTACATATGTATATATGGTTTGGCACTATTTCGATACCAGTTCGATATACGTTCGTTCCCTAGATATATGTAAGATATAAACAGGAGTGAGTGCGGATATATGCTTTGTTATATGACCATCTATCTGGTCGGCGTGATGTGATGGACAGACAACAATCAATTAAAAAAGGGAAGAATAAACGGAGTAGAAGAAATAACTCGACTAACAGATACCCAGTAGTACTAAATAGTTATTTAAGCCTTTGTAAAATTCATTTTTCCGTTTTTTTGAAAATACTATGAGATAAAATAGTATAGAAAAATATTTAAAATGTATTTTATAGTCCTAAATGGTTTGGATTTTTAAATATATTAAAAAAAATTTGTATGTGTATTTTAAAATATATTTTAAAATTGTTGTATAATATTTTATCATATTTATTGTTTTTATAAAAACTAAGTAAAAAGAATGGGCTTAAAAATAAATTCCAAAAAAGCTCTTAAGTTTCTCTGGTAAATTTATAGTCCCTCCCTTTTTCGAAAAGGGTGTCGAATAAAAGAGGAATAAAAACCGGAAAAATCAATGCAATTTGACAGGAACACGGCGATGCAGCAGCAGCATCATCATCATCTGACCGAGAAAAAGAAATAAAACCAGCTATATGTACGTCCAGCCTCTCGGCTACTCGAAATTATTATTATAAACTTCTTCACTTTTAATGGAATTGTTATCAAAACACATTAAAAACGACAGACAAGCAGAATGAGTGAGTGGAGTGAGTCGGGGGAAGAGGGGAATGGGGGGCTGCTATAAAGGGGGGCGGAGCGGCAAGGGGGCGGGGCAAAGGCAGTGGAAGCTGGACGGACACGCAACCCGAACGCATCGCAACGAGAACCAATCAAATGCACTTTGTCAATGCCAATTCACACAATAAATCTACAGCCAGATAGCAAAGTGCCAGACGAGGCCGAGGGGCGGGGCGGGGAGGGAAAGGGCTAGAGGGGGGTTTTCGGATATGCACTGGGGGAAAAAAATGAACCCTTTGATTAACTCTAACATCAGTGCGAAATATTCAAAGGAAACGTAATAAATTTTTTATTTTTGGTGACCCCGATTTATTACTATCATATCATAAAAACTAAAACTTTATAAATATACATGTGTAATTTTTGGTATAAATGTTATTTTCCAGTTAAAATGGATTTATTTTTTTAATTTAATTATTATTAGCAGCACATCTATAAAAAAGTTTTGATTTGGTGACCCCCACCTTTTAAAATCATTAAACTTATTCATATAGGTTACCACTTGTGGTCCCAGTTTCAAGTATTGTGAGGAAAAGATAAGCTTTTGATACGCTTATATGTCAAATTATTTTTCTGAGTGCAGAGTAGAGTGGAGGAGGTGGTAAAATGGGGATAGGTGCTGGTTTGACAGAGAGAAGAGCAACAAAAGAGCGAAACATGAGAAACGATTTGGTGGAGAAAAAAAAAACGATCACCGAAAAATGAATGCTAACTTAAGCGCCAGGCATTAAGGCACAAACAAAAAATAACAGCCATTATATATCATCGGATATCATTGTGTTTCAATATATTTTTCCAGGCACCGAAAATGAGGATTAATCAAAAATAATGATGGAACACAACAAAGATTTTTGGTGAAGTAAAAGGTTAAAAACTGAAATAGAATCAAGTAATTTTTCTTAAAAAATAAATATTGTATATTGAATTTTTAGGCTTTTTGTATTATTTTCAGGTTAGAATCCCTCGTAAGCCGGGATCCAAAACCATTGCCAGACATTGACCCCGAACCCAATGATAGCCACATGCCCCCAAGGCTAAAGTGTCCAGGGATCAGGGATCAACGAAAAGGAGGCTGCCACATGGCATGGATGCCAATGGTGGACTGGTGGAGCCTTCTACCTGAGTCGAGTCCTCGAAACGGAGTTAATTGCGACCACGCCCTCTCCCACCTGGGGGACGATCAGCCTGCTGACACCTAACTTCTTGTGGGGACTTCGTTCTCGATCTGGATGAGAACCATCTGGTACTTGGGACCATTAGAGCTCATTATGGTCTCTGGACTCCAGCCTCCTTTCGTCCGACACTCTGTTGATTTCTCCACTGACATTTTGTGGATTTTGCACTGCTCATTAATTTATTTAATTTTTTTTTTATTTCGTAGGTGTCTAACCAAAACTATCAAAAAAAAAAGGAAAAAATTGGACACGCTTCGTCACCTTGGAAGAGGAAGAGAACCGACGGGGGAGGCCAAACGAATTGTCTCTGAATTAATGTTGAAAATTAAAAACTTCACACGCACCTTTCTCGACCATGAAAAAACGCGTGCGACAAAAAATAAAGTGAGGGAGAAATAGGGAAATGGAAAAATAGCAAGATAGATGTTCTGAGTGAACCCACCGAAGTTTGATCGACGACACTACCAGATAAGACCCATAAACAGAAGAGCCCGAGAGAAACTAACAGCGAAGTGGGGGCCATAAAAGTGAGATGGATATCTAAGTTTAACCAGAATCACACAGAACTTCGTAGACCCTTCGGGCGAAACTGGAAATACTTTAAGTAGATAATGAAAAAGCCAAAAAGGGGAAAGTTTTGTAGTATTCGAAAGCTTAAATCGGAAAATGGGAGTTTAAAAACACATCCCTTTGGAAACTAAGCTACCAGTAACCCTCGCAAAACTAAAAAAAAGAAATCAACTTTTAAGGTTACTTGCTAATTTTATGGTTGCTTCTTGGGCCTTAGGCTTTTGAAAACTCCTTACACTGAGACAAATAAGTTCTTGGATGTGATAGAAAAAAAATACTAATAATAATATAAATATTTCTAAAAAATATATCTATAATATAAAATATCTAAAAATAAATATTAAAATAAGCTACATAATCTCTTTTAATATTTTTTATATATATATTTTTTTTAATTTAACACGATTATATTAAGAAGTAGTTAGTTATCCAAATGAATTATATTGTTTATGCTGTAATAATACAGGTATACATTATTTTTTTATTTAAGTGGATTATATTAAATATTTATATTATAATTTCTGGTACACTTTTCATGTGTAGGCCTCGAGCCTTCTTACGCTTACTAATTAAGCAAATCGACGCCAAGTGCGTGTTCCGCGTTCACATCCGTCGCTGGAAGAGGAAGAGGGTGGCTTGTCAGGGGTATGGCGGAAGGGGTGGGGAGGGGGTGGTCGGGGTGCACAGGTGGGGGGTGTCATGCGTCAGCGGAGTGGTGGCAAGTCAAGGAAGAGAAACAATGAGAATGCGTGGCTGATGAATTACTTGCGTTGTGGAGTGTGAACAAAGGGGGGAGGTTAGAGCCTGGTCAAGTGTAAGCCCCCCCTTCTCTGTGACGAATTGCCAAGCTGCCCCTGAAAATGCAGTTCAGCCTTTGAAAAGTGCAACAAACGAAGAGAAAATAAAAAAAGAGAAAAAGGGACGGGGTCTTCTAATGGTGATCAATCTTGAGGGCTTTGACTGGCTTCCAAGCGACATACCAACATTTATATATTTATAAGCAAGTATACCTAACCTTTTTTAAGGGTATACTATACTGTACTATTAAATAATAAACCATATTGGAATTATTCCTATGTTTAAATTAAAATTTTAAACCTTAACAGAAAATGTGTTGAAATAAATTGCTTATAATAATATATTTATCATATTATTATTTGGTTTTTATTATTTTATTAAAAAAATACTAGAATATTCTAGTATATTTATTGATTGTCTAAAAAAGGGTATTTCCAATTTTTAACCTGAACAGAAAATGAGATGAAATAAATTGCATATAATAAAATATTAAACATATTATTATTTGGTTTAAAATATTTTTCTTAATTATGAATAATTATGTTTTATTTAAAAAAAAATACTAGAATATTCTAGTATATTTCTTGAATGTCAAAAAAAGGGTATTTCAAGCCATAGATAGAAATGTTTGCCTAATCTTGGTGGGTGTATCCTTTTTGGCCAGGACTTCTGGCATATTTCACATGTCCGCGTAACGCTTAATAATTTGACAGCTCGTTTGACAGATGGGCCAAAAACGCAGAAGAAAAGGAGCGAAAAGCGCGGACTCTCAATAATAAATTAGCTAAGAAATGAAAAAGAAAACAGGCAAAAGAAAAAACGAGTCAGACGACCAACAAAATGTAAACTGTAAATGGAACAAGAACTCAACGAGCGACAAATGCAATTTGGGAACGCATTTCAGCATTTCACGAGGACTTCGGGCCCAATTCGAGTTTGCAGCTTCGCCGTTTGCAGTTCGTAGTTTTCAGTTTCCAGCTTGCAGTTTTCTGCTTTCTGTTTTCAGTTTTCAGTCTGCCTTAATAGCCATTAGCTGGGCAATTTTCTCAGCGCACCAACACACACACACACATGGCCAGGCGGACTCACACATGTATGAAAAATTGGCAGAAACGCATAAAAAAGAGCGCTTGGCAAGAAGCAGAAATTTAGCGACAGGAAGCGGAAATTGATCGAATTGTCTGATGCTGTGTTGGAGTTGCAAAAAAAAAAGATAAGGAAATCATGCGCCCTGTTGCCCGCTACTTTAAAAACTATATTTTCTTTCTTTGGCTCGCTATTTAAGCTGAGAAATTATAATATTTTAGGAAAGATTTTTTTTTTGATTTTAAAAACAAGAAGAATTTAATGCTTTTAATATTATTTCAAGAAAAGGATTTGTACAGCAAATGAGTTATTTTCTTTTTTAATTAAATAACTCAATTTTATATTTTTAAATATTATTTAAAGCAAAAGATTGCAAGTTTAAAAGATTAAAATATTATTTATTTAAGAAGAAATGTCTACATGAAAAGAGTTATTTCTCTTCTTAAAAAAGTTTTTTTTTTGATTTTAGAAACAAGCATAATTTAATAGTTTTTAATATTATTCAAAGAAAAAGATTTTTAAGATTTTTTAAATTTTCTTTTTTGATTAAATAACTCAATTTTATATTTTTAAATATTATTTAAAGCAAAAGATTGCTAGTTTAAAAAATTAAAATATTATTTGTTTAAGAAGAAATATCTACATGAGTTATATCCTTTCTTAGGCTCCCTATAAAAGCTGAAAAATTCGAATATTTTAGTCCCAATTTCTCTATTTTATAAAATATTTTGTTTGATGTTGGAAAAAGCCAAATTTTAATCAGTTGTGTTTTTTAATATTTTTTGATTTGATTGACCGAACACACCCTGCCATCAGCCTTTGGAGCAATGGGTATGCAAACAGTTGGGGCAACCAGATACCCTCGACCAGCTGCAATCTATCAACCGACAAAACGCCTGCAGACAGAAACAGAAGGAAGCGAAATGCACACGAAAATTAAAAACAAAACAGCAAATAAATAAACCAGAAAACGAAAATAAAAGAAATAAAACAAAGCAAGCGACCCGAAAAAAATTGCGGGCAACCAAATAAACGAAAACTGAGCAGAAAATGGATTTATGTAAATATTAATAAAAAAAAAAGAAAATAAAAAAAAAAATACGGCCATAACAATTTGTATTCAGTGTCCGTCTGCGTGCGAGTGACAAATATACCAATTAAATAAATGCCAAAAAATAAAGGGCTTAATGCCAGAAGAGTATGCAAATAAACATTTATTAAGCCAAATCACGCAGCACAAAATAAATCGAAAAACAAAGCGGAGAGCAATTAAAAATTGAGCGAATTGTGAACACAAAATATGGTTCACAGTTGTGATTTTCTGAAATAACTTTGCCTAAGATTCTTAAAATTAAATAGTATTTTTCAGCAAATATTTTGGTTGTTTATTATGAAATTATTGCGAATTTTAATTTCTTCGAATTCATAGTTATTTCTCACCTACTTAAATCGGGAAAAAAGAAGCGAATAAATTGAAATTCCACGATGCCAAAGCAAAGCTCATCTTTTGTCCCATGTCAGCAACTTTTTTTGTCTGCAGTTCATTAAGAGTCAACTTGGAGTCTTTTTGGACCCAGTATCTGCATCTAAGTGCGGCTATAGCTTTGGCTATATCTCTCTGGATATGTGTGTGTGTGTCTGCCTGTCATTTGAGCGCCATTTATGCGGCACATTCAACATTATCAGCATTTATTCGACTCTTCTGGGCTCCTTCTATATTGTTTTTTTTTTCTCTCCTGTTTTTCGGTTTTATTTCGCTATTTTTCCAGCGTAATTTCATAGCCCAGTTAAAGTCGGGTGGGTGGATGAGTAAGGAGAGGAGTGGGGAGGGGGGGGGGGGGGTTGTCCTTGCTGTTGTTGTTATAGCCGCCAACACTGATAACAATGTTGGATGATGAAAGCCATTGATGGGACCTGCAGCAATGATGCCGATGATGATGAGGATGACAAAGGGGACGATGATTAAGCGGCCGATGATGCCCATGATGATGATGATGGCTTTGGCGTCTGGTTCTCACACACTAGAAGAAAAGTTATGGAGAATTATTTGTAAAAAAATCTAAAATTATTTGTACAATTTTTGAAAAAGTGACCCAAAAATTAGTTCGAAATAACCTAATATGAATTTTTCAAGCTTGATGTAAGGTAGTAATTCCTTAAAAAATATGTAGTTTAATTTTTAGTAAATTTGCACTTAACAGGGGTTTTTAATTTTCTTAAATAGAGTTTGTCAACTTTTTTGGTGACCCCGATATTTTTAATTTTTGAGATTTTTAAATATTTTTTCTTATTTTAAAAAGGTAACCCAAAAATAAATTCCAAATAACCTAATATGAATTATTCTGACTTCATGTAAGGGTGTTATTCCTCAAAAAATATCCAGTATAATTTTTTGTAACTCTACACTGAACAGTGTTTTTTAATTTTGTCAAATAGAGTGTGTCAACTTTTTTTGGTGACCCCAATATTTGTAATTGTTGAGATTTTTTAATATTTTTTCCTATTTTGATTTAAATGAAAAGGGTCCTGTTTGGTCATCAACTAGGATGAAAGAAGTTAGATGATGTTTTTCTTTCTCCGTGCCCAAATGCACATAAAACACACACAAACCCACAGAAAGCTTCATATAAAGCATATAAAGTTGCGCTTTATCAACAATGTGTCCAATTTATGGTGGGCGAATGGCATCTAGGAGTAAGTGGGAAGGAGGGGTTGGTCACATAGCCGGCGATCCCCCCATTTAACCCCCTTCCGCCCCCCTTCCCCTCTGAGCTTCTCAACACGAATCTCTCACTCTTTCGTCTCGTTCTTATTATTTTTATTGCTCGTCGGACGCACTTAGGCAAAGTGCAGTAACCCTGTCCCCTTGTCAACCCCCCTACCCCTCGAATCCCTTGACCCACCGCCCATTTCGGTAGAGCAAGCCCCCCCCCCCCCCCCCCCTTTCCCCATTCCCCTGCTGACGAGAAGACCCAAAAAGATAAGCAAGAGCAACACGAAAAAATCAGATTTCATTGTAATTGATTTCTTTGATGCGCGAGGCAGGGAGACATTTCAAATGGAAATCAAATTATGGCGACTTAAAGATACCTTATTTTTTAGGTTTTATTAATAAGAATAAGAAATTATACAGTTTCCACATGTGTAAATATATCTAAAATTATTGCACTTTAAATAGCAAAAAATAAAACGGGTCAATAAAAAAATATTCATAATAATTTATTTATATTTTTGTTGTATTCAAAAAATATACTTCTTGAAAGTTATATGTTTTATGGTTTTTATTGAATTTAGTTTTAGTACCCATATTAAATTGTTCGCTACAATAGTAGTAATACTTTAATAATATAGGGTATAAGAACGAAAAGCGCTGGGTGAGCACAAGAAGAGGAAGATAAGGTTTGGGGTCACCGGTACTTTACACCTTTTTTTTGGGGTTACAATCAAGTGAGACAGACTAAAATTAGAGCAGCGTTAGACAAACAAGTCTTCCAACGCCTTCGCTTTTCCGCTATGCCCCTCTCCCTCTTCCTCTCTCTCTCTCTCTCTGTCTAACCCTATGCTCCCTCTCTGTCTAACCCCATCGCCCCTCTCTCTCTACGGCTGCTGCGACGACTGACAGATGCCGATGGCAGTTTGTCGTGGCTGCCGCTGTCAATTAAGTCAAATATGATCGAGTGCGCGGCGTCATAAATCTCATACAACTGTCAAATTTTAGACAACTTCAGACTGCGACACAATCCACAACTTACACTGGCGAAAAAAATGCGATAATCGTTTAAATTGTGATTCTGGAATGGATTGAATAAAATTAAAGCTACTCAGTTTGCTTCAATTGCTTTGCTGGTATTTCAAATATTCGTTTTTTCAGAAACGCATTTAAATTTTATTAAATTTCAAAGTTCTTATTTCAATAAAAAACCACAAATAAAAAATCTAAGTCAGTATTTTTCTATATTTCTCCTTTTAACAAAGTGTAAAATTTTTTAATATTTTTTTAATATTTAAAATAATATTTATTTATTTTATTTTATTTATTTACCATTGTTTTTCTCACAGTGCCCCACTGTGTTGGTGTGTGTGCTTAGTGTGTGAGAGTGTGTCCAAGTGCAACACCCAACTATGGGCAGGCAATTGCAACTGCGACTCCAACTGCAGCCGCACATTTACAGCAATTAAGCCAAGACATAATCAAGGGTTATGGATGGGGGGTTGGGTGGTGTGAGTGTGAGTGGGGGTGTGAGGGGGGTGCTGCTGCAGGGGGTGGAACACATTGTCTGGGAATCGAGTCAAAGAATGTTTAATTGTTTGCCTTTGATTTATACTCGCGATCCAAGCGCATTGCGAATGCAGCAGTGGGAAATCAAAAAATACAAAAAAAGAAGGAATTAATAAATATTGAGATGGCTCTTAAAATTTATATTAAAATATCAATTTACAAAAAAGCAAAATAATCGCTAAAAATGTTATGTAGGGTACTTCAACTTATTTGTGTAATTAAAAATAGCTTTAATCCATGAATGAATTTGTGAAATACTTCAAACGCAAATGCAGGTAATGTGATTACTCAAACACTCACCAAAGCTTCGGATTCGCCTCGATTTTTCATTTCACTTCTATTTCGTATAGTTTATTTTGCTTCCATTTCACGATTTCGGTTTCGTGTTTGAACGACAAACCAAAAAACCAACTCTATTTTTGGTAAATTTATTTATGTTTTTTTGTTTTCATTTAGTTCCATTCACTAAACCGAAACGGAAAGCAAATTTTGGAGCACTTGTCGAGCGACTTTGCCCCCTTCGACGTGAATGGGGAGATGGAGTAAATTATACAATTTAGCTGATAATCATATGGCTGGAATATGGTGGGCGTGACGAGTGAATGGCATACAGGTGAAAAAGCGGGAGTGAGAGTTCAACTAAGTGAATATTTGCTCTGAATAAATCAGCAGTTAATTCTGAATTTTGAATTAATTGAATATATATTTTTTTTGGTTTAGAATAAGCTAGCAAATAAGCTAAAGGGTATAGGGTAGAATTGGCTGTTTTTTTGGAGAGGGCAGAAAAGTTGACATCGAGGCCAAGATCACAGCAGCCACGATACCGATCGCCAAGTGAATAAGCCAACTCCAACTGGAGAACGGCGGCGGCCAATTCAGCTTTTAAGCCAGCGAAAAAAAGCACAACTGCAGTGCAAAATGCGATGAACGGATTGATTGAATCGCATTACACGAACCAACTTCGCACCACAGTGGTTCTAGTGGCAACCTAGAACCTGAACATGACCCACCGAAGGCTCCCAGTACCGCAAATAAAGTTCAAGCCATCGTAAATGTCTTTCCGTAATTGTTTTCGAGTGACATTTAAACCTTTTGACATTGGTTTTAATACCAAATACCAAATTTTATGGCTTCTAGTCTTAGATCGTAATAAAGGTGACCCCAACGCGGCTTAAGAAAATGTACTAAATGGTTTGGAAAATATGTTGATTCATTTTTTTATGACAGAGAAAGGATAAAGGTTAAAAGTAAAGCTATCCAACTGTATTTCACTTGGTTATGAAGCACTGAAGATAATGGGTGACCCAGAATTTCACTTCTCGGTCCATAACTTAAGCTTTTTAGATCCCATTTCAATGCTGTATAACTTTACAAGTTTGTAATTCATTACACAGCTAATCTCCTCACTTTTTTAATTAAAGTTAGCTTTTTATTTATTTTTAATTTAAAAACCTAGTAAAGGTGACCCCAACGCAGGTTAAGAAAATGTTATAAAATTGCTTAAAAAATGTGTTAAATCTTTTTTTTATGATAGGAAAGGATAAAGGTTCAAAATATAATGAATCCAGCTGCCTTTTATTTAGTTATGAAGCCATGAATATTATTGGTGACCCAGAATCTCACTTCTCAACCTCTTTAATTCCGATTTCAAGGAAGTCTACCTTTAAAAGTTTGTAATTCAATCCACAGTCCAATTAAAGCAAGCATTTTATTTATTTTTAATTTAAAAGCCATGGGTTTTTAATTATATGATGGAATGCGACGTATGTATTTCCATAATATTTCTTTTCAAGTCGCAAACCTCGTTTTGTCGAACACTTTTATCTTTCCACTCAACTTGGCTTGTAAGCATCGTTTATGGCCATATTAGGCAACTTTAATCTGGATTAAATGGGCTTATTTTGTCAAAGACATTTCATCAACCTTAAGGTTTGTTCGCCTTATCCACATAATTAAATTTTCAATTTCGGATTTTATTGTTTCTTGTTGCCGGTGGGTCTGCCTCGCTCTCTCTCCCTTTATTTTTATTTTTTGGAATGTGTTTTTAATTTGTGTGGCAGCCCACTGTGCATGGTAAAGGCCACAAGCCGAGTGGCCCAATATGCATAGATCTTTTGTCCCTCCTCTCCTCTCCGCCCACCGATCGCCCCTCGAATACGTTTCGAATAGTTTGCATCCACATCCAAAAATGTTTGTAGATTACTGCCGCGGCTGTGAACAGCATGATGCCATCAGCCAGGCCAGAAACATTGACCGCGACTTGGACTCGACTCCAAAGTCGGGCTTGAACTGCGACTGGCCGACTGGGCGACTGGAATCAGGCGGAGTTATCTCCGTGCATTGCTCAGTGGCCTTCAATCGCCAGACTGGCCCATGGAAATGAAACTAAATGAATTGTGGCCAAGAGAGCCAGGTCGGCGGAGGCCCAAAAGAAAAGTTCTCCCATGATTTGGTTAGAGGTGCACTGGGGGAAAAAAATATCAGAAAGAATTTGATGTATTTATGAGAAAAGTAATTTGAAAAATTAGAAATACCCCAACAAAAGTAGGGGGTCTAAAAAAATGCTGTAAAAAATGTATCATCTTTAGGAATAAAATGATAGTAGTATTGGATTTAAGACATATTTTGTGGCATACTTTTAGACACTTTTTTAAGTGATTTTAAAATTTTTAGGCAATCGAGCATTTGCAAATTTTTCAGGTAAATTGTAATTATTTTTTTTCCAAAGGTACTACCGATTTTCTCCGAGTGTAGCCCGAGGTGGGGCCCTCTCAACTTGGAGTCAAGTCAAGGCTCCGTTATCGCTACGCATATTTGCATGGCTGCATTTTCCTCTCCATCTTATTCTTCTTCTGAATATTTCCCATAATTTCTCAATAACTTACCGTATCTTGGGTTTCTTCTACATCTTTTTAGGTTTGGTTTGGTTTTCTACTAGAAAATCAAACATTTTGCTGGTTTATAAATATTTAAAATTATTTCCACATCATAACTTGTTCAAATAACCATATTGTAGTGAATAATTTGCCATGTTACCGATGGTGTAATCGCATTTAGTAGGTATATGTAAGTGCAGTACAAAGACCCAGGGGATAATACAATGTAGATATATGTATATATAGGTGCTCATATGAATCACACTCCATATCAGATGTGGAAAAGAGAAAGCAACAGGCTGTGCGAGGGAGAGAGGGCGAGGGAGAGGGCGAGAGGCCCAAAGCAATTTGCATTTCGTTTGGAACAATTGACAAATGATTCATAGGCTCTCGGAATCGGAATCGAAATCGCTATGGAATGGGTTACCGATCGATAAGCGTTTCAACGGGTTGGACAGCTTCAGTCAACTAAACCCCCCACCCCCCTTCGTTTTAACTACCCCCTACCCCTTAAGTACCTTAAAGCGAGACACCGAGTGCCCTTGAAAATGGCAAAAACACATGCTCCATGGAGCTGCAGCCATCCATCGATCCAATGGCTCTTTTGTGGCCAGTCGCCAGTCCATTTGAAGTTGAAGTTGATGTGGATGTGAATGTGGAGTGAGCTGGAGCTGTAGATGGAGTGAAGTGAAGTGAAGTGAGTGGCACACAAAAGATGCCTGGCAAAATGAGCAACAGCAATTGCACAGTGGTTTTTGCGGGTCAGAAACTCAGAATTGCACAATTAGGGTCTTAAAATAATATTTTAAAAATAACAATTTACCATTTTAATATATTAATAAACCCTAAATAATATCACCAAGTTTCATATCAATTCGCAAAACAGTTTGGGAAATATTCGATGCGAAATATGATATGATACTTTTTATTGATAGATGATCTTTTATTTTCTATATCCTTGCCATCTAAAGAGGTATAATCACGATATTTTTATGTGATAAACTCCGAATGAACCATTATTTCAAGACACTGTTCAACTTGGCATACAAGCATCTCGTGTAGCAACGAGTGGAAACCACAAAACGGCAATTACGTTGCCACATTGCCATTGAGGCGACGTATCCGTTCGGCCGGGGCACAGAACAAATACAATCATAAATAATATGATTATGATACCACATACTGCATGTAAGCCCCCAAAACCCCCCCACCCCTAATACCCCCGGCACCCTGGAATTTTCCTCTGCGCATGCGCAACTTGCATTCTAAAGAGGAGACCCCGAAGACCCAACAAAGTCGCAGTCGTTTGACAAATAAAAAGGAACAAAAAAAATAAAAGAGAACCCAACGAAATATAAAGAATGCCTCTTGCGTTGCTGCACGTTCTTTTTAGCTGGTCTCTGTCCAAGAAACTATGCCACATTTACTCACATATTCCAACTATATACCGAAACAATCTATACAGCATGAAAAACGACGAAAAAGTTGAAGGACGAAGTTTGAGATACACTTGTATATAAGGTAACCTAAAGTAAATTAATTATTATAAAAGAAGCTACTTACTGATAAATATTTTGGTATAACGAATATGCAAGCTATAAGCTATTTCTGTAAACACAGAAAAAAAATTGACAAAAGATCAGATTGATATGTGCTGGTCAATTTTATATTTTTTAAAGATCAAGTTATTCATATCATTTTGATATGAATAAAGATTATGTTTACCTTATTTTACATTATTTGTTCAAAAAATACTAAATTTGGTATTTTATATGATATGATAAAATACCAAGTTGATATGTTTAAATTATAAATTTGACATAAATCATATCGGCTTTTTATTGATATGAAATAAGGTAGAATTGATCCTATTTCATTTCGATTTTTATTTCTGTGTACTAAAATATTCAATAATGATTTTATAGAAATAAAGGATATTTTTGGCAAGGAATATTACTACTACTATTATATTACCCAAATGATATAAGATATACGATTTTTATTGTATTATTTTATTTTACTGTAAATACAACTTTTTAATTATATTTTTTTTTGATATTTCAACATACAAACCAGTCACTTGGCTGACTACCTTCGGTGAGGGTATGGAAATGTTATTTCATTATCGTGCCATGACAATCAGTCAGCACAACTTGAAAAGTCAGCTTTAGGCTGGCTTTGCTTGGTTTTGCCTTTGCCGATCGTTGTTCGTCGCTCGTTGTTGGTTGTTCGTTGTTCGTCACGTTGTTCTTGGGTGTTAGCTATGCTGTTCAACATGATCGGGCCAGGCCAAGAGCCATGAGTAATATTTGTTCAACACACACAGGCCGCCGCAGCAACAACGGCAGCAGCAGCAGCAGCAGCAACGCCCTTTTTTGTCGGCCCGCCCCCGCCCATTTTGGCCAAGTTAACCCAAAGTCGAAACCGAAAACCGAAAACCAAAAAACCCAAACAGAAACAGAAACTGAAAACGAACTGAGCCAAGAGATATAACGAAGTTGAGCGGCGAATGAGACCCATTAGCAAAGTCAAGCGCCGCCAAACTTTAAATTTTACTTTTGAGAATTTTAGATACCCTTTATAAGGTAGTAGTTTTTAAGTCATGGAAATGCTAAAAAAAAACAGTTATTTTTAATCGGAAATATATAAAAAATAAGATTTAAAAAAAATGGAAATCATATATTACTGATCTTCAAGTGTATTCAAAGCTTCGATGTGCTAAAACAAACTTTTCTTTTATATTTTCCTATTTTTGTTTTTTTTTTTAGTTTTTTTAATGATAGACCAGGGGCGGGGGGCGTAAAAGGGTGCCTCAGGGGGGGGGGGGGGGAAACTAATTGGGTAGCGAGCTGACACACATATTCACACGTACGTATCAAGTGGGTTTGTTCCAGGGAAATCGATTTAGTTGCTCAAGAATACCCAATGGCAGAGAGATTATTATTGTATTTCAGCTGACTCATTTAAAGCTTAGGCGAAATAATACATAAATAATTTCATAATAACTGGTAAAAACAACATAAATTCTTATGTTTTTTAAATAGACCCTTAGCTGGGGCAACTTTTTACGACGAAAATAGACAGAATAATTCCAGTTTTTGCCATAAATCCAATATCCTATAGAATAATCCTGATTTTCCACAAAAAATCAGTATTTTTACCGAAACAATAGTAATTGTCGTCCAAATATGGAATGTCATACCTCGTTATTATATAACTCGTTATTAAATTCCCAATCGATTGGCATTTAAAGCTGGAAATTTTTAAATTTTGCCATTTTTCGCAAAAAATCATGATGGTACCCCTTATCAAAAATGTGAAAATTGGGTCAAATATTTATTTTTTTAAATCAGACGGAAAGTTTACTGATATTAATTATAAGGTTGTTAGCTGCTCAAAACAGTACGCACTTTTGATTTGGGACCATTTTTGTCCATGTTACAGCAAAAAATCGATTAAGAAAAATTTCAAATTTGTGCCAAAAATTAAAATCCCAATTTTTCACAAAAAACGATTAGTATTTTGGTCATAAAAATGGAAATAATGATCCAAATATGAAGTGTCCTACCTCGTTGAACTCGTTATTAAATTCCCAATCGATTGGCATTTAAACCTGGAAATTTTTATTTTTTTTCCATTTTTGCAAAAAATCATGATGTATCCCCTTATAAAATATCCGAAAATTGGTCAAAAATTAAATGTACCGAAATGTGATGGGGATCGTTAGTTTAGGTTGCTAGCTGTTCAAAACAGTAGGCGGTTTGGATTTGGGACAATTTTTGTCTGAATTACAGCAAAAAAACACATAAAAATATCCTGTTGTTGTTAAAACCCCAAATCCTGATTTTCCACACAAACCAAACAGTATTTTTGCTGAAACAAAGAAAATAAGGGTCCAAATATTGAATGTCATACCTTGTTGAACTCGTTATTAAATTCCCAATCGATTGGCACTTAAACCTAGAAAATTATAAATTTTGCCATTTTTTGCAAAAAATTATGATGGTACCCCTTATCAAAAATGTGAAAATTGGGTCCAAATTTAATTTTTTTAAGTCAGACGGAAAGTTTACTCATATTAATTATTAGGTTGTTAGCTGCTTAAAACAGTGCGCCTTTTTGATTTGGGACAATTTTTGTCCAAGTTACAGCAAAAAATCGATTAAGAAAAATTTCAAATTTGTACCAAAAATCAACATCATGATTTTGCCAAGTTAAAAAAAAAAAACCCTACTTAAAATTCGTATTTTTACCAAAAACCCAGACCCTGAATTTAAATTTCCATATTAATATTAGTATTTGCAATACCTTTTGGAAACTTCATATCTTCAAGGATTTGAGATAATAGTTTCCAGTGTTAGGGTATCGATAAATCGCCAATGAGAAACCTGCGTCGCGTGGAGCCCGCACTTTTATTTCTTTGAAGGGGGTGGGCTCCAATCGCAGCTGCTGCTGCCATTGTTGTTGCTGTGGCATTTTTCAAATTTGCGCATTTGTCTGCGCTTTGCATAATTTTCGTCTTATTTATTTTGCGGTTTTTTCATTTTGTTTATTTTCGTTTGCCGCTTGTCCATTTCTTGCCTCTTCTCATTTTGGGTCATATTTTTTCGTGGTGCGCAGCAAATTTGCGCCGAGTGCCGGAGTCTTGTTTTGTATGGCGACTTCTAAGTGGCCAGAAAAGAAAAGCACAGTCAATAGGAAAACAAAACCGCAGAACAATAAATGAGACTCGAGTGATACGAAGAAAAAATACCAGTCGAGCAGAGACAATAAAGTTCAGAGTTCGGCCTCCAAATGGGGCTTAAATGGTCACCCAAAATAATGGTGGGAAACGAAGGCGGGGGCCTGTTGCATATGCATATGCCAATTGTGCAGTTCAAATTAATGATCTTTTTCTAATTTGATGGCTGATTGAGTGGAATTGTGTTTATAGCCGAAATTAATTAATATTCCTATTTTCTTTGTCTTTTTTCTAATTTTTATCAATCATTATTCCTTTTATTTATATTTAAAATAAAAACATTAAAATAAATAATACCTAAAATGGTTAAACAAGGAAAATGGAAAATTAAAATAAAAACTAACAATTATTTTTTTCAGGGGTTACAGAAAAAACGATACAATTAAATCAAATACATATCAAAATAAGCATTTAGTTCAGCTACGTTTTTATTTTTGTTTAGCTAAGCTTGAATTTGTTTCTATGATGCCCCCAATTATGATTCATTAAACGAAATATGATATGTGAGACCCCAATTAAAACTAACATTAGTCACCATTTTTGACTTTGTTAATTATACAGAATTTAATTTACAGAAATAAATACTAATTGATCGGCCGTTTTTTCGTCCGCATGTTAAATTTAAAGTTCACATTAAAATAATTATTCCCACTCGTTTTAAAAGCTTAAGGCCTACTTTTAATTTAACATGCGGACGAATAGAGGCGTTAAAGATAAAAAATGTAGGGGAGAGGTCTGTAGGTTGAGACAGTCTGTAAGTTGAGACACTCAATTTTCTCAAAACTTTTCCACTAACAAAATTTTTTTTATTTTTTTTTTTGTAGTCCTTTTCAGTGACAAAACTTTTGGGGAAAACATTATAAGCCAGGCTCTAGCCAGATTTAAGCTGTGAGAGTGGTGTACCATTTTGCACCAAAAAAGTTTTTGTCCACTTTTTTCAAAATTCCATTAAAAATTAATAACGTGCTTAAATTAACTTTGTAAGAGATTTAAAACATTAGTAATTTAACTGTTAACAAATTAAAAAAAAAAATCAGCTTAATGTGACAGTTAGAAAAAAAGTTATTAATTTTTTCCCGAAACATCCCATTTTGTGTAAGTTGGGACACTTTGAGCGTGTAAGTTGAGACACCCGTTTCTCATACAAAAAGACCTTAGCCCGACAGAGGTCGCTTTCTGCCTAGTACATTTCTTTGATAATAGGGGAAAAGTGAATGTTCAATGAGCCTTTTGGTTTTAATTGTTATTTGGTCTAAGTTCTTAAAAAATGGATAGGAAAAATTTTAAGACGAACTAAAATTGATTAAATTAACATAAATAAATAGTTTTTAAAAGTTTGGAGTACTTTTGGTGTGAGTATTATTGACTTTTAAAAGTGTCTCAACTTACAGACCTCTTTTTCAAATTGTCATTTTTTGGCACTTTTCAAAAAAAATTATTTTTTAGTTTTCCCCAGGGAAAAAAAATTTTTTTTTGCTTTATTGTACAGCTAAAAGACTAAGCTTTCGATCGGTACCTAACACGTGAAGTTTCAAAAGCGAATGTCCAAATGGGAGACTAAAAACAAAAGGTGTACCAACCTACAGACCTCTCCCCTATATTTTATTATTAAACAAAAAAAATTAATTGAAATAAAGATTATTATTTCACACTTTTCTGGTCTGAAAATTAGTTGCTGTTGCCACCTCGCTCTCTCGCCGCCGCCAATTTCCCTCTTTCTCTTTCGCTCCTTGCCGCATCCGCTGATTGCTTCCCACCCATTTACCATTTTTGGGGTGACTCGAGCAGAAGTCAATTCACCTACAAAAGTTCGCGGACTTGCCACATTTGACCCCGTGTTGCTGTCTCCCTCGCTCCCGGCGCTCCCCGTACGTTTGCCATCCCGCTTGCACCTTTTCGTGTAACAGTAATCCAGTTGCAGGCCTTTGAGCTTTTGTTGCAACACGCTTTTGTGGCACGTTCGTTGCCTGAGTCTTTTGTTTGCCACGCAGATTTATGTCATTCCTTTTGGTTTTGCTTTTGGGTTTTATTTTGCATTGGCTGCAAAGGGGGTTGAGTGGTTTGGGGGGGGGGAGGAGGGATTTTTCCAGCGACTGACCAAAACTCTTGGATTACAGTAAAGTCTGGCTAAGTTGGCCATACTATATAAATTTTTATATTACACGTATAACAGCAAAATAAATTCTAGTTTTAGTAATAATAATAAATATGAAACAATTAACAATTTTTAGAAAATTGCTGAAATGTTCATGGTTATTATAATTATTATTGTGTTAAATTACAATTTTGTAGTTGAACGATTTTTGTGTTTTGAAAAAATTTCTTATTTATAAGTATGATTTGGCTAGAATTATATTATGAAAGGATATCAAATATTTTATTTATAATAATTGGGTAAAAAATAAATTTAATTTTTAACTTCTGGAGTTTGACCTGTATTTCTTTAGTTGTTGCCTTGCGCATTTTGCTATTTTTTCTTGCCTTGCATTTTGCTGCTGTTTCTGCTCCTGTTGTTGTTGCTGTTGTTGTTGTTGCTGCTGCTTTAGTTATATTTCTTACTTGTTTTATTTTGTGCATTCCTTGGGCGAACGAACCTCAACCGGTTCTGTTTGCCATTTTAGCTGCATTTGGCCGAGAGAAGAGGAAGAGAAGTGGCGAAAATTGTTGTCAGGTTGGTTTGCTCTTTGGCAAAATGCAAAGAGATATCCAGAGTGAGACGGCGAATGCGGGAGCGACAGAGACGGCGGAACTCTTCAGCAGGAACTCTTCTCCTTTTTCCCACTTTTGTTTTGTTTTGGTAGCGATTTGCAGTGCTCTCCTGCATCCTGTTGAACCGGTTCCCACCGTCCACTCCTGCCGACAAAAAAAAAAAAAAATCAAGCCACAAAACTGACACAAGTCACAATTCTATAGTTGCATTTTCCGACTTTGGGTTACCCAGTAACGGGGTTTTAATTCAATTATTATAATTGCTTAACATATTTTCTTGTATGAAAAAAATAATATTGTTTAAGATTGAATTTGTTGTAACATTTCTAAAATATATAGAACATCAGAAATAAATTAAATACAAATTCTTCTTACTTAATTCAGTTTTATAGAATAAAATTTGATATATATTTAAAATATCAAGCATTAGAACAAAAACAGATCTCAAATAATTTCAATTATTGCATATACCCCAGCTCTGTTTACTCGTGAGATACAACAAAAGCCTTAACAAAAAGCGGCAGCTTGTTTTTCGTGTTTTCCGATCGGTTTATTCAGTTTATTTCGGTTTATTCGGATTTTCCCGAAAAAAATTATTTTCGTTGTTTTTTGTCCACACCGGCAACTCGAACATGCAGCGTCAAGCGTGTTCGAGCCGCTGCCCAACCTCTGTTGCGTCCGCTGCTAAGAACATGGTTCACACAACAGCGAAGGCGACATTTAACAGCGCTGTTAGCCATACACGTTCGATCCGAACTTCAACGCACAGTGGCGCAATGCTCGAAAAGAGTTACAAATTTAACATTTTTCATGTGCGCCTAGAAAATTATTATGTAACTCATTAAAAAATACCATTTTAAAAAAAATTTTCCATACAAAACAGAGTATTGAGGGGAGCGTTAGGCCATAGTGGTATGATGACTTTTGTGGTGCTAAAATGTCGACTTTTTTTTAGTTTTTCCTTACTTTGTAGGTTAGTTAAATGGAAAAGTTGTTATTTTTTTTTTGATTTTTGTTAACAAAAGTGAATCGAACAACATGGCATACTCAGTTTTTTTGAATGTCCTTCAATAAAGGAGCAATTTGCCGATTAAGTTAAAATCGACTGGTGTATTATGACTCCATCGCTAAATCGGACACCTACTTTATACATAATGCTAATATCTTCCAAAACCATAAACAAAAATTACATATTTCCAACGAAAACAGTTAGTTTTCCAACAAAAAATCCGATTTTTAAGGTTCAACGAATAATAGGACACTCTCTGAATACGGTTTTTTTTTAGAATTTGCTGCAAACTTTGGGTTTTTGGCATTGAGATAACTTTGTAGTAGAGATTAAGAGCAGAAACCCTCACTTCACTGCAAAAAAAAGTTAAAATGGCTCCAAGGAAAGCCATTTTCTGTGAAACTTCGTCAGTTAATTGGAAAACTCAATTTCGAACTGAAAACTGTACGGAAATTCACTGGATTGGTCAGAGAAGTAAAGTCTATTGTCCAGGACATTATTATGAGGTACCGGGATACATTTTAATTTGACAATAGAAACGGGGAAGGCCAAAACAAGATGTTAATGCATAATTCCAAATAACCTTCAGATTTTAAAGGTTAAAAAATTATTTTTTAATGTGTTATTCTTTGGTCTGAAAGTGCATTGAACAACCGACAAAATGAGGTATCGTTTATAAAAATCGGTTAACAACTTCGTTTTCATTGAAATTTGTATGGAAATCGTGCTTTTCAACCAAGCAGTTATTGGTTTGGTTATAGTTTGGTCCATTTTTTAGGTAAGTTGTTAACCGATTTTTATGAACGATACCTCATTTTGTCGGTTGTTCAATGCACTTTCAGACCAAAGAATAACACATTAAAAAATAATTTTTTAACCTTTAAAATCTGAAGGTTATTTGGAATTATGCATTAACATCTTGTTTTGGCCTTCCCCGTTTCTATTGTCAAATTAAAATGTATCCCGGTACCTCATAATAATGTCCTGGACAATAGACTTTACTTCTCTGACCAATCCAGTGAATTTCCGTACAGTTTTCAGTTCGAAATTGAGTTTTCCAATTAACTGACGAAGTTTCACAGAAAATGGCTTTCCTTGGAGCCATTTTAACTTTTTTTTGCAGTGAAGTGAGGGTTTCTGCTCTTAATCTCTACTACAAAGTTATCTCAATGCCAAAAACCCAAAGTTTGCAGCAAATTCTAAAAAAAAACCGTATTCAGAGAGTGTCCTATTATTCGTTGAACCTTAAAAATCGGATTTTTTGTTGTTTTTGTTGGTAAACTAAGTGTTTTCGTTGGAAATATGTGATTTTTGTTTATGGTTTTGGAAGATATTAGCATTATGTATAAGTAAAACAAAAAAAAACATTTTTTTTGGATGGTAATTTTATGAAAGTAGGTGTCCGATTTAGGGATGGAGCCACTGTACGTTCCAGACACCTGACGTTTGCTACGAAATAACTCAATTTGCCCCACTGTGCGACGTCGACCGCAGCAGACGTTCGATGTGAAATGTGGAGTTGCTATACAAAGTGCGCTTGGCTCGCGATTTCAAATCGAATTTGGACTTCGCTGTGGACGTTTCCTCGGGAAAAGAAACGGGAAAAGAAACGGAAAATCGGGGAAGGAAATCTGAATTTCCACTGCGGAACTCGGCTTTTCGGCCTTTCGGCGCGCGCGTGTTGGTCTGTGTGTGTTTTATTATTATTGTTGCTGTGCGTCGGTGTGTGTGAGTCGAGGCGAGGGAGAAATTGTTAAAATACAACAAAAAACCGGTTCCTTTTCGTAATTCGTAATACCAAAATCGAAATCGAGCATCGCATTCGCTTCGCCTGCGCTTTTTTTATTTTCTTTTCGGTTTTTCGGCTCCTGATTTATCGGTGCGAAAATAATAACAACATAAACCGTATATTGCAGAAATACACCAATTTTTTTTACTGTGCCCTTCCAAACCGAATACAAGAAATTCCAACGAATCAGTGAGTGAGCAAGTCAAGGAGCTTAAGTTGAGAATTAAAAGCCAGTGCCAAAAAAGTGAGAGAAAAATACGAGAAACAAAACAAAAGTTGCAAATTTACCGATAAAAATTAAGCCAGCGACTCGAAGAAAAATTAAGGAGAAAAGAAAGAAAGGTGAGCGAAACAAGAATACGGTAATGCATTCACTTGCATTTTGCGCGAGCGAGAAAGAGACGGAAGTGAAGAGGGCTCTCTTTCGAGAGGATCCGATTAGGATCATATCGACCCTCTCACTCGCTCACTCACTCTCTCTCTTTGGTTCGCTCTTCATTCGCATTACAATATTATTGCCTTTTTTGTGGGTTTTTTCCTACCTAAAACCAACCTTTTCTGCTCCACGGAATATTTTTTGTTAAACAACTATAAATAACTCGAAGAAAGTTATCTCCTTTTGGTGTATTACACTTGAAACCAAAGAACATCTCCAAAATATATGACAGATTTTAGTTAAGAACCAGTTGCACAAGAAAATTACCTTTATTTGTGGGTTTTTTTCCTACTTAAAACCAACCTTTTCTGCTCCATGAAATATTTTTTGTTAAACAACTATAAATAACTCGAAAAAAGTCAACCCATTTGCTGTTGGCAAGAAAGTCATGTCGTTTTACAGATTTTAGTTAAGAACCAGTTGCATAAGAAAGTTAATTTAGTAAAATGATTCAAAGTTTTTGAAAGTATAACAAATTTATTTAAAACGCTTGTTTTTAGCATATATTGCATTGGTTTTTAGCTACCCGGATTTTTAGGATTGTGAAATTAGCTCTCAATTAAAATAGCAACAACTTTCAAAAGCCAATCTATATTTTTGGTCGCATTTAGTTATTTTGAATTCCTGTTGTTGTGCGCCATTTTCACTCCCATAAAATTCGATTTAGTCAACTTGGACCGTAGTTTTTGGTTTTAGTTTCTAGCGCGCCAAGTGCATGACATTTTAATGGCCTGTGGCAAGAGGGGGGATCGGTGGGAACAGCGGCGGCGAGAAGGGGGGGAGTCTGACATTGTTAAGTGCCTAGCTGTGTGTTGCATAAGAGCCAAAGGAACAGGGGCGGGGCCTTTGGGGGAGCGGGGCTAATGAGCCACAGCCAATTCGAGTGCCAATTAAGTGGAATCTAAATAAAAATTTCAATTTTTGCGGTCTATTATAGCTGCAGATCAATATGCCCCATGGGGCAAGTTGAGCATAAAATTCCAAGGGACAGGGAAATAAACACCGAACAAACACCATTAAAAATTAACAGAACAGCAAACTAGAAAATGCATTTCAAATGCCAAAAGCTTGGGCAAATTTATGAGTTTTCCCGGTTTACAAAATCAAGATGGTACATTTAGTTGATTTCTCAATAATATTTCAGTTGCTTTGTTATTTAAATTTTTGATTTTTCTAGAATAAAATCAGAAACACAAAAGAATTCGGAAAAACGGAAACCGAAGATGAGATGAGAATTTACTCGACATTTTTTAGATGTTCAAATAAATCAAGACAGCCACAAAAAGTTAGTTAACATCGCCATCAACTGTAATAAGGAATTAAAAAGAAGGTCCAAGAATTATGTGAACCTAGGTCTTGGAAAGCTATAAAAAACAAAAGGGTGGAAGAAAAGAAACCTATATAAACGAGAGCCAAATGAAGTTTGGATGATGATGGTAAATGTCGCTGAGAACAATGTCTGCGACAGGGGAAATCAAAGAAATGGTATATACATAGAAAAAAAATTCGATATGAAATAGGATCAATGCTACCTTATTTCATATCAATAATAAGCCGATATGATTTAAAATTTATGATTTAAACATATCAACTTGATATTTTATGATATCATATGAAATAACCAATTAGTATTTTTTGAACAAATAATGTAAAATATCAAAATGATCTTTAAAAAATATAAAATTGACCAGCACATATCAATCTGATCTGTTGTTTGATCTGTTTTCTGTGTAGGACAGAGATGACAGAGATAAGAACTGGAGACTTAAGATTTGCGCATATCATTTTAGCACTTTTAGCAAGTTTCAGCGGATTTTAGAGTTATTAATTAAGTTTAAATTCCCCTCACTGGATGCGATGCGATGCCCAAGTTTAAGTCTCTTCAATAACTGGGTTTCCTCTTACTCTCTCTCCATTTCCCCTTTTAATAGCCGAGGGCCTCGAGTCTGAGTTTCATTTTTCTTGTTTATTATTATTTTAATTTTTTTTTCTTTATGATTTTGTACTGTTTTTCTTTAGCTTTTTTGTTGTTTGTTTGTTTGCTGTGGTGTCTTCCGTTTAAGGTTATATTTATTCAACTTTTATTGCAGTCGCCGCGTGCGACAAATGAAAATAAACGGAGAGTAAAGATGAAAACATTAGCAAAAGTAAAATAAATTGAAAAAAAAGGTTGCTCTCTTGGTTTTTACTTTTGAGTAAGTTTGAAGTTGATTTGATTAAAATTTACCAGTGAAGAAAATAATAAAAGTTGCGGTTCCACATGTAAAAGATATTGTTATAAATGGCTTTAAATTGGTCTTGATTTGAAATAGAGTTTTTATTTAATAATCAAGTCTTTGCAGTTTTAAATTTCATTTCCATTCACTTTGAGCTTCCCTGGACAATGGTTTCTATCCATCTGCCTTCCCCAAGAACATCTTCATTTAGTTTATTTTTCCCAATCAAAGAAATCGCTACAATTTATGCAGAGTAAACTAAATAAGAACTTGTGCTCATCTTATTTGGTTTCTTTTTACTTCTTGTAGTTCCCTGGTAGTTGCCGTTTTAATTGAGCGAAGAAAGAGTAAACCCTTTGAAGATATTCAATTTCCAAATGATTTTTCAATCTCTGCAGATTGAAAGGCTGGCAAAAGGGGGGTTTTCGTAAGCTGGGGGTAAAAGAGACCCATGGTAACTTGACTTTGATTGCTTTGGGCTGATAAACGTTTGAACAAAAAAATACAAAAAAAAATTCTGACTAAACGGACATGCTTCCTCCCTCCCCTCAGAATTTTCCCCCTTTTTTCTTTTGGTGTTTGTGGCAAACTTTTCACTTCTCGCTTCGCTAGAGAAAAACAGTTTTGTCATGCTCTTGCTCATATGACAATTGTCTCTCCACTACCATTTTCCATTTTCCATTTCCATTTCCATTCTCATATTTATATGTGTTTCCTTTTTCGCTCATTCACGGTCAACCACTTGACCTGGCCAACAATTTCCACTCCTTCGGCCACGTTGATGACTTCATGTCAGCAAGTTTGCAAGTTTGCTGGGGGAGAAAAGCAAATGTCAGTCGAAATTATCTTTCGAAGAAATAATTTTTAATTTCTCTGATATGTCTGAGAACTGAGAAATGTCTTCTTTTCTTGACTGCGTGTGAATGCTCGAATACTTTTCTGTTTTTTGTATGGGAAAATGCTGGAAATATTTGATTTTTGATACCGTCTTTAAATGGAATATTTAATCACATAATTAGTTTATTATTTTTCCTAAGAATTTAATATTCTACCCAAGAACTATAAACGTATTTTAACAAATTTCCTATCTATCAATTAAATTTACAAGGCAATCAAATGGAATCAAATCAAAGTTCTTTCTTCTTGCTTTATTTGCTCTCATCGGCTCCCCCACAATCGAAATCTTTTGCCATCTAGTTTCCATATTAAACGTTTTTCCCAAAGAGATTTTAATTTTATGTTGCTCGAATTAAAATGCAAAAAATCAAATCAAAACCCAAATCGATTAGTTGGAATGGTAAATGTTAATGAGAAGAGGGAGCTGCGACTTAATGTCATTCCATATGATATTTCAGCAAAAAAAAAAAATCAAGAATGAAGTAAAAACCGAAACAGCAGCGGAAAAAGGCAAAGCAAAATAACTTGGCCCTGACCAAAAAAAAAAAAAAAAGACATGAGAGAAATTCGGTAATTCGGAGCGTTTAATCATTTAAAAAGCATCTTTGTAAGCGAATCCCCACACCAGTTTCTCGGGACTAAAGAAAGAACATTTCTTACGTATTTCAGGGCTTATACTCTCAAAGAGGGGATTATAATATTTTTAAGACCTTTGCAATTGTTCTTTCCTGAAAGGGAATTCTTTAAGAAATAAATAGAAATTGTTATATTGCAATTTCATGGGATTTTCCAAATGGTTTAACTATTTTCTATAAATTTTTTAATATTCCAAATTTATTGTACTTTTTTTAAGGCTTTAATAGTAAGCTTCATAAAAATTTTTTTTTTACCTATCAAATATTCTCCAAAAGCGTATTCTATTATTCGGTTCTTGAGTTCAATTCGATCCGTTTTTATACATTTGTCCTGTAAAACAGTCAAATGTTGTCGTTGTTGTATAAGAAAAAAAAGTCACAGTTGGCAAGATTCCGCCCTGGGAAAAAACCACTACCCCCCGCCCACCCCCTTGACCCCCCCTTACCCCCCTTTGGTCACGCATTGAACTAAAGATTGAGGTCACCAAAAAAAGAGCCAGAAGATTTTAAGCGGGAATGTGGAAGGAAATGCGTGGCAAGTAGGCGCGTGGCGCCTCAGTTTCAGTAACAGTATCAGCTCTACCCCCACCCTTGCCAGAGCCTCAATTGTAACCGTAACCCCCTATTGCGCCCGCCCATGAAAGCCCCCCCTTAACCCCTCGATTGGCCTTGCCTTGCCGGCGGGCAAAAGTTACAATAACTTTTGCCACAGTTTAAGTTGCCGTCGCCGTGCCATTTCGTATCTTTTGTATCTTTTCTTTGACTTTATTCTTCTTCTGTTTTTTTTTTTGCGTATTCCGCTCTCTTTTTCTTCTTTTTTTTTTGGGGGGCGAGGGGGCGTGTCAGTGTCATTGCTACTCGAATGCATTTTAATTCGATTGAGTATCTCACGCCGTTTTTCGGCCGCTTTTTCCGGTCTGAATTTCACGCCAATGGGTAGCAAAGAGTATTTTGAGTAAATCGTTGTTAAGATTAAAAATAATCTACAAATTTAAACATATATAATTCTAAAGTATTTAAGGTTAAATAATATAACTCATAAATAAATTACTGAAAATTTATAGATTACTTTAAACAGGGGTAGCAAATAGTTCATCTACCAATTTTTATTTTCACTTAATTTTTTTTGCAATGACTACTGCTTTTCTGCCAAGCCTAGCAAAAGTTTGATCTTCTTTTTTTTCGGTTGGCGCATTCAACTTTATTTAGTAGTTGGGTTTTCTTTTTTTACCATTTTATAGAACAAAGGAAAATTGAACTTGAGGCAAGTTTGCAACGGTTGAACCCAGAAGGGTTTAGCCCGGGGTCATGGTTTTTCCAAGGGAATGAAAAGGCTTTGGGCCGAGAGAAAAAAAAAAGAGTAATGAAAGGGCTTTAAAAAACGGCTATAAAGGGCCAGCCGAAAAAATGAAATGGTATCCTATCCTCTCTTGTCATCTATAAATCTCCGCTTGCGGTTGGTTATCTGCCATGACTCAGAAAGTTGGTAGTTTTGAATGGAATTAAAATTCAGGGCTGTCCGCGAACTGGATTGT
Organism: Drosophila prostipennis; assembly: GCA_037075205.1. NCBI lineage: Eukaryota > Metazoa > Arthropoda > Insecta > Diptera > Drosophilidae > Drosophila > Drosophila prostipennis. Next base: position 921,815 of record JBAMCJ010001283.1, on the reverse strand, counting down.
CCACATAAAAGTGTTAATTTCTCAAGTTTTTAAATAAGAAAAGACAAAATTGTATTTGATGAATATTCATGGGCGCGTGAATCATTTGGTGAACAAGATGGGCTGTCAAAATAATGTGGATAGGCCTACACACAAAACGAAGGTTTATTCCAATAAATTCTGTTTAGCTATTTAATTGGAAATTATTGAATATTTTCGTCTGGTGAATTAATATTAAGATCTTAAAATTAAATTATATTTAAATCTGTATGGGTTTTTATTTAACTGGAACTAAACCTCTAGTTAATTTTAAATACTGTTTAAGGTTTATTCCAAAAAATTCTGTTTAGCTATTAAATAAGAATTTATTGAATATTTTCGTCTGGAGAATTAATAGTAAAATCTTAAAATTAAATTATATTTAAATCTGTATGGGTTTTTATTTAACTGGAACTAAACCGCTAGTTAATTTTAAATACTGTTTAAGGTTTATTCCAATAAATTCTGTTTAGCTATTTAATTGGAAATTATTGAATATTTTCTTCTGGTGAATTAATATTAAGATTTTAAAATGAAATTATATTTAAATCTGTATGGGTTTTTTTTAACTGGAACTAAACCTCTAGTTAATTTTAAATACTGTTCCTAAATATTATTGTTTATAATTCGAAATCAACTCAACTCTTGCGATCTTTTTGCAGCATAACTTTGGTAACTTTGGCGCATCTGTTGGATGCACAGAGTCGTCCAGCTTTTTGGGCAGCAGGTGGAAAAACAAAGGTAGAACGCCGTAGTAATTGAACGGCAACATCGGCGGGCAGAAGAACAACAACTGGAGAGCGTAAAACATAAACAGACAGGTAAGCGAAGTGAAGTGAAGTGGTAGCCACCTGTTGTCAACTGAGGCAACCTCATTCCAACTACCCATCCCACCCACTTTGGACTATCCACTATCCACCATCCACCATCCGATGGCCAAGCCTCCTCCTCCTCTGACTCATCCGTATCTGTATCTTTAAGCTCGTGTGTATCTTGGTATCTCTTGTCTTGTGTCTACTGTGTCAAAAGTGAGCGCAAAACTTTGCGCTTTCGACTTGTAAGATACTTTGCACCCAGGCACCTTATATATAGGTACCTAAAACCCCCCTAACAGTTACTTCCTCTGCTTTTGTTTGGCTTTCGTGCAGTTTGCTATCTTTAAGATACTTTCTTCGTATTTCGGGTATTGTTCTTTGCCCAGCTTCGGCTTCAGTTTCAGTTTTCAGTTTACAGTTTACAGTTTTTAGTTTTCCCCTAAATACTTTTCGTTGCCTTCCTGCAATTTTCCAGCAACAAAACAACAACAATTGCAGCTGCAAACTCTTTGAGAACATTTTCAGTTCCTCCATTCGAATTTTCAGTTTTCATTTTCGGGTTTCCTCCTTCCTTTCTGTACACTCGATCGACAAATATTTGCCACTACAATTAGCGCTCACCTGTGATTCCTTGTTGTTTGCCCAGTTAGATGGGAAAATTCCGATAATTTCGAGTTTAGATTGTAATTTGCATGACGTGAGAAATACGAGTTGGAAAAAATTATCAAGAATATATAGAGTATATGGAGTATTATCCCTTAAATAGGCTCAACATTTATTCATCCGCCTGAAGAACCTTTCAAAAAAGGTCTAAAAATTCCGAAATGGTAAAAAAAATCAGAAATTAGAGATTAGATTGTAATTTGCATGACGTGAGAAATACGATTTGAAAAAATTATCAAGAATATATAGAGTATATGGAGTATTATCCCTTAAATAGGCTCAACATTTATTCATCCGCCTGAATAACCTTTCAAAAAAGGTCTAAAAATTCCGAAATGGTCAAAGAAATCAGAAATTACAGATAAGAAGGGGAGAGCAGCAGAGTAAACTTCACTTAAGTCGGGAACAACTTATCGCTTTTTTTTCTCACTTAAACCCCCGCTCACCTGTGTTCCACCTTTTTTTTCGTCCGACTCCTCGCACTTTACCCGTCGAACCATTCAAATTTAAATCAATTTGATTCTGATTAGCCACACACGCAGTTTTTTCTTTTCTACCTCGTCCAAAACCTTTTCTTCTTCCTTCTCCCTTTTGCTCTTTTATTTTGTCGCCATGGTTTTCGGAGTATGAGTATATTTCTCAGCCGTTTTCTTCGACGGGCCTCGCTTGTTCTTGTTGCTGTTGTTGTTGTTGTTGTTGTTGTTGTTGTTGTTGTTCTTTGTACCTACAACTAGTAAATAAATTAGTTTTTATTATTGAGAAAACAGGTTTCCACTTTAAACAGAGTCAGAGAGAGCAAGAGGGAGGGAGATATGGGGAGTAGGAATGTTGACTCTTGGGCACGCAGGTTCAAAAACAGAGAAAAAAACACAGAACTTATGCGCTAAAAGAAAATTTGGATTTATTTTTAATTTTTTAAAACGAATTTTACTAATTAATTTAATGGAAAAAGCAATATAAGGATTTCCTCATCCTTTATTATATATGATATGATTTTTTATATATTAAAATTATATTTAAAAAAAGGTTACTTAATTTTGATTCCTCAGTTTTCAGTAACTTTCATTTTATTTAATTTTTTTAAATATAAACCAACTTTTCTTTCGGTGCACGAAAAAAGAATTCTTCACAGTTCGCTGACAGAACCTGTTTAAACAGAAAGAGAGAGGGCCATGGGTAAGGTAGATGGAAAGAGATGGCTGAAAGGGTTCGGGTTCGGGTTCCGATTTGAAGACTCTTCTCCTGGCTTCTTTCGCTCGATTTCTTAACACTTTCGTGATTTGAATTTTTTCTCTCCCCGTTTTTTTTCGAATCAATTAAATCAATGGAATATGCACAGACCTCACTCCTCCAAAAGAAACCCAAACCCCAGCAGGCCAACAAACACTCCATACAAACAAATTATGAACAAACAGCGGCGAGGAAGAAGATTGTATGGGGGCTATGTAGTATGGTATATGCATAATATCCCAAGGAGTTGGCGAAGCAGTGAAATATTATTATTCAATGCCATCGATGCGCTCTGTTTGCCATCCACTTTAATTTTCGTCGTCGTTTTTTTTTTCTCTCGTATATTTTTTCCCCTGCCTTTATTTTGCTGCTGTCCACTGTTTATGCGCCGTGTCTAATGACAGTTTTGTGGTCATTATTTGAAATATATATGTACCAATACGAAAATATATGTGCTCCCCGATAGTTGGGATAGATGGGTGTGTGCGTATTTATGCGTTGGATAACGCCCTAGAAAGCCGACACAAACAAGCTGAATTTTCGCAATTAAATGTTGGCCATAAATTAAATGTTTGTTGTCCACCATAAAAACAAAGAAATCAAAGAATTGGAATAGAGAGACTAAATTGCAGGGGGGACCAAACGAATTCGAAATACTCTAGATCTGGATAGGTCTCAAAAGTTTCGGGATTATATGATAGGTATAATAGTCAGAAGAACTTATAAAACAGTGTTATATTATATAAAACTATTATATTAATCACAAAGATCAGCAGATCATAAAGATATAAACCCTTCAACCATACCCATTTTAAGAAATAGCCAACTCTTTAGTTCTATTCGACTGAATTCGATGTGATGCGATAATGGGCATCACACTATATAATCATCAGCATACGATTGTTTACACAGGCCTCACACAATTCCGAATACGGACTTATATGGGCAATGGTTATGGGCTATATAAATGATGATGCTGCTCATTTCTTGTTCGATATTGCCCCCCAATGTTGTTGTTGTTGTTGTTGTTGTGTGTGGGCCGATGTTTTTGTTTTTGTTGGCTGCTTTTGTTGTTGAAATGCCGCCTCTGATAAATGAGTTTTGGCTTTTTTGTTCAAAAAAATCAGAAAAAAAAAACAAAAACGACGTGGGAAAATAATGCATTGATTTACATGGCAACACAAGCTGACCAACAGACGGGCTACAAAACAATGGGCACCTTGAGACCCCGTCTAGACATTCTGGATTCGGAAATAGTCTCGGGATCTCGGGCGTAGATTGTTGTGGACTCAACTTTGGATCAAGTGGGAAGTTTTCTTGAAAACTGCCAAGGAAAAAAGAGAGTATTTTCAAGGAAAAAAAAAAAGTTCATTTGGCAAGCAACTTTTGCGTGGTTGCTAGTTATAAAAAAAGTCAATATTTATTATCTGTAAAATATAATTTAATAATGGTAAAATTTAATATAAAAATCTCTATCTCTTTAGCTGTTTTTTGCTTATATTTTTTCCCTTGAATCTAGCCATGAGAATGCATTTTTTAGCAGAGCTCCAAAGCAACATTAACTCAGTGTGAAAAATAGCCACTCATTTTCAACTTAATCCCCGCACCAATCTCGATTCCCAATTACTTGACCATTTATTTTACTGCATCCTCCCACTTTTTTTCAACTCTCCTAGTTTCCCCGGTTTCCTCCATTGCACAGTCACTTGGAACAGCTGTTAAACTATTCAAAAGTAATCGCTCCACTTCTGGTTCCCAAACTCAGCCCCCTTCCACACCCCATTTCTCCCACACCTTGGATGGCGGCTCCCATTCCTCCTCCTCCTCCTTTCTCTGATTCACTTGTTTGGCTACTTTCTCAAAGAAAATAGGGAAGAAGCTTGGAACTGGAGTGAAAATATCACTGGAAAAAATATATTATATCATTATAATGATGATATCATAGTGTTTATTAACACTACAAATCAGTATTTTAATTATGTGTTTAATTATTTAGAATTTTTGTATTTTGGCTATTTTCTCAAAGAAAATAGGGAAGAAGCTTGGAACTGGAGTGAAAATATCACTGGAAAAAATATTTTATATCATTATAATGATTATATAATAGTGTTTATTAAGAATACAAATTAGTATTTTAATTATGTGATGATTTATTTAGAATTTTTGTATTTTGGCTACTTTCTCAAAGGGAAGAAGCTTGGAACTAGAGTGAAAATATCACTGGAAAAAATATATTATATCATTATAATGATGATATCATAGTGTTTATTAAGAATACAAATCAGTATTTTAATTATGTTATGATTTATTTAGAATTTTTGGATTTTTCAATAGCAGGAAATTATTATTATTTTATCATAATGTTGCTCTACTTTTTCTCTACACAAATCGAACAGCAAATCATGCCCATCACTTGCAGAACCCAAAGATCTGCACCTCCATTAGTTGGAAAATGTCAGAAAAGTTTGCATAACACAAAATAAAGGCCAGAAATGAATGGGGCGGGGGTTGGAAAACGGGGCTAAACAGGTAAAAGTGGGCGGGAAAAGCCAATGTTAATGAAGCCGGGGCCTTTGTCCAAAACTGTCGGACTTGTGATTTCTGAACTGGCAATAAGCGCCTTTCCATTCATAATTCGATAGACATTTGGCCACTGCCAAACGCCCACAAAACCCCCCTCCCCCTCTACAAAAAGGGGATTCCAAAACTGTGTGTAAAAAGTATTTTCAACTTTTGGCCACATGCTTCATTTATCACAAATTCATTTATCATTTGTCCCCTCACACTCACACTCACACAAACACACACATACACCCAATGATACAAAATGTGAATGTATTGCTTCCCTTAACCTCCCTCCCCCTCCCCCTACTTCCTCTTTTTTACAGTTTTTTTTTCGGTTGAATATATGTCGCTGGCAGTGCAAGTCGCCTTCGAACCCAAAAAACTAAGCTTGGCCAAATATAAAGCGAGAGATATGGCAACAAAAGGGGGGCTGAAGTGGGGAAGTGGGGGGAAACCAGACGAAGAAAAATGATAAAGCAACAGCCAGGAAAGAGGGGCGGTGGTTTCGGGAGGGGGCGTGGCCGGGGGGAAGGGCAGCGGGCGACTAGCGAAAATTCGCATAGCTCGATAAAAATTGTGAGGCAAAAAAAAAGAAGAAAAAAGGAGAGGAAAAGCCCGAAAACTGCCAAAAGTAAAATGATATAAAAGAAAAAGCCAAGGTCTTAAATGGTAGCCTTAGGAAAAATACCCTGTAATTAAGAGAAAAAACATATAAATATGATTATAGATTTAAAGAAAATCATTACGAATTTTGTACAAGTTGGTAATTTCAAGTTCTTTATATTTATAATTCAACCACTTTAATGTTACAAAAAAGCGGCTAGTTTAGATGTCAAATCGAACCACATTGCCAAGGGAATTTCCTATTTTCCGGCGTCCATTCCATTCAGAGGATAAGGTCAGGAAAACGCTTCACAAATCCTCGAAAGAGACTCGGAAAAGCGGATGGGCTACAAAAAAAATCACCGAAAATGAAACGAAGCGAATATAAAATTTCCCAGCTAATGACAAAAATTTCCGGTTTCACAGCAACAACAACAAATGATAACAACAACAACAACTTTAGGTGCAGGCAAAGACTTCAATTGGCCAAGCCAAAAAAAACCGAAATGTAACCGCTTGCAAAACGCTAGCAAAACGCGTGAAAAACGCGCGCGCGTCTAATGATACAATTTCGTTTGTGTGGCAAGTGAAAGTGTCTCAACGAAATAAAGGAGATGGGGGAAAAATAATTGAAAAAGACAGAAATACACACGGAAAAATATTACAATATTTTATTAAGTTTAATGTTTCTATTTCTTAGTTAATTTTTGATATAAATTGAAAAAAATATATAATCTAAAATCCTTTGCTTATTTTAGGTATAAGAAAACCAACATCTCAAAGAAATAAAGGAGATGGGGGAAAAATAGTTGAATAAGACAGAAATACACAGGGAAAAATATAACAATATTTTATTAAGTTTAATGTTTATATATATTGGAAAAAAATGTATAATCTAAAATCATTTGCTTATTTTAGGTATAAGAAAACCAACGTCTCAAAAGAAATAAAGGAGATGGGGGAAAACAGTTGAAAAAGACAGAAATATATTGATATATATTGGAAAAAAATGTTTAATCTAAAATCATTTGCTTATTTTAGGTATAAGGAAACCAACGTTATTACAACATTATTAACAATCTTAACAAATCAACAAAATTGCTGTGAAAGGAACCACAGCAAAGTGTAAAAATGAGATGTAGATAGAGACAGCAGTAAATCAAATTTGAAGTTAACAACATTTCTTGAATATGTCGAGTGGCTAACACACACACCCACACATACACACGTACACACTCTTGGCCAGAAATGCTCATTTAACAGTTAATTAGCCTTAACAAAAAAAAAAGGAACAACTGAAACAACAACTTCAAATGAGTTACAGCGTTTTAAAAAGCAATTTTTGCCCAGCGATCCGATTCCAATTCTCGGAGCAGAGGCGTAGGAGGCAGGGTTTTTTTCTGGGGGGGAAGGGGGGGCTTCCTTTTGTTGCGCATGCGTTGAGCGTTTGACGGTGATTTTTTCTTCCAGCTGGCCGAGGATTGTGGAATTTTAAGTGCTTTTCTCAGGTGTTTTTTTTTGTTGGATTTTTTTTTTATTTTTTGGGCCGCAGCAAAACTTTGGGCCAAAATTGAATGGGAGTGGCCGGTGGCGGTGGGTTAAGACCGCGTTCGAGAGTCAAGCGCGAAAAACAGTTAAATTCGCGCAGGTAATGGCCCAAATGAATTACCACTGGCGCGCGGTAATCCCCGCCACACAGTTCCAAAAGTTAAGACTCGGACTTCGGTTTCGTTCTAGGCCCTGTCGAAATTAGTTTTCCTGGAAGCTAAACCGAAAGCCAAAGCGTTTCAGGGATTGTATTTCACGGAGGATGGAATGACATTCCAGGAACGCTCGAAAGAAGCTGAAAAAAAAATGGAATTCTCAAGACATAAATCATTTTTTCGCCTTCACTTCCAATAATAAAACATAAATATTTGAAAAAGTTATTAAAAAAATAAATATGGTAATGAGCACGTTGAAGTTTTCAAGAATGACTACTGAAGCGGAATAAAAGGCATTAGGTGATTTGGAATACTTTTTTAAAGCCGCTCAGTATGGTCATAAATATTATTTTTTTTCTATGTATTTTGGTCCTTAAATATTCTGGGGATTTCATTTATAATCAGTCTTAATCAAAGCTTAATAAATTTTAAGCATACCTTAAAACCCATAGAAATCAAGCTTAAATAACTCGTTTATTTATGGTGATTAATATTTTTATTTAATAATTTTTTATTCATATTTCTAAAAATAAATACTTACTCTTTCCTTGGTTTTCCTTTGGGATTATTGCAAAAATCTGCAGATCCAATTAATGCAGCCATCTGTTTGCCAGCGACACTCGCATAAAGTTGGCTCCCCGTGCCACGCCCCCTCAGTCCGCTTCTAACCCCTTCCACCCATTTGCCGCCACCCATGTGCATGCATCCCCCATTTGGTGTCGCTTCTTCATCTCTTTGCCGTTCTTATGCTGCAGCCGTCGTCGCTGCACTTAATTTTCATAATTAAAAAAGTTTACCTTGGCGAACCTCATGTGCGTGCCCAACCCCCCCTAGCGTTGCCCACCCTCAGCCCCTGGCTGAATACGCACATTGCATCGACCTCACACTGGGGGAAAAAAATTATACAGCTAAAAATTTGGTTTATAAAAATTAAAAAAAAAAGGTTTTGTTTGCAAACATATTTTATAAAATTTTTGAAAATATTTCCGTAATATTCTTTTAAGTTAAATAATATTTTTGCTTGAACCCTAAATATATCTATTGAGATCTCTCGTTTTGAACAGTGTACACACACTCCTACGCTGCTGAAGGCAAAACGTTTTTGTAATTAATTTATGCAAATAATCAGAGACGCCGCTTAGGGTTGCCACCCCGTTTGAATGTGGTGCGGGGGGCCAATTGCAATTGCAGCCCCCCTTCTTTCCCACCATTCGCCGCCCATGCGTGGCCAGCGTTGGCATATTAAAACGAATGACCCTCGCCCCACAAACAATATAGTATGTATAAAAAATACGTTTCTTTTTTTATGTTGCCCTATTCCCCGTGTTGTATATATATATTTTTTTATTTATATTTTTTTTAGCCACTCCCTCACGTAAGGATTAAGTAGACAAGTTGGCAAAACATAGCGCCATGCAATCCAACAATCCCCGGCATTACCCGCTGCCCCTTCTCTTGTATGTCATCATAATTCCTGCTACACATGAGGGGAAAATCCAAAGGGGGGGCAGGGGGGTTGGGAAACCCCGAAAGGTTGCTAGGGGGGTGGCTTTGCAAACTAGTTTTTTCTGCAATACTTTATTTTCCCGGCTCTTCGCTATTCGCCCTATTTGCATGTGTGTGCCAAGTGCCTGCTCCTTTTGCCATTTTGGAATTTATTATAAAATATTTTGTATGTAATTCCCTTCTTGACTTGACTTTCGGCTTGCTTTCAGCTTTGGAAACTCTCTGGGAAAAACGAACAGCGAAGAACAGGAGAGAGAGCTTGATATCAAAAAGAAATATAAGGCAGGACCTTTTAGAAAAAAAAAAACGAAAAAGGAAACAGGCTTATTGTAAGAATAAAAGGATACTTTGGCAAGGCTAATTTCAGTTGGTTTCTACGGCTTTTACGTTTAGGGAAACAAATTTAAAAGTAAGCTACATTTTAAAGCAAAAAGGGAGTATTTAAATAACAAATTAAAAATATTTAAAATTTACCTAAAAGATCACTTAAAATAGTAGGGAGATTATTCACCTTCAGATTTGATATAGGGGAGCCTAAAAAAGTGCCTTTCTTGGCAACTTAAAGCCTGAGGAATGTTCCTCTTTTTTTGGCGAGTCAAGCCTTTCACTGATTTCCCCCGCATTTTGGCTTGCCAGTTTTTGGCCAGGCCAAGACACAATGACTGTGTTTCATTTCAGGGTTGGGGTGGCGAAGGGGCCCTTTTCCTTTTCGAGGGACCCTCGCAGAAATTGTCAAACAAAAGCTAAAAGCGGGGAAGGCATTGACTGAGCTGAGCTGAGTGGTGCGGTGAGGTGAGGCGAGCCTAATGACTTGAGCCACAGTCACAGTGGCAGTCACAGTGCTCCTGCGCCTCCCCGCCGACTTTCCTTATTTTTTTTTCGCCGGGAGGAGTGCCTTTTGTGACTGGGTACTCTCAATCAAAACCGGGGGCCCGGGACTTTGGACTCGAGCTCCCCTTTTTGGCAGGGAGCGAAGCGGCAAAAAATTAAGGGGAGTTTCAGAATCAGAAACTACCGAAATGGGGGAGAAAACTGAACAACTACTGACGCGGCGGCAGCGGCGACAAAAAGATGAGGAAGCAGTTGGGAACTAGGGAAACCAACTGCGGTTGTTGGCCCGATTTCTTTTTTCGGGCAGCTTTATGGCAGTGTTTACCCGATTGCTGCGGTTCGACGTTACTTTTGCCGGAGGGACTCTGTTGTTCTGAGAGTGCGGCTACGAAATTGGCCATAACCGGTTCATAACCGATACGTAACCGTTTCATAACCGATACGTAACCGGTTCAAAAAAGATTACAATTTTGATAGTCCAGAGCTAATCACCGCTTTACAAAAATCTTAGACCGTTTTTTTAACCGATTCAAGATTTAGATTAACTTTTTCTGTAATTCATTATAACATTCGAAAAAAGTTAGGATCCCTTGCAGAGTAACTGCAACTTCGGAACCATTTAAATACAGCTTCAGCTTCCTTTGGACAATAATTTTTTGCACCCCTGGTCGGTTTGATGGGGCTACAATTTTGCTGTTGAATATTTTTATTTTTTCCCGCCCCCTACCAAAAAGGGGTTATTGCCCGACACTGGGCAACCCTACCCACCAGTAAACAAAATATAAAAAAATAAATGGGGGAGCACAGTAGGAAACCCTCTGCCAACTGCACTGACTCACTTCGACTACTTGAGAGTGTGTTGCACCCGCAAAAATACAAAAAAAGGTTTTTTAAAAAATAACAAAAATTATATATATATTCCACTAGAAGAAGACGAAGGGAATTAGGAGAGTGTTATTAAAGTGAGAAAGGGGCGAGAGAAAGAGAAAAAGAGTGGCAAATGTGGGCAATGTTTATTTTGCGTGTCGGGGCACTTAGCGCAATTTCCGCTTCTAGGCGAGGCCCAGAGACAAAGTAACTCTCTCTTTCCCTGAATTTTTCTCCCATTCCGTTCCCTGACTTTTCCTTGAGACATCCTTAATGCTTCATTAACGGCTCTTACACTTGGAGAAATACGCTAAAAGCGGGGGAAAATAATGTTTCTGTATGGTAATTAAAATCAAAAAATATGAAAAAATAAATAAAATAAAAAACGTATATCTGATAACTTTCTAATTATATTGGTATTTAAATTAAAATTGATAGTTTCGTTTGATAAATAAAAAAAAGTGTTGCTATGAAAAAAAAAATTATAAAATATTATGCTATTTATTTAATAGTTGAATATAAGAACAGCAATTATAGTTTATTTAAAGGGGAATATTCATATTTATTTCTCTGCCTGCAGACATCCATAAAACATATTTATCTGTGCGTTTATCTTGCGCCTCCCTCACATTAGTTGCTGGGCCCTGAAACCAGGTCTCAGGAATCGGGACTACCTGAGCTACTTTTAGGCAAATATCGAATGACAGTAACCCACGGAGCCGGAGCCCCGCAACCAGCGACCTTTGCTCACCGCTTAAGTGGCTCAATGCTCATTGAAATTTGAGGCTGGAACCGCGCACAGCTTCCTCCTCCTCCTCCTCCGCAGCCTTCTTGGCCACCACCCAACGACCTTCTCCTCCCCCCCCGCAGGGCTAAAACCGAACATCAAATGTCAGGCAGCCGCCAAAGGAGAAGAATGAAAAGAAAGAATAGAAGAAAGGAGGAGAGCGGATGGCGAAGAGCGGAAAAAGAACAAATCCCAGGCAGAACCTTTAACGGTCTTACTGACAAAAGTCTCATTGTCTCACGGGCCATATGGCCACGTAATCAAATATCAATGAGATGGAGGAGGTACTATCATCCTGCACGGAGAAAATAGTAATCTCATTAACATAATTTTCTTAGTAATAAAACTACTTAGTTAGTAATTTCAAAATGATATCTTAAATTGTTTTATGACATTAATACCCAGAAAATATTGTATTGGCAAATACTTAAATGCTGGTCCCAAATCAAAAACAAAATGATTAAATTCAGTTCACTTTCCGTCTGATTTAAAAAAAAAAAATTTTGGACTCAATTTTCACATTTTTGATCATGATTTTTGCGAAAAATGGCAAAATTTAAAAATTTCCAGGTTTAAATGCCAATTGATAGTGAATTTAATAACGAGTTCAACAAGGTATGACACTCCAAATTTGGATCTTTATTTCCATTTTTATGACCAAAATACTAATTGTTTTTGGGTAAAAATCAGGATCTTGACTTTTGGTACAAATTTGAAATTTTTTCTAATCGATTTTTGGCTGTAACTTGGACAAAAATGGTCCCAAATCAAAACGGCTCACTGTTTTGAGCAGCTAACAACCTTATAATTACTATCAGCAAGCTTTCTGTCTGATTTTAAAAAATAAATATTTGACCCAATTTTCATATTTTTTATAAGGGGTTACATCATAATTTTTTGCGAAAAATGGCAAAATTTAAAAATTTCCAGGTTTAAATGCCAATTGATTGGGAATTTAATAACGAGTTCAACAAGGTATGACACTCCATATTTGGATCATTATTTCCATTTCTGTGACCAAAATACTACATTTTTTTTGGTATAAAATCAGGATTTTGATTTTTGCTACAAATTTGAAATTTTTCAGCCATTAAATATTGCAATTAGAATATTTTAAGTATATATTTTAATAACTACACATTACTGATATATCTATAACTATTTTCCCCCTGTGTAAAACACACCCTCACACTTTTTTGTTTGGCCAAAAGTTCTCTTAAACTTTGCGGTCTAATTAAGCTTCGGGCGACACACAAAACTAGTGTCGAAAAGCCAAGGCAAAAACCGAGAAGGAGTCGCTTCGGAAAAAGGTTAAAAGGACGCCTGAGCGAAGGAGTTGTCAGGCGTTAAAAAGGAAAGAGGTGCAGAAAAATCGGAGGCGGAAGAAAAAACGGAGCTGGAAGCGGATGTTGCAAATGATTCAATCAATTTAGATTAGATGCCAATTCTTTTTTGCGCGCCAAACTGCGGATGTGGAAGCGAAGAAATGTGGGCGAACAAAAAAGAAGGGAAGACTTTTTCCTCTACAGATCTTAAAGATGTGGATTTTATGGATAAATCAGTATTTAACTCAAACAATGTAACAGTGCAACTATATTTGGCATTATATTTAGACAGACTTCAAAATAAATTGTATAATATTGCCATAAAGTCAGAAACCGCCTTTGTATTTAAAATTAAAAAACATTTTTCTAATTTTTACAAGCGAACCTAAAACAACATAAATATGTAAAATGCAAATGGCCAATAGAGATGCAATTACTTTGAATGTATGTAATGGGTTTTTTTTACGATCATTTCATGGTTAACACGCGCATATTTACATTTTGTGTCGTTAATTATTTTGCACAGAAGGAAAACCCCTTTTAAATAGTGCCACATTTTTTGATGGGCTCCTCTGCTTTTTTTTCCCAGCATCAACAGCCACTACTCCATTCTGCAACTCCGTGGCCATTCACTCTTCCGCATTCCATTAGAAGTTCCTCCTCCTCCTCCTCCGCGAAGGGAACTCACTTAGAGACTTTCCATCCGTTTGTCTCGCAGCAGCTCATCCCTTTGTCTTGTCTGGATCCCCAGAACCAGAGACCTGCTGCGTTTTTGTTGACTACGTCGCCGCCAGAGGTTCATTTTTACAACCCAAAATCTGGCGGTCGGGGGGCCTAGCCCCTAGAAACTCCAACAAGTTCTTGGTGCTCCGCTGCTGAAAATATAAAAAATATATATCCCATCCCTCGCCGAACAAACGCTTTAAATTTTACAAAACTTTTCCCAAACAAAACGAAGAAGTTCTCGCAGAGAGGCGGCGGCAAAAAAAAAAATTCCCTGAAAATTGCAGTCGTAAAGTTTAATTGTGGCCAACACCGTCGGCCCACCCAGCCCACTTGAGTTGCCACCCCCAATTCCACCCACCTCTAACTGGCGGTGAAAAAAAGGTGGAAATTCAGAAAATACCTTTAAAAATATTTCATCTATAAACTTTCAAATCGTTTTAGGTATTTTATAATGGCTAAAAAATAGAAATCAGCTTTAATTAAAATTGATATTTAAAATATGAATATTTATAAAATTTCTATTTTTATTGTGTTGTACAAACTGCATAAAATTTGCACAAGAAGTGTTAAAATTGTGCTGTGGCAGCTGCACGCAAATTTACACAGCGCGAAAAAAGGGAGAGTGAGAATAAACAGCCAGCCAGGCAGGGGGAAAACGAAAAAGAAGAGGAAGAAGGCAACAAACTTCTTCAACAATCCAATAAAAAATTGTCCAAATAAATATTTTTGCAATGGACTCAAAGCAACAAGAAAAACTCGAAAAAATTCGTAAAAACTGCAGGGAAAAACCAGGAAAAGCGTCGAACAAGTCAACTGATGAAAGGCAACAAAAAAAAAAAGAAGCGGAAAAGGGGAAAAGCGGAAGTTCACACTCGAGTCAAGCATGAAATTGTAGAAGAGAAAGTGCAGCAGGGGAATATATATGGTAGTGCAAGGACCAACGAACTTAACCATGCTGGCCAGTGTCCTCGTCAATGGCCTATAGAGCGCAGCAAGAAGAAGCAGCAGCGGCAGCAGCAGCGCCACAGAATTTCCCAGTGACATCAAAATTTACATTTTGCACTCAAAAAGAGTGCGAAGTGAAAGGCACAGGAAAAAAAAAATTAAAGGGAAAGCAAAAAATACAAAATTGTATAAAAGGGAAAAGCAACTTGCACTGGGGGTGAAGTCAAAAAATTGAATGGGGGAAGGGGGTTCTAGGTTCTACGCAGGGGTGGGGGTTAGCAAAGTGACATATGTATATTTTTAGGGGGGATTCATGAGATTTTCATTTAAAAGTTGTAAATCTTAATCACGTAGAAATCAGAAATAGGGCGTTATGGACTTTTTAAGTCTTTAAATCCTAACAAAATTTCTTTTTTATATTTTCAAAAACTCTATTATAATATAAAAAAAAATATATAAAAATATAAAAGTAAAAATGTATTTATTTAAAAATATACAAATAAAAATATACAAATAAAAATATATAAATAAAAAAATATAAATAAAAATATATAAATAAAAATATATAAATAAAAATATATAAATAAAAATATATAAATAAAAATATATAAATAAAAAAATATGAATAAAAATTGATTTTCCTTGATCCCCCTTGCTCGAGTCCCGCCTACGCCCCTGCCTAGGGGGAGTAGGTGTTGACTGTGCAACAACAAAGTTGGCAATAAAAATGCAACCAACCTAAGCGAGAAAGAGGGAGACCCCCGGAACAGACAAAGATAGATGGATGGAGGGAGGGAGGGGCCGAAGGAAGGGACTAAATCATAAATGGATGATAGTCCACACCAGAAAAAGGGCAAGGGGGGCAAGTCATAGGGGACAAGGCAGTGTCCACAAGGAGAAGGAGCAGGAGAAGGAATGGGGAGTCGTCCTGGGGAAAAGGAAAAGCGAGTGGTGGACAAGGGACAACGGACAACGGAGCGGAGCTGCTGAAGGAGCATAGGAAATGAGTTTCAGGACTTTTCCCAGCTTTCTGTCTAATGGCAACTCGGCCACTCGGAGGCAGCTCACAGATTTCATTTTGAACTTTTGAGGTCTACAACATATATATTTAAATTTATACAATATATAAAAGACTGTAAATGGTATCCACATTTTAAATTTCTGATTAAATCTTTGATTTATTTCCTTCTTTCCTTTCTTTCTATTTTAAATCTATTATTTTCTTTCTTTACTTTAAATATAATTCAAAAATTTCCTAATTTATTCATAATTCCACCCAGCACATCCCTTTTTTGCCACGAAATTTTTAATTTGTTCTCTTTCGCTCTACATCTCTTAGGTTTTTTTCTCCGTTTCTCTGTTTCATTTTAATTTCCACTGCCACTTGCCCCCAATTGAGTCACTTGCCATTCACCAAAAGACAAAAAATCCAAAAAAATAAAAAACAACAAAAACAGATGGAGAAAACATAAAAAACTGTCATGTGTTTGCCTCTGAAGTTGAAAATGTCACTGTCTGTGTGTGTGTGTGTGTGTGAGCTGTATCTTGTAGTGTTTGATTTGCGCTTGATTTATGCGCTTTTTAAATGGCAAAGATTAGACATTTGTTTAGCAATTAATTTTGGATGACACTTTTGCCCACGAAAATGAGGCGACACAAATGCAGGGGGGAAATGTGTACACAGAAAAAAAATTCGATATGAAATAGGATAAATTCTACCTTATTTCATATCAAAAATAAGCCGATATCAACTTGATATTTTATCATATCATATGAAATACCAAATTTAGTATTTTTCGAACAAATAATGTAAAATAAGGTAAACATAATCTTTATTCATATCAAAATGATATGAATAACTTGATCTTTAAAAAATATAAAATTGACCAGCACATATCAAATTGATCTTTTGTCAATTTTTTTTCTGTGTATGTATGTTTTGGAGTTGGGGCCTCGGATCATTAAGACAGAACGCCTACACACGGTCACAGACTTGTGGTGTCTTTTTGCCACCGTCTTTACATTGCTCTTCGTCCATTCACTCATCCTCCTATCCACTCCCAATTTTTCGTTTTTCCTTCTTGGCAGCAAGCGAAACGAAGCGGGCAGGTGCTAATTAATTATAAACGCTAATCAGAGAGTAGCAGGGGTATGCTGAGAAGCTAGAAAAGTGGTACCTAAAACCTGACCGATTGATATGAAATTTAGAACTAAATAATTATTAATTTTTTAAAGCATGTGACACTTTGAATAAAATATAAATAAATATATTTAATATTTAGAAATATTTTACAATCCAACTATAGGGTATCCACCAGGTTTAGATGCACTTTTTGCCGCCCTGTCATCTGTTTGTGAAATGTTGGAAGGTGAAAGGTGTCTGGGGGAAGTCTAATGCTAGAAAGTGGGGAATTTCGATGGAAGGGTGTCGCAAGTGGGGTCTAAACACGTTGATAAAGATGGTGTGTGGGGCCTTAAGTATCATCAATTTGCCTGGAAGTTGACTTCATTTTTGGGAGATGTTCATTTAACCAAATTTATAAATTGAATTTGTGCTTTAACTCAATATTTAGCTGTATTTAACCTTACTTTTCCTATTTACCATTTTTGCTTAATTAGCTTGAAAGCTGCAGAAAATCCATTCAAAGTTTTCCTTTTTCGCCAGCTGCTTTTGTTAAAAAAATAAATACGAAAAAAAAACGAAATAAAAATTCAAGAGTTGACGCTTTAGACAAAAGACAAACAGAACTTTTGTTATTGTTGAAAGTCATACACAACTTCAATTAAATAAATTATTTTTATGAAATTAATTATGTATGAGCAAGGGGACGAACACAAGCACACTAAGAAGTGAGATAATTAAAATTAAAAAAATATATATATATATGAATGGACATTAAAAAAAACAATTGCATGCAAAATGCATAAAAGGAAACTCCAGGGCTTTCCTACTCTTCCATGGAAAATGCCAAATGACATTAACGTTTGGACTCCTCCTCCTTTGTTTTGTGTCCAGCAGAGAAAATTGAAATTTTTGCAGTTGAGCAAAAGTTATAGAAGGCCAATGGAGGAGACAAGATGGTTACAGTGTCTAGAAAAGGGATATTTTTGAAGATTATAATAATATTAATTAAAGTTGAATACAATATTATCAATTTATGGCCCTATTATAAGAAAACTTGATGTATTTTTCCAAGTGCTATTCCTTTTAGCAAGCATTACAGAATGTTTGGCTTAGGTCTCTCTAGCCAAAATCCCCATACCATAATATTTTCTTGGGACTATATTTATTTAAAGGGATTTTGCGTTTGCCAAATTGTTGCATTGAGTTGGGCCGAAGTTTTTGGTTGGAGTGTCGGAGAGTCGAAGGCATTTATGCACACACTGCTTTGCCCCCTTTGCCCCCCTTTTTCCTCCGCCCCTGGCACCTTGATGGTGGCATGTAGTTTATTTATTTCATAGTTTTTGTGCTGCATCATCTTCATTTCCGGCCAGAGCAATAGAAAGAGTGAGGGCCGAGGTCCCGATGAAGAAAGCAAACAACTTCCTAAACAGGCAAAGGGGAGGAGAGCGAGATGATGATGGGTGAGGAGTTCTGGTTCGGGGACTGGGGATTGGGGATTCGGGAATTATAGTTAGAGTTAGAGAGACCCCGCAAAACATTTTGTTTTTATGCCCCACTTGCGTGTGGCAGCTGCATTAAGCCAAATAAGATGGGGATAGGCCAATGGGGGTTACGAAAGTTGGCGGGGCACCTCAGACCTCAGAACTCAGACCCCACATGAAGTGAGCCAAAACTGGGTGGGTGACAAAGTGGCTGTGATTATGGCCACGACACAACAGAGCAACTTACCAAACAAAAATGATTAAAAACTTGGAAAAATTTAAAAAAATTTATTTTTCTTATAATATTATTACTGTTTTAAAATATATAAATAATGTAAATGTTTCTGATATTATTATCAATATTTTATTGTGTCATATTTATTAATTTAGGTATTTTTTTTATTTACAGGTAATAATTAAAAACTAGATAAAAAAAATTTTATTTTTTTTTTTTTTATTATTTTTACTCTTTTCAAATATATAAATAATATAAATGTTTCTTATAATATTATCAACATTTTATTATGCCATATTTATTAATTTAGGTATTTTTTTATTTACAGGTACGTTTGGATTTTTGTTAAACCTTTTAGTAAGCTCCTAAAAGGTAGGAACTGGTTTTCAATATTATAATAATACTGATTTAAACCTGTTAAATGTTGGGCTGCACGATTTGAATCAGATTTTTTTTCTGTGCACCAAAACGTCGAGGAAAACTCCATCTATTCCTACTTGGACTTCCTTCTACCCGCCCAAAATTTTCCCCCCAGCCCCCAATCATCATCATCATCGCAGACGTTTAATTGAAATGGCCCAACGCACGCCATGACCATAAAAACCATTTCAAGGTGCCGCATTAGTCGTCAGCCACAACGCCCCATAAAAAAATAGAAGAAAAAAAATGATTATGTTGATGAGAGGTGAGGAGTTTTAGTTTGGCCACTTCCCAAACCAACTACCAACTTGGGGGCAAAAAAAAAAAGGAAAAAGATGATGACAATTATAAACAATTTTGATTTGCCCCAAACGATTTATCACGGGCCTCGAGAGAGGAAGTTGCCGGGGGTGTACTACTTATACCATAATATACCATACTATATCATCATAAAAAACAGACATCGAAGGCAATTCTCAAGGACTTTCTACATATTTTATTTTTCAGCAACCATTTTTTACTGCTCTTTTTTCTTTTTCTTGACTGCTCTTGATGGCTGAAAATTACTCGCAGCTTGAGAAGGAAATGAAAAATTATTTTTAAGATTAGGCAGAGATACTATATATATAGGGCGGGTATTTGGGTCTGCAATTTGAAGAGATTAAAAACAGAGAAGTTAATATTTTTTATTTTTTTAATAAATTAAAATCAATAAATAAACGAATATTTAAGTTAATAGCAAAAGATAGTTAGATAGATGACTGTAAATATATATTTCCCCTATTATAATGCTCCTTTTCCTTTGCGGTTAGCCGGCAAATGATGTGGCAATAAAATGTTTCTTCACGATGACGATTATGAGGCGAATTCCTTACGGTTCCGCATAAATTTTCAACAAAGTTTGTTCACTTTTTCGGGGGTAGTGGGGGGGGGTTGGGGTATCGTGTTTTACCCCGATAAGCATGCAAAAGTTGAGTTTCAGCATATTTTCGGCAGTTGGGAAATTCAATTAAAAGGCAACAAACGACGTTGGCGTGGAAAGCGGCGAGGAAAGCGAGGAAATCGCGTCATGCATCAATCAATGGCATCATCAATCATAAGCCAACAAACAATATATATATACATACTATATAGGGATGTATGATATTCATATTTATGCGAACAACTTTCCGTTGTTGTTGTTGCGGCAAGTCATTCATTGAGTTTTGGAGTTCAAAGCAAATTGATTAGAGCCCGCCTTTACGTTTCGTTTCGTTTCGCGGGGCTGCAAGGGGTTAAGGATGATATGGTGGTGCACGAGGGTTAAGGCGATCAGCGAAGTGTGAGAGCGTCGTCGCTGATAAAGATAAAAATGAAGAAAAAATACCATGACGCGCCGTCTAGTCTTGGGTAAATAATTTTTGATATATTCAAATACATTTTTTATCTTTATCGATTTTTATTTTTTTTTCTGCTTAAAGTAAAGCATAGATTGGTTGTAAGGGGTTAAGCCAAGTCATGTGTCATCGAGTAAATATTTGATATACATTTATTTTGCCCTGCTTATCTTCTGTACACATTGCACTTCCCATTAGGTCATCACTTTCGCAAGCTTAGATATTATTTGTTAATATATAGTACTAATGTAATCCGAAAATCTATTTATTATTTGTTAGTAAAGCAAATTTAACTAACAAATTTTGTGTAAACCGTAATTCCATTAATTTGGATTTTCTTTTTGAATCTATCGCATTTTTGGGGTTAACCTCAATTATCATTGTGATTTTCCCCGCCCATTTTCCTCTCATTTTCCTCACATATTTGGTTTGTTAATGATAATTCATTGATGTGTGATTGGCAAACAAAATTGTTAATTTCTGCCCTCTGATGATGATGGCGGCTGTTCGGAAACTGTTAACGAGAATTTCGTTATTATTACGTGCTGTAAATTTACAATTTCCCCCGTCGAAACCCCCCTTCCCCCCCATTTTGTATTTATTGGCGCTGACAGGGGGCAGTTAATGAGGCGTGACGGCCAAACATATAGTTAGCATTAACTATAAGCGAATCGATTCGATTCGATTCGCCCCGACAGGGGAGGCCTGAATTAATTGTGGAGCAGAGAGCCCGAGCCTGATCTCGAAATCGAAATCAAAATCATCATCGCCCCCACCTGGAAATCATCTTAATTGCTTTTCTGACGATTAGCGGGTCACTGAAACGGAAGCAATTTGCTGTTGCCATCTTACTTACCATATTTTGTAATTATGTAGCTGCGGTGTATTTATAAATGTATTATTACGTTGGATTTTACGCGGAAAAAAGTGCCGGGTTTTTTGTTGGATTTACTTTACAAAAATAACTCGAGTTTTTCTTGCGAGAATGCATTCCCTTTTTGTTGTGATCTTTATTAGGGTCAAACACCCCATTTATTTGTGATAATCATTATTAGGGTCACATTTTTTCATCAAACGGTTTAATTTTAGCTTTATCATACATCAGAAAACAATTATGCAGGAAAAAAGTATGAACTTTTAACTTTTTTTTTTAGAAATATATAAATTACATATCACATATAGGAAATATTAAGTTTAATAACTTGCTTGAATTTTAATAAAACTTCCTGAAATTTAAGGAAGCGAAATATGTTTGATATTTATTATGAAAACATTAAACGCCTCGATTTGGGCACTCGAAAATTGGCATCCAGTTGATGCCGTCTGCTTATCCAAATCCCCACTTTGGGCCTGTTGCCAGTTGGTATAATATCGTCCTTATTTTTGTGTCCCTTTTCTCCCTTCTCCCATCTCCATTTCCATGGTGTGCATTACTTTCTTTCTGAGGGGGGGTTTTCATCTTTTCTTATTCTTTTTTTTTTGGCTTTTCGGAGGGATAAATCAACAGCAGACCAAGAGGAAGAAACGCATCTTTGTCGCTTCGCCTTGTGCACACAGTTACTCCCATTTTCACCATTTTAGTGTGGCTATACATATATATTTATATATCTATATCTCTGGGCTTCTCACATCGCTTAGCTTTTGTTGTTTGTTGTTACTGTTGTTTTTGTTGTTGTTGTCGACTGGCCAGAAACTCGCGGTTTTAATGTGTTTTTAATGTTATTTCCATGACATGCCGCCAACATTTAAGCTTGGCCTCAGTCATCGTGGGGTTAAGCGGGCGGCGAGGGGTTAAGGCGATGCCCCAGCACAGCCTGCAGTTAGAGCGAGACGAACGCATAGTTTGTTGCACGTTTTTCGCATAGCTCGCCGACTTGTAGAAGAGCCCCCATTCTTCTTTATTTCTTCCCATATCGTGTCGCTCTTTCGTTTTTTTGTTTTGTTTTTTTTTTCTTTGTTTCTTTATCTTTGCCCTGAAAGCGGAGGGTATTTCATTTTGGGATGGAAGTTGGAAAAGTAAAATATACTTATAATCATATTTTATGGAGGAATATCTTAAAAAACTATTTTTTTTTGAGTTTTTGGTTGTAAAATCTTTTTAAAGTACCCTTAACATGTTTTTGCTTTTCTCAAGGGTATTCAAAAATATCTTATAAAAAATACTTATAATCATATTTTATGGAGGAATATCTTAGAAAAATATAGATCCTATAATACATAAAAAAGTTGTTTTTTAATGAGTTTTTAGTGGTAAAATCTTTTTAAAGTATCCTTAACATGTTTTTGCTTTTCTCAAGGGTATTCAAAAACATCTTCTTCAGAACTTGATTTTTTCTTAAATACTTCTTTATTTTTGTTTGTGATTTTTTTGTAATCTTTTTTTTTAGCCGCTTCCTGAGCTATCTCGCCCACATTTGGCTGAGTGTGAGTGACGTAGCCCAGCCAAGCGAGTCACACCCCAGAAAACCAGAACCCAGGCCCCCCAACCCGTTCCCCTTTCAGCGCGACGCCTCTGCCCACTCACTCCCTTTTGGCTGATGCATTAATGTGGTACTAAGAAATATTTTGCATATTTACTTTGAAATCTGTGAGAAATAAGTTGAATTTATGCTGTAGACGTGGCGTCTTATCCTTTTCGAGGGGGTGAGAAGAGGGGGTGAGAGGGGGAGGGCCTATCAAAAACGAGAAACCACTTCAAATTATTGACCAGAACCAGAATTCTTTTGCCGACATTTCCGGCTCTTCTATTGCCACATACTTTCGCAGCTCAAAGGAATAATTTTTGAATTTTAAAGAGGAAACATTTAAATATTAAATCGAAGGAATTTAGAGAGTTTATATTTTTGGCAGTAAATTATGAGCCGCAGAAATAATCCCATGCCTCATAATATCCCATTAAATATTTGGTATATTTTCATGATTTGTGGTTATCCCTATTTACCGCATTTAATTGCTTACTAAATATTTTGACATGAAATCGAACCGATAATATATTTTTCGGGATGGGGGGATCCCTCTCTCGGATTTCAGGAAAAAAAAATTCTGGGCAGGGAACACGAACACCTTTTGGCTGATCTCATTTCGCCCATCAAAGGGGGGCGTGTCGCGTCGGCCGGGGGTTTATGGTTACCGTTAAATGAGGGTGAACGAGAAATGAGAAATGAGAAACAAGGAGAAGAAGCGACAGCTGGTTTATGTCCCGGCTAATAATGATCGATTGATCGATAAGCGTTTTGTATTTTGTATTCTGTGCTAAAAATGTGAGGATCCCCGGCTACCACTCGTTCTTCTTTATGATATACCTATACATACCTATATAGATCTTCGATATTTTTCTCCCTATTTGTTGCAATTTGCCACGCCCCTTGGACTCCCTTTTTCCCATGAAACCATGTATTCTGTATCTCTTGCTCTTTTAGGGTTTGAATCCTGCTGTTACACCTCCTTCCCTTCTCCCTTCTTCCCTCTCCCTTTTTCCCAATTTGTTTTGTTGTTTTTGTTGTTTTCCACCGATGCCGCACACATGTTCCCGAAATCGACCAAAAAAAAAAAGCAAAGCGGAAAAAGGCAACGGAGCATCAACTTGAGGTTCAATTACTTGTAATTTTAGCCTCAACAAAAACAACTTACAAGTCGGAGATCCTTTTTGATGCCCTTCATCTTGCAATACAGGGTGTTGTACATTTTGGTCAGCCGACAGTTGTTACGAAATGGCTACGAAATTGAAGTCAGCACCGGAAGCTATTATACCTATAAATTAAAAGAACTAGTTTAATATTTAATTTGAAAATAAAGGGAATGAAATAATAATATTTCAATAATTACTTGTATAAACCTTTTGATTCATGGATCCCAATAATCACTACTATATCGCCTTTCCTTGAATAGAAAATTCAAATTTAATTCCAATATATGTTGTGTTATTTGAACTCCCTCATTTTCCTTTATTTACCTTGTTTTCTCTGTTGTCTTTCGTTTTAAATTGTGATTTCCCTTGCAGCATCATTTACAACAGTTCTCAACCTTTTTCCTTTCCCTTCCGCTGATGTTGTTTTTGTTGCCGCCGTTCGGATATCCTTTCCAGCTGTTGTTGTATTTCACGCTTAAGTTGTTGTAATTGAAGTGTAAATTTTTACATCTGTTTAATATGCATTAAAAGCAACAGCAACAATAACAAGGGACGGGCAGCAGCAATAATGACAGGAATCGATAAAATGATTAAGGCGAAGGATGATATGGAGACAGCGAAAAAGTGTACAATAAAAGTTGGATGGCAAAAAGTTGGGTTTCCAATGTGTGATGATGAAAATTGCAAATGGAAAGTGAGGAAAATCCGCAAGATATGGGGGAGGGAGTGGGAGATATAGGAAAAATATGGTCACACTAATTATTTGGATTTTAATTAAATTTTCGATTATTTTTCGATTTTTCTTTACATTAGTGCGACAAATTGGCCGAATCCTCGAAGTGTTTGCCTTTCACCTTTCTCCACCCCCATTCTCCCGTCTTTTTTCCGTAGGCCATCGCTTAATTTGGTCTCATTATCAAAGCCACCTTCCTTTCTGCTCCTTCTTATGTTTTTGTTTTCATCTGCCTTATACAACATATTGTTTTTTTTTCGTTGGCTCTACTGTTTTTCTTTTATTTTTTGTTTGTTCTTTGTTGATTTTTCCGCTGTTTTTCCAACCTACAGCACACACACACATGTGTCTGTCTGTCTGTGTGTGTGAGAGTTTTCCCGCCATCCCCCCATAACCATCCGATTTTTCCGATTCCTTCGGGGTCTGTTATTTTGCATTCATCTGGCAAACAAGTCACGTAACATAAACGATGTATGATGGCTGGCAGTCGAGGGTTAAGCAGTTTTAGGGGTAGGGGGTGGCTGGTCAAGGAGAAGGTGCAAACAAAGCAAGGCAACAACAAGTAGCCGAGACAAAAAGCAGAGGAGCCCGAGAGCCCAAGAGTACCAACAATCATCAAAAGGAACAAGAAAAATATTGTGCATAAAACTTTTCTAATAATAACGATCACACGGCAGTTGGGGAGTCAAAACGAAGGGCTGGGGAAAACGAAGGGCTAAGGAAAACTCAGATTTCCAAGACAATGCCTAGTACTACTACTACTACAAGAAAGTGGGGGGTGGTGGGTGGCGCTGGGCGTTCAAGGCTATTGTTTCACACAGCCAACAAAACTTTGCGTGCAGAAATTAATTGCGTGACCAACAAAACAAAACAAAACAAAGTGTAGGAAAAAAAATCAAAGCAGCAAACAATAAGTGAAAGCAATTGAAAAAGAATTCTTTTATTTCACTTCTTTAAATGGCCAATGGAAGCGAATGAAATATTCAAATTGTAGGTACAACTTAAATGGGCCAAAAAAAGAGGTAGAAATATGAAATGCTTCATTCATTTAAAACCCAATCAATTTTCACTAGAATTTGCTTTAATTAAGATGCAGTTTATATACAAAATATCAAAGGTTTTTACATTGTAAATTTCCAAATTGAATTTACTTCAATTAATCTTCATTTCACCAAAAAAAAACACACAAAAAACAAGGTGAAAGGCTTATAGCCAGAATTAGCACTTCAAATGTTTTAACATTTGACAGAAGCAAACAATTAAATATTGAGAAAAGGAGAAATATGCATAATTCCAACGCTTATTTATGCATTTAATAATTCAGCCTGATGATTTAATCCGCTCAGGCAGTTTAAATTTGAAGAAGGATGTGCAAAGGTTGAAGTTTGCCGATTTGCAAATTATTTATGGCATAAACAAATGCCAGAACCAAAAGAGAGAATGAGATAGAGAGAGGGAGGGAGAGAGGGAGAGATAACATTGACAAAGCATTTTGCAGAAACACCTTGAATGTGCATTTTCCCCCATTCAGCCCCCTGGAATATTTCACGCTCAATTAAATTTTTCCAGATTTTACCCGGCTTTTTTTCATATATATTTATAGGTATATATAGGTATTTTTTTCCTCTCCATTTTTGTTCTCTGACGGAGTTTGGATAAAATATTTGCGGCCGAACTGAACACTGACCCCAATCCCTGACCTGACCTGCGCCGGATTCGGATTCTGATTCGGATTGTGACTCTGATTCTGATGCTGATGCTGATTCCGATTCCAGGCACCCCAACTTTGCTCGGATTTTCCCCGGCTTTTCCCAGCCTCCACCGCACGCTTTGTGCTGCTGGTCCCAGTTGGGGAATTTAATTCACATTGATTGCATTTCGAGCGCCGCATTGCGTTGCATTTTAAATAATGCCAGCGGCTTCTGATTTTTTCACTCAGCCGCCGCGGGACGCACAATCGGTGCAACGGGAGGTCGCTCGGTCGGTCATCACTTTAATTAAACAAATGCCACGCGAAGGCGTCAATTTTTTTGCAATTTTAAGATGGCAATGGCAGGGCCAAAAAAAAATACTGAAAACAAAAGAGAACGCTATAGTCGGGTGCCCCGACTATCAGTTACCCGTTACTCAGCTAAAGGGAGTGCGAGGGAGATGGAGATATAAAACTTTGATCACTCATAACTTTTTAACGAATGGTCCGATTTGAAAAATTTCTTCTACATTTCTATAGGTATAACTAAACACAACAAAATTGCATTTATACTTCTCCGAAATCTTAAAAAGTGTGGGCGATCTCAGCGTTCATACGGACAGACAGACAGACGGACAGACGGACATGGCTAGATCGACTCAGCTAGTGATCCTGATCAAGAATATATATACTTTATGGGGTCAGAAACGCTTTCTTCTAGCTGTTACATACTTTTGCACGAATACGATATACCCTTTTACTCTACGAGTAACGGGTATAAACAGAAACTGAAAAAAATGTACAAAAATCATGAGGAAGCCTGCGAAAGAGATGAAACAGAAACAGAGAATTGGGGGAGATTGATGGAAATGGACTGGTTCTGGGGGCAATTATGAACTGCTGTCGGTTTCAGTCTATATAAACAAGGCATACAGATAGATCGGCGGCAGCTGTTATCGTTTAACACACACCAGGTGGCGCTAATAAACACCATAAGCCCTTAAAGTCAGAAAAGTAAAGAAAAATCAAATGCAAAAAATATTCATTCAATTAAAATACAATATTAATACTTAGTATTTATGATTCAATTAGAAGCTGAAAGTGCAAATCCCAAAAATTCTTCACCCCCTTAATAAAAAAGCTTTAAAAAAATGTATATTACTTTTTATAAATACAAAAAAATAATATATGTATTTAAAGCTTAAAAAAAATAATAATTAATAGCATTATAAATTTGTGTATTGAACAACAAATATAAAAAAAAGAAATAAGCTTAAGTGCACTCTAAAAATATTTTAAAGCTAACCTGGTAGCCGATAAAAAAAAACCGTATACATTAAATACATTTTTTTCTACTTTGCTCTTCGTTTTCATTTCATTATTTAATTTCCATTGCCACCACTTTAGGAACATTTTCCGAAATCATAAGTTAATAGACATTTAATCTGGTCATATAATTATGTGGAAAAGTTGCAAAAAACTATGCAAAAGTGTGAAAAAAAGCGGCGAGGGAGAAACTTTCGGTTCCGAATGGGGTTTTCCGGGTTAAATTCAGACGCTCCGTTCCGTTCCTTTCGCTTCGTTTTTAATTATGGACATAATTATTTAATGAATATGTGTGAATACATTATGTCTGCCAGCGGGTTGGTGGATGTTTGCATGTGGGTGTAATTATATGTCCAGACTGCCATTGTAATCGGGGTGGGCGGCGGACCCCGCCCCCTTTTTCTGTAAGGCAAAATCAATTTAATTTTGGCTGCAAACGAATGAAAATATGTTAATAAAATCATCTTAAAATTCAGGCAGCATTTTTACACCAGAAATTCCTTTATTCACTTTTTTTTTCCTTCTCTTTTTTGTGATCCGCTGTATTTTTCATAAATCGAGCCTCGTTTTGTATAATTTTAATCAGCGGCAACAACAATGTAGCTGGGGCACGCTGAGAAATAACAATAAATAAGCATATAATAATTGAAAATACAATTAGCATAATTGCTGGCAAAGGCAACGCTGCAAAGGCAAAAAAAAAAGTATAATTAACATAATTAGTGTTTACACATATTTAGCCAGCATTATTAAGCGGGCGTATTTATTTTTATTTTGCCCCCAGTCTTTTTTTTGATCTCATCGCGGAAGCAGCTTCTTCTTCGGAAACTGCGCAAAAATAATCTGGGCAAAAAGCAAATGCGATCAAGAAAAATCACGAAAAAGCGTATTTTTGTATACACATAATACATTTTTTTGACTTGTCAATGCCAATTGTTTATCTGGGCTTATAAATAAAAACATAAAGTGCAATATCTGTTTTAAAATAAATACCACAAACTGTTTGCCATAAATTGTGTGTGTAGCAGCGTGGCAAAAACAAAAACAGAAACCAAAAAAAAAAAAAATAATAATAAAGAGTTCAAACAAAAATTTTGTTTGCTCATAAATTTTCCGGTTGCTTTTTTCCTTTGTTTATGGGGGAAAATGCTTATCAAACTATTTCCGTAAATGAAATCAAATATATATGTATTTTTTGAACCTGCCACTAGTCCATTTCTATGAAGATAAAACTTATTAAAAGGTTTTTGCGTGCGCTGTTTTATAAATATTTTAATCCAATTTTGTGCCAGTAAAATTCGAATTGAACATGGCAAGGGATTAGCTTTTCAATAAATTGTAACACGGAGTCCTGAAAATAAAATACGTAAAAAAGCACCAAAAAAAGAGTGATGCTTCGATTGATTTCATTCTAAAGGCTACTTATGGTAATGATCTTTATTTCGAACCCATTAAGTCAAAACATTTGTATGCATTTGTTACTGTTTTTTTCTGTTTGCTGTTGTCAAAGGCCTCTTATTTTGGTTAATTTGTTTTATTTCAACATTCCCGCGAGGCATTCCGCTCTTTTTTAATGGCGAAAATTCCTGGGACGTTTTGGGGAATTCCTGTGACCAAAATTGGATGCACTTTGCTGCTCTTTAAGCACAAAACTAGAGAAAAGAATATGCGAGGAACAAAAGGCGAAAAAATCAAGCCAGTCTTTTCGGACACTGTCTGCGTACGTGAGGCATGAAACGAGATGGAATGAAACAAAATGAAATGAAATCAGGCAAATAAAATAAATAAATAAAGGAAAGGCTGAGGCTGAGGCACAGGAGTGCAAAGCAAGAAACTTTTGAATAACAAATGAAGGCTGGCTGGATGGCTGGATGGCTGCTACTGCTACTGCGGCACAGACAAAACCTGAGCGGACTTTTTAAGCAGATTCCCTGGCATCAAAGACGAGTGGTTAGAGCTGGAAGAGATGGCTGCCATAAGAAAAGCATCCCGAGGAAGAGGAGTGCTGCTGCTGCTGCCTCTGCTGCTGCCTGTTTTTTTCCCTCGACTTTTGCTGCATCAGCATCAGCATCGCCACAGAAGCCGCAGCCAAAAGTCAGAAAGTTAAGCGTCCCCGTCTCCATTTCCCTCCACTGTCTCTCCACCCTTTTCTTCGGGCTTTTTTCCACGTCAGAGCTGACAGCTGGCTACCTCGGAAAACCGCTAGCTCAGGCATTCCAAATTGGCTAAGGAAAAAAAAAAAAATAATTAAAAAAAAAAAAAAAAATAAATAAATAAATAATGAAAATTGGTTTTTAGCCAGATATAATAATTATATAATGAAAATATTTTTATTTCATTGTCAAAGTGTAATTATAAATTAAAAAAAAAAAAAATAAATAAAATTGGTCTTCAGTCAGATATAATAATAATCAATTTCGAATAAAATACATTTTCCAATATCAAATTTACATTATTTAATTACAAAATAGATATTTTTGGTACATCCCGTTATTATTAAAATATTTCTGGCTAGCAAATAGTAAGACTGAAAGCTAGAAGCTAGCCAAGTGGCCAGTTCTGCATCTCCAACGCGGCGTATACGTAATCTGCGGCTGTCTGATCACTCACACGACCTGTCGCCCCGCTCTCCGCTCTCCACTCTCCACTCTCCGTTCTCCGGTCTCCACTTGCCGACCGGCTCATCCGTTTGTTTGTTTGCTTGTTGGTTTTGTTTGGTGGCATGCCTCGACTGCTGCCTTTAGCCTGATACGCCACTGAGTAGCAGATTAGTAGCGCTTATGCTTGCACCTACTACGTGGCAGCTCCAACGCACATGGGCATGGTCGAGAGGGGGCAAAGAGGGGGTGCGATGTGCTCTCACAGGCAGAGAAAAGGGGGTTAGCCCGGGGGGATAGGATGGCCGCCATGGGTAACTACTACTCACGCATGGAGGAGGCTAAAAACCCGCGTTACTCGTTCCTCGGGATGCTTTCTGCTTTCATTTGCTTCCCTGGAAGCCACCTTTTCCCCTCGATGATGTCGGTTTAGTCAGCTAAACATATCTACATAGCGGGGGAGTTATAGATATGATCAGTTGCTTTTTATATATCATATGATATCATATCATATTATATTTTGCTATTATATCATATCATTTTAGGATCCCTTGAATGTTTTCTTAAGATGTTCTTTTTAATAATTTCATTTTTAATCATTTAACTGATCAATTTGAATCGATTGACAGAGTATTCCCAAAACGCTTTGGTTTTGTTCTCTCAGCTTTTGGGTTTTGTTTTCGGTTTCGGTTTTGTGCTTTTTTTCTTTCAGATTTTTTTGTATTTTTTTTTCTGTTTTTGTGCGCCGTCTGTTATCCTGGTCGCGTCTTGGGCCGCTGTCATCTGATCTGTGGCGTGGCTAAGTGGCCTCTCTGCAAGGCTCGAACCTGGAAGCTGGATCCCCCGAAACCTCAATTCCCATCCCCCCCCCCCCACTTTCAATCGGGGTCCGCGTCCATCCATCCATCCATCCAGCAATCCAACAATCCACCCGCCATCATGACATGACTCGCTTTTGGCTTTCCTGGTCGTCTTCTCAGCTCAGTTCGGCTTCTCCACTTCATGGTTGTCTGTGGCGTATGCGTTTGGAATTTTTGATTTTGCCACATTGCAGTCCACAGTCCACAAGTCCACAGTCTACAGACTACAGTCAATATGCAGGATGGTCCCTGCTGCACTCCATACTCAATACCATATACCATATACCGTATACCATTCCCATCACCATCCCCATCCCCACATGTACTACTGTTGGTCCGCTCTCTCTGCCGTTTTGTTTGTTTTTGTGTCCGCTTTTTCCTGC
Organism: Drosophila prostipennis; assembly: GCA_037075205.1. Lineage (NCBI taxonomy): Eukaryota > Metazoa > Arthropoda > Insecta > Diptera > Drosophilidae > Drosophila > Drosophila prostipennis. Next base: position 890,377 of record JBAMCJ010001283.1, on the reverse strand, counting down.
TTTATTTTTGCTCTTCGCCAAGCAGATTGAATTTTGATTTGGCGGGTAATTGAACTTTTACTACAGCAGCCAACTGTCCCGATTCCCGATGCCCGGTTCCCGATGCCCCGTTCCCTTTCCACTTCCACCATTTCAACTGGCCATGCCTTCTGCCTTCTGCTGCCTTCTTCTTGGCCATGATTAATGGCCGGCAATGCGCAACGCACGATCTACGTTTTTGGCCTCATCATAAATTATTAAACAAGTCCACTTGACACATGCACATGGAGCTGGGAGCCGAGAGATGGAACGATGGGTAGATGGAACCTGGGGGGGATTGAAAGAAACTCCACAATATAAATGACCAGAACGAGATGGCAGTCCCCCCACTTCAGTCCCCTTCAACAAAACTGTACAAAATGCTCTCAGGCTCTCCACCGCCACCAACACCCTTCCTTCCTTCCTTTCTTCCTTCCATTTCCAGAGGCTCATTCTCGAAGAGATCCACACAACATTTTTGGCATTCCCCAGACACCGAAAACGGTAAAAACGAGACATGTCCGAGAGCCGAGATGACAAAGACAAAGTCGCATCCACCATTCGACTGCCCGCCTCTCGCCATCTGTGGACAATGTTTAAATGATGATATACTTACTTATAAAGTGATCAGTGGATCGTCTCGTATAAATTGGCAAACGCTAAAGAAATAACTAGGATGGAGATTGAATGCGAATCGATTGATCGAAGTGGGGCTTACCCTTTGGAATGGATAAAATTCCGGAATATAAATATTTATGCCCCATTATCTTTAATTGTACACATTTAATTGTGTTTCTTGATGGCCATTTATTTGGATAGTTTTTTTTTTTGGCACGAAAATCAACATGACTTGGACTGGTCGTGTCTTTCCACTCAATTTAAGTACAAATTATGTGGCACAAGGGAGTTGCCATTTTTTGGCATTTGTTTCGCTTTTAGATATATTTATTGGCAAGCGCAGACTTTGCTGTAAAATAACTTAGGTATAACTTTTGAGAAGCGCAGAGAGAGGCGCATTAATTAATACCATAAATAAACCTTACTGAATTTTCGCTTCAACTTATTTACTTGACCAGCTTTAAGGGTATGTTAAAGCCGATGCCGATGTTGTTAATGATGGCATCTCCTGCCTTTCCAAGGTGGAAGCATTTATGTAGCTACAACACCCAGATAAGAAACGAAACGAAACGAAAAGCGACGGATACCGGCGAAAGGTGCTAAAGTTGATAGCCAAACCAGACGAAGGAAGGGAAAATGGCAAAGGGATGCGATATATAGGGATAGGGATAGGGATAGGGCATTTTGATCCCCAGCACGGAATGCGGGCTACGGGGGAGAAAAGAAGGAGCCGGCTCAGACAGCGGAACAGGCTACAAAACGCAACCGAAGCGTTTCAGGCCAGAGTTCCCTCTGTTTTGTTTACCCTCCAACGATGATGGGAACTGCAAGACAACCGATGACGATGCAACCGCGATAAGGAGAACAGCCCAGAAAGGGACTGAGAAGTGGTCCGATGATTTCAGCAATAATAATGACAACAGCGACAACATTTCATAATAATCAGCGCGCTGGGGAACGCATTAAAATGCCCCAGAGATGATGGAATTGATGATGACGGGACTTTTGCAGGAGCCCGAGAACCAGTTTCCAATGGTTTGGGTCGTCGCCTTGAAGGTTAAGAGTTAAATGAGGGCAAAGGAATATGCATTGCATAAAAATATATATTTATCCATAATTCCCCAGAATTCCTGCATCTACTTTAAAATAAATATTCTTTGCATTTTCAATTAAAAGCTTTAATTATGTGCTCAACAAATAAATTTAAATCCTTTGAATGTCCTTTAAATTGGTTATGCTGCAATTAAAACATTTTTCCTTTCATAATTATTATGAATATTTATATGTAGCTTTGGCCGGCGAAAAGCGTTTTCCTTTTCATAAATTGATTTCGTCAAATTTAATTTTTAATAAGTCGGTATATGTTGACGTTGATTAACCTTCGTGCTGTGTTTTTCCGAGCTCCGAGCTCCGTGCTCACGTTAATTATTTTAAAAGACAGTTGAAAAGCATTTAATTAGCTCAACACTCAATAGTTCAATATTATAAATCCTTCAACATAATCACTTTACCGTAGCTTAATTTCCCCACGGACAGCTTTTACTTTTACTCCTGCACTGCAGAATGGCGGCACAATTCATAAAAGTTGAAAACAAAGCGGAAAACTAATTTCCAGCAAAGAAACTTGGAAAAAGCCAGCGGAGAAAAGCAACAGACAACCGATTTCGATTCCGATTCCCATTGCCATTCCCATTCCGATTCCGATTCGGAATCCGATTCCCTAACAAATCTCCTTGGCGAGCAACTCATTATTAATTCATTGTTTACTGGGTGCCGGTTGCATTTAAGCGATAATTGAACGCTCTTCGCCGGCAAAGAAATTATCAACTCTGATTGCGCGATGCGAGATGGTTATTTTCCGTTTTTCCATTTCTTTTCTTTCTCTCGCTCTGTTTTTTTGTTGTTGTTGTATATTTCCTGCGGCTAAGAAGCTACCTGGTAGCCACCTGTCTGTTGGCTCGTTCACTTTGCCACACATATTGTCATGTGGAATGCCAATTTAAATTGTATACCCAAAGGACATTGCACATTGCACATGTCTCCACATTTTCGTCGTGTGTTGCTTGTTGCCCAGAGATGAGGCAGGTACGATTTTTATTTCGTTGTACCTTAAAAGGTAGAGGATATTTACCAGAGAAATATTAAATCTTTACTATTTAAAGTAAAGCCTGAAATGAGTAGTGAAATAGCTTAGATGAAATTAGTGAGAAGCGCGGAGAGAGGCGCTTTTTATTCAGTACTTGAAGGAGCTAGAAAGCAGGGGTTTAAATATATCATATCAAAATGAAATAGTATACAGTAAATATGATATTATTATTAGGTATAATATTTCTGGTACCTTTTTACCCATTGCCTTTATGGGAATACCCTCTATATGATATAGCTACCATCTCTGTTTATTGGTTGTTGTTTGCTGAATTGCTGTGTTTTTGTTGTCCTGCCAAGAGATTTGCCATAGTCACCGTCTTTTTAGTTGTTATTTCCTTGGTTCGTTAGTTGTCTAGGTCTTGACAGGACAACCTTACCACCTACCTGTCCCCTTCCACCTTCGTCTGTCATTTGCTGTCGTCGTCATTTACCTGGTCGTCGCCTTCCGCCTTCCCCCTTTTTGTTCCTTCCTCTTTTTTTTTTATTTTTTTTTATACCTCACCTCTGCCGTGTCCTGCAGGAATTTATGGGAAAATAACTTGGTGGAAATTTATGAAAACTACGACGCCATAATAACAATAATCAGACTAAGTAGTGACCGCTGCCAGACATAAACTCTGACCAGATAAACTCGTAGTCGTTGCTCGTCCCTCGGTTTCTATATAAAAATGCTAATGTCTGGGCGACATTTTTAATGTGAGTAAGGAGCTGCTGCTGCTGCTGCTGCCACGCCCCCTTTAGCCCCCTTGGTCACAGCTTAATTAGCAAAAATGTCTCGCGAACTTCAGAGACTTCAGAGACGACGACGACGACGACGACACATTAAGATAAGAGGTTCGCCTTAAGCTGATTGCCTGGTTTAGTGTTATCTGGACTATTTATAGGGCCACTGGCGGCAGTCAGACTGCCAAATGGTTGCCCCTCTCTATATATATAAATTTAGCAGCCCCTTTTTGATGAAGCGAGCCAAGAACACAGAGATTCATCTTTGGCTATCGTTTTTCTAGATTTTTATGCCCTTAGCGAAAAGTTGGCCTGAAGGTGTTCTCAAAATTTAATGGCATTTTAGATAATTTGTTAACTTATTTTAAGTTTTCTTAAAGGGAGCATAAATAAACAGAAACAAAATGGACAAAAGATCAGATTGATATGTGCAGGTTAATTTAATATTTTTTAAAGTTTTTCTTATTCTACAATATTTGTTCAAAAAATACTAAATTCGGTATTTCAAAACAGTATTTTTATAACTTTTATGAAATTATGAAATATCAAGTTGATATGTTTGAATCATAAATTTGACATTAATCATATGATAATGACCCTATTGCATATTTGCGTATATTTTTATGGTTTGATTATTTTGTAACTTTTTAAATATTTTCCCTGAAAGCTTATTTTAAAACTATACAGCTTTTCTGTTACCCGGACAACTTCAAACTATCTGCTTTGCTATTTTGTGCATTATTTTTTCGGCTTAGCCGGTGTGTTGGCTCACCTGTGCACCGCAGGTGCGTTCACCCCCTTTTTGGAATTCCCCCAGGTGACCACGCTCCACTGACTTCCCTAAGCCTTTTTCTCTTCTTTTTCTCGTCTCGTGTGTGTAATGACCAAAATGCGAGGGGAGGGGGAGGGCGAGGGGGTTTGGGGTGGGCCAACATGAACTGACAAATTTCTGTTTACACCCTCGAAAAATATGCAAAAATGGCGACAGGTCGCTGGCCTCTTGCATAGTTTTTCCTTTGCTCCTATTTCCAACTGCATTTAAGCGCAAATTTTCACTCGTTCTTGACATTCATTTTGCCAAAAAGCGTGTATGTTTTTTTTTGGTTTTGTTTTTGAGGAAGTACGGAAAACTGGGAGTCGGGGGTTTTGGGGCTTGGGAGCTTCGGAGAAGCCGACAGAGTGACTGGCACTTGACATGCAGGCAAACGTGTTGACTTTGTCTAGGGAATTGGTAAACTGGAGGGCCAGAAGGTGGCGAATATTTTCCACACACGGAAAAAAATTGTAATTTAAAGAGGAATTTTAAAAATATTAACAGGACATTTTAAAAGATTTTCTAAGAGATTTTCATTTTTGTAGAAATTTTCAAGATACCCAATTTCATTTATAAACATTCCTTGCTCTTTTATTATTATTTTCTCCCAGTGTATGCATTTGTATGTGTCGCAACTTTTTTAATGAGCGCGCACAGGCAAATGAAGTAGCAGTGGCAGCCATCGCAACGCGAAAAGGGGGGCAAAAGGGGTTTGTTCCGCGGCGGTTCTCTTCCGAATTGCCGAGGGGGGGGGGGTTTCCTTTCCAGTGGTGAGAGCGGCAACAACCGCCAACGTGTCATGGCCACCATAAAAGTTTTGTGACACTTTTTTCGCCTTGGCTGCCTCGTCGTCTTCTGGTCTTCCCTTCGCGAAAGTCAAAATCTGTGAAAGAAGTCGGCGAAAAAAGGAATTTTAATAGAAAGAAAAGAATATATAGCAAAAAAAAGATATGTACAAAAAAATATAAAAGGGGGAAAAGTGCAACTTTTTTGCAGCGCGTAAGCAAAAACAAAAGTTTTCAGCAAGTGTGAATGCACCGAAAAAAAATAATATAGGAAATATAATAAGGAATATATTTTTTTAAAGATGTTTGTAGATTTGATTTGAATAACATTTAAAAATTTTTACTATAATGATTGAAATAAAATAAAGTAATAATAAATATTACATAATATAAATATCTTCTACAAATATTGACTATATTTTTATAGCGCTTCATCTTGGTTCTATTTTCATTTTAAAATTTTATTGCAGATTTAGGAATATATACAATTTTTTGTAGCATGTGGGCGTGTGTGTGGCATGCCACTTGATGTGGCTTCTATTTGCCATTTGAATCCCCAAACCCCACAATCTCCTCCAGCACTTTTCTCTCTATATTTGCCCGTCGTCAACATACGCGCAAAATGACAAATTAATGCGACGCTTGCCTCCTTGGCGCTTGCCCCTCTGCCGCCTCCAGCCACGCCCCCCCTGCCACACCGCCCTCATCTGTCTGGTGTCGCCACTTGGGTGGGCGTTGCGTAAGCGCAAAAATTGTTTACGACATCCCCACACTTTGCTCTCCATATATAACTATAAATACTTTATAAGATCTTGCGGCTGCTTTTAGGAGATTCGCTTACGTGATGCCTGTGCTGCGCTGTGCTGCGCTGCGCTGCGGTGGCGCCCTCTGGCGGCCTGAAATCAAACGAAAAGTAATGGCATTATATTTCCAACTAATTTGTAATGTTTTAACATGAGCTATATTTGGATTGTGGAATAAATGTAGCAATTTATCGTTTTCTTTCAATATAATAGGGCGTAATATAATAAAATAATTCTAGATATACTAAAAACATTTAATAAATGTTTATTTATTTCACTTAAAACCTTTAAGACCCTTCCTTTTCGATATATTTTATCAAATCTCAAGTGTTTTCTTAACATAAAGTTCTTGATATATGATCTCCCTACTCCGAAATCCACTATTAATATCCCTCTTCCGTTTCTCCATCAAGTCGAAGTAATTACATCACTTATCCAATCTTTACTCAAGTGCAGCTTCTTGAGTTTAATTCCACTTTCCATCTGGAGACACTGGAGTCGTAAATCTAGCCCTGATTATGGCACATGATCCTCAAAAGTTTGGAAGAAATGCTACTTATGTACATATATACATAAATCCCATCTCTTTCATAAGCTTATCTTTGGGGGCCCCAAAGTGCCACTTGCGGGCATTTCAACACCCTCGGCGAAATCAATTTGTTTGGATTCCGAAAAACTAAAAGCAAAGCTCAAGTGATGACTGTCAGTGCCCCTTTGCCCGCTGTCTGCCCATATATCATAATGATGAGGATCGTTCGGAATCGTTCTTTCGGCTTTTTCGGCTACATATTTCGGCTACTTTTTTATTCAAGTGAAAAATCTGAACGGCACACATTCCTCTTTGTTTGGGGGTGTCTGGGTTCTGGGGTCTGGGGTTTCTCTTCTCCTCATTTTTTACCCTGCTTGGTGCCTCATCTTCTCTAATTGATTAAGCGTGAAATAATTTCTTTTGATTGACTTCAATTGAAATGAATTATTCTTTAATTGGAGGCGCGCAGTCGGTGACCAAAAAAAAAAAAAAGAAAACAAGAAAAATAAACCAAATCGAAGTGAAGTGAAGGAAAAACTTCTAAGCACACTGCGTCGGCGCAACATTAACCCATGCTGGGGGGAAATGGGAAAGAAGCCCTGTCATCGATGTGAATTGTGTCTATGCGGCAATAACATTCAACAAACAACAACAAATAACTTTGATTTCGATTTTGATTTGCTTCCCTGGAAAAATAAATGCAAAATTTGCAGAAAAACAAAAAGGGAAAATAAAATGAGGATAGAATAGTTTGGTGTATTGAGCTTAATCAATAAACTTAGTGATATCCAGTAAACTCTTTGAGGTATTAAAATTATAAAAATAATAATAAAATTAAAAAATACCATAAATTATATATTTTTAGCGCAAATTAATTCCACGAAAAGGTGAAACTTTTTACAATGTCTCTTGTTCTTAGCCCCCAACTAATACACCCCATGGGCACACCCTAGAATTAGTTTCGGGACATGTTCCCGCCGCACACCCTCTTCCCGTTTCCGTTTCGGGGAACCCCCAAAAATCGGTGTCCTGCCTTGCTGACTATGTTGTTGTGCCTGCTGCTCCTCTGTGTTGCCCGTCGTTGTCGTTGTCAAGAACAAAAATAATAATAAAATTTGCTGTCGCTGCGAATATAAACAGGCAATTTTTGTGCCGCACCCCCGTTGCTCGAAACCCCCCCCAAAACTCCCCCTCAAAAAAAAAGAAGAAGAAAAAACTGCCACAACAGAAAAACAGGAGACGATGGCAGCTGTTTTTAATGTCTGCACAGCCGCCTAATGGCGCTTAACGGTTCACAAAGGGGGCAGAGGAGTTGCCACGAAGTTTGAGCTGCACTGAGAAAAACAAATCAAGTCAATTGGTTGTTTTGTAAAGTATTCGAAAGATTCTCGCCAGTTTTATATACTAAAAATTTCGATTAGTATTATATAATAATTTTTGAGCTATTTTATATTTTTTTAAATTTATAAAAAATAAATTCAAAATATTTTCCGTGTATTTCCCATTGGCACTTTGGTCGAGAGCAAGGCCGAAAAGTTTTTACTCTGCGTGTGTTTCTGTCTGGATTTGTGGCAAAAATTGAAAATCATATGCTCATCGTCATTGTCCCCACATTTTTACCCCCTTAAAACCGCGATCCTTATTGGCATTTTATGTGCCCGTTAAGTGGCAAGCGTTTTCCCCAAAAAAAATAAAGAAAATAATGTGAAACGGTGCAAAAAAAATAAAGAAAAACGTTCCATTAATTGAGAGACCCCAGTTCCCAGTGGGTGGGAAAAACTCATGGTTGGTGTCTAATCATGCGAATTTTCGAGGAAAATGAATGCAGGGGAATTGGGAATACAAAACTGAATATGTAAAATAAAAACGAAAATTCATTCGATATAAATTAAACCAATAATGCATTATTATTAAAATATAACTTAATATGAAATATTTCTTATATGGATAAGCAATTTGTGAAATGCCTATAATCCTCTTATATAACCAAAAACCAAGTTAGAGTTTATCGTTTCGTTTGGTAGCCTATGAAAAAGTTAAACTTGATTTGACCCAGCCAAAGCTTATTCCAAAATGGAATTACCTCTTCCTCGGCCCCAAAAAACTTGCCAAGGTTTTCCTGTTTTCAAAAACATAATTTCCTCAAAACACACACACACAGGCGAACACACAAAGGGAGGAAAAAATGCTTTCTATACAAAATGTGGAAGCCAAAAAGTTGCACAAAATTGCCAAAGTTTTGTTTGCTTATGCATTGCACTGCCCTTGTCAACCGGCACGCCCCCTAAATCCCCAACTCCCCCATTTTTTGATCCACTAAAAATCCACCCTCTTATCCTCAGGAAAACATGCCCCTAATTGTTGGTCCCCCCGTTTTGCTGCTATATTTTGGTTTTACTTTTTGTTTTCTTTTTTTTTTGGTCGAAAAGGGGGGAAAAAATTATGTCAGCAGGACGGGTGTGTAAATTATTTATGTGCCAACTGTCCTTCCCCAACAAGCTTCTTCTTCATCTTGCGGCACGCATGGGTTAAGCTCCACACCCCCACGGGCCCCCTTAACCCGCCATTTGCCAGTTTATAAATAAAAATCACCATTACTTGTGGGTGGAAATTAATTAAATTATTTTATAAATTTTCAAAATATTTTAAAAAATATAAAAACATTGCAAAAGATTTAAATATTAAAATTACTTATAAGATTTAAATCAAAAAACATTTTTTTCCGCAACCTAGAATCCAGGATATTGAAAATTCGGTATTTTATTTTAGTATTTCTGATTAAGTTTCTTGGTTTTCTTTTTTTGTGATTCCTTTTCCGCTTCGCTTTCAGTTGGCCACGTTGAAGTTTTCGTTTGAAATTAGTACGCATTGTCCTTAATTGTTGGGGCGTTTGTTCGGGGGCTGACATTTTATGGGTTTTTTGAGGGGGTTCGCTCGTATACTATATATACGTATATGGTTTATATAGGGCTTTCGCTTTGGCCGAGAGCCATTGACTTCCATTCCCTGCTGCGTGTTTATTTATTTGACTTGTGCATGTCGCTTTTGGGTGTTAACTTTAATAATTAACGGCATTAATTGCCGCATATGTCACATGTTTGCTTTGCGTAGCCCCCTCTATATATTCTATATGGTATATGGTGTGTGTTTGTAACCCCACAAACTTTGCCGCGGGCCTGCATTTGTCTTATATTTGGCTTCGTTTTGTTTTTATAGAGCTTTTCCCTCGCTCCTTTGAAATATTTAAACGCTTATGTCATTTCCACATCCCCTTTTCAGTTTCAGTTAACCAGTTTTCAGTTTTTTCCTTTTCCCCCCTTCAACTGCATAATTCATAAATGGGCTAAATGGAAAATTATGCATTTGTAGGTCTTTAATTGACTGGGTTGACTTTGTAACTAACTTCAAGGGGGTGTTTTCCTTTTTTTTTCTTTTTTAAATGGAGAAAGCGAATTTTAATCGATACTTGAAAAGGTAGAAATTACTCGTAAGCTTATAATGCTATTTTCACAACCCTTTTCACCCACTCGAATCTATATTTATCACTCGATTTCTACCAAGACCACCCAATATTTGGTTTACGAATGTCATAATAGAGACTTTTTGTTTTCCTTTTATATATTTATTAATAGAGGTTCATTAGAGACGCCAATAAACCGGTAAGGCCCCGTTGAAAAATGTTTTGTTTATCGTTCGGATGCGAGTTTCGAATCGAAATGTTTTGTCCCCTAATGAGAACTAATGAATGCGTTGGAGTTGGAGTTGGATTTGTTGGATATGCTGCTCAGCCACCGGTTTTCCTTTATTATTATTATTATTATTTTATGCGATCCGGCTTGTGGGTTGCACAACAACCCACACAAGATGAGAAATCCAAAAGACCCAACCGATTCAATTCGATTCGATCCAAAAACTGGTCTTCGATCTGCTCTGACTCGATTCGATTTTGGGCAATGACAAATGCATTCGAGATTAAGATCGGAGATCTTATCGGTCGCCCAACTAATGGGCTTAAATGTGATGACAATAAATTGATTTCATGATTATGGGAATTCGATTTGGAATTTATGGATGGTAATAATGCAATTTGAAATCATTTAGATGTGGAGATAGTGGCATATCTCAGTTGGAATTAAGATATTAAAAGGGTGAAACGTTGGAGATTAAGATACCTGAAGTGGAATTAAGAAGGTTTTTATTTTCTTTTTAATTTCGGAAAATAAAATTAATGTAAATTAATCTCTGGGAAAAAAGGGGTGAACGCATGATTTACACACCATAAAACTCACATCGGAAATACAAATATTTATTGCTTTTCAAATAAGCATTTACAACATATCGTACATTTACGGGAAATTTAATTTTCACACTCACCCCGCGGAGTTGAGGACATCAAAAAGAAAAACTTCTTGAATGCTTCTTGTTTTGCTTTCCATTTTGTGGCTTCGGTAAAGTGTTTTTTGTTTTTTTTTTCTCACAGAGCGAGAGTAAACGCTTAAGGCGCTTATGGCAAGGAAAAGTTCAAAAATCTCATTAAATACAACAATATATAAACATGCAGCAACAAGAACAATATACTAAATATTTATGCCCGACTGTAAAAGTTCATTTTTTTTCGCTTTCTCCTTGTGTGTGGGGTGTGTGGGTGTGTGTATCGCAGCATTTGGCTTTCCATATAAAAATTGTGTAAAATAATAAAAATAATTTCAACGACAATACAGACACAAAGCGTCGCACACACAAGCACATTGTCGCCCCAGACGCCATTTTGGCTTTGTTGTTGCGTGTAATGGATGCCGTTATGTGCAGAAATGGAAGAATCGGTATTGGGGGCGGATTTTCCGGGGGGTTTGGGGATCGCAATCGGGTTTGCGATTCCCCTTTTTGCATTACTTCAACTTGAATGCGTTCTGTGCAATGGCCAATGCACATTCTCCCCTCGCGACCGTGGCATAAATATAATTATTTTGTTATAAAAATGCATTCTGCACAAAAAAAAAGAAACGGGGGAAAAAACATAGGGGGGAAATTCTTTTATGCGACACTTGTCCTCAAGCATTCCTTTCCACATTCGCACACGAGAGGGAAAATGTTTATTGCCCCGACATTGCCCTCGGCAAAGCGCTTTCGCACTCAAGTGCTTTTTGGTCCTTTCTATGCGCTTCTCATAAATATTAGTTGGCTGGTATCGAACGTTGCATGAAATGGTAATTCCTTCGCCTAGGGACTTGTAGTTGCTAAAACCAATTTTAAAACAAGTTGACAAAAGATTGCTTGTTACTGTTATTCATTACTCAGCTATTAATCACTTTATCTAGTTCATATACTTTTGAATTGCCACAAATTTCCCAACAGATTGGCTATCAATTCCCTGTTTATTTACGACCTTTTCAAAATCAATATGAGCTCAAACCAAACTGTTTCATAACCGATTTTTAATAGACCCCAGATATATAGTTCTCCCTCCCCGACACCCCAATATCGATTGCTATGCATAATTACTGGAATTAACCCAATTCTTCTTCTTCTTCATCGTTCTCATTGCAGTTTTCAAAGCTCGCACGGTTTAAAGAACCTCAACTCGTTAAAGGAGCCCGCGCAATAATCGCTACAAGTTGGGAGTTTGGAATAAAGGTAAGTCCGTACAAGATTACAGACCAGACAACTGTCATTGGCATTTAGATAGAAAACCTATCCTCCTCTAAGCTACCTGTCCTTTTCCACACCGTTTGATACACAGGAAAAAAAGGGAATAAACATAATATTTATATTTTAATATCAAAAATAAATAGTTCCATTAAAAGGTGGTTTTAAATTTCAAAAAATAATTCCACTCTTTGAAATATTTATTTCTTTGATATTAAATATAGTACATTTTTGATTAGTTTGAGTGCCATTCAGTGTATTCCATGGCCTGTCCTTTCTTCACGTTTCCAGTCAACTGATTATAATAACACGATTTATCAAATGCACGTAAATTACAATAAATTAAACACGAAATTAATATTAATGACAAAGGCAGGCGTACACATTGGTTGTTGTTGGGGGTGGGTGGTTATGTTGGGTGGTGGGAGGAACTGTAGATAAACGGAGACAGACAAACAGACATACATAAATACATGCAGGCAATACACTCGTAAACATATCTTGTGTGTGTGTTTGTGCAGAGACAATTGCCAAATTAAGTGCATGCCTCTGTTTCCAGCCACGCCCCATTTCACAGCCAGGCCCCCATTTTGTTGGCTTTTCCCCCGCAATTTCCCTGAAGCCCCTTGTGTGTGCGTTTGTGCCATCTTAAATATGAAAATCGTTCTTTTGATTGCAAATTTGCTTATTTGCATTGCTCGCAAATGCAATGCAACCCGCAGTTAATAAGCTCCGGACATAATAGTCCAAACAGAGAGTACACGAGAAAGCCAACAAATGACCAAGCGATTGATCAGGACAAGCTAACCGAATGAGGCCTGAATGGAGGGGGATAATAAGGAAGGGAAGGAGGCCCAGGACTTGCAGGATTTCGGTTTGCAGGAGAAAATTCTGGGTTGGTGGGGATGACCAAATGCTTTATGCCTCCTCAGCCGATTGGAGATGACCAAGTGAATTCCGTGATAATTCAGTGGTTGAGAAAAGATTCCGATTTTAAAACAGATAAATCGAATATCGTGATTTGTGACTTGAATAAATTAAATTCCACTCTTCAAAAAAAAAAAAAAAAGTAAATAAAATTCATTCTTATTTTTAATTTATTTTTTATCGTGATTTGTGACTTCAATAAATTATGTCAGGAATAACAAAGTGAATAAATCTTAAATTCTACTCTGAAAATATAAAAAAAAGAAATCAATTTTAAATATTTATGTATATTTTATAGCCCAAGAAAATATTATTTTAACACTAAAAAATATATCTAAAATAAATAAATAAAGTATAATAATTCTTTAAATAAATGTCATACAATAAAACGTTTTCAATTAAAGTAAATATTTAATATTTAAATGTTAGATCTCAGTCACTGTTTTTAGAGTTACCCGATTTTTATTAAAGTTTACAATCATTTCTCAAAAACTAGCTACCCATTGGATTATACAAATGTGACTGTGTTCCATTAACAGCTACTAATTGTGGCAATAACTAACACTCACTGGAGAGGAGAGTCACCGTTTTCATTATCTGTGATTCGCCTTATAGTCGCCTCGCCTGGCAGCTCATCCTTAATTGCGATTGTTGCAAGGACTTGCAAAATTTTGCATATTTGATGAGCCGGGGCTCCCGCTCTGCCGGCATATATGTATGTATGGCTTGTTGGTCCGGGTCTCGGGGTCTTTCGATATCAGCCTACGTACGTACGTACCTGGCCTGTTGAGTTGCAATTTGGCTAACAAATTATGCAACAGCAACGGCAACAGCACAGTGGCAACAACAAAGCGGCAGCAGGCACTACTGACCCAACTATGCACTCGGTGGGGAAAAGCAGGAAAATCAGGAAAAGCAGGAGGGGCTTTTCCTGGAGTGAGTGTCCGTTTGCTGGCGCGTTGACTTTACGGCCCGTCCGCCGGGCTCATCCGTCCGGCCCTGTTAAATAATTGTAATTTATGGCATTTTACACAAATAAATATATGGAAATCAATAAATTTACCTCACACACTTACAGCAGAGAGACTTTCCCCCATGGAGTTGGGCCTCGGTTTTTGGTTTTTGGCTTTTGGTTTTTGGTGCATTGCAAATTGCTTTTTGCTCTCTCTCTCTCTCTTTCTGCTTGTTTATTGTTATTTGTGGACTTTAACAATTATTTTATGTTGTCACAATTTAAAAAGCTATGGTGAAAAAGAGACAGGAATACAGAGGCGACACAGGGCAGCCAGGATAGCATTCAAAATTAATTTTTTCCTTATGCCTTTTCATTTTTCAATCATTGCATTTTGACTTTTTTCAAATATTTATATGTGGACAATATTTTGCATTTCAATTGCGGTTTTTTGGTGGCCAGCATACGCACACATCCGTATATATGGACACATAAAGACTATAATAACTCTGTCAATTTGACTGGTGTTCAGGTGGAGGAGCAGGAGATTTATAGGGCGAGGGTTCCAATTGCATGGGTTGTTGGTTGGGCTTTGAGATTTTTGATTTATGAAATAAATTCTGGGAGATGAGAGAAAAATTATGGTTAAAAATTGTATTATATTTATGAAAACATTTATTTTTAATGTGACCAGCTGTTAGAAAAACAATTTCAATGTAACCAAACTCAAATGAAAATCAAATTAAAATTTCGAGCCTTGTCTTTGACATCTTTAACCCGTCTAGAATTTAAATGAACAGTGACATCCTTCTAAACTTTATCCAATTTAGTTCGATATTTGTTATTTAAACTGTAAAGCCAACAACTCGATTCCTATTTTATTTGTTCTCTATTAAGCCCAGCACTCAGCAAAAAATGCAATTGACTCGCAACTTGAACACGACAAATCAATTTCGTTTTTGATTTGGATATCTCAAAGCTCTTAATTTAGTCGATTTGATTTGAATTCTGATGGAATTTCCATTTCACATATAGTGTTGGTTAATGAAAAAAAATCCAGGCTCCTTTTTTTTTTTCTCTCCAAACTAATTTTGTAAATTGCCCTCGTTGAATTTTAATTCAATTTTCCTTTGCATATGGCGGAGGAGCGTCAAAACAAAAAATAAAACGACCGAAAAAATATATATATATTTCATAAATATGTTTGCTTATGACTCGACCGATGTGACCCGCCCCACGCCCCCCGCCCCTCGCACATTCAAACATTCATTCGTACATATATACAAATTTTATGTTGTGTTGATTTTTGTTTGGCTTTCCACATTTTGTTTGTTTGCCCCGCTCGTCGCCTGGTGCTTTTTTATGTCGTTTCCTTTTTATTTTGTCATATTGAAAAATCGAAATTAATTAAATTGTGTCAAAGTTATTAAATTTTATTGTCATTCGCCATAAATAAACAAATGTCGTGCGCAATACGCTCTAAGCCTATAAACAGACACCCCGCCCTCCGCCGCTCGCAACTCTTTCAATTAGAATTTATAGAAATTTATGATTGTTTATTTGTAATATTTTTTCTTGTTTAATTCTTTTTTTCTGTTCTTTGCCGACTGTTTGTGGGCTTGTTTGTTGGTCGCCGCCGCCGCCTCTGCCCCTCTTTTCCCAGTCCCCCCGATTTTGATTTCGATTCCGATTCCGAATCCGATTCCTCGCACTCGTTAGTCACGCGTTCGGTTTGCCGCCGCCGCCGCCTGGTGTGAAAAGTAATTATGAACGCTTTATGACAGCCGGTCAACTTCATTCGATGTCCATTAATTTGGCCACACTTAACTATGTTTTTCTTTTTTGCTCGCCGCTTGGGAACAGGAAACTCCTCTTTGGGGGGTTGGCCGGCCATTGAAGGGAGTTTTTATATTTTTCTTGTATCGTTTAAGCATAAGTATATTAAAATTTGTCTTTATGGCTTCCCTTACTTACAAGCCATAAAAGTACATCTACATAATGGTGGTTTAAAGTGACCAGCTTCGTGTATGAGCCAGTTAAGTGTAACCAGATTGGGATATTGTTTTTGTGAATAATAATAAATTGTGTTTGCTGTAGCCTAAAATTAATTACTTAAGCTTAAACTTGAAAAGTTCAAGTTTCATTCCCCCCCTTTATATGGCGTAGCGCCAACTATTTTTGGGAATTTTTCAGAGTCCCCAGATCGTGAGCTTTGATTGCATGCCAACTCCTTAAACGACGTCGTCTTACCTCCATCGTTTTTGTTTGTTTTCGTTTTTATGTGTTGTCTCAGCTGGACACCGAAAAAGAGATGGGGATAGAGGGAGAGAAAGAGAGGGCGCGCCCCGAAATTCCATCGCCGGTCACGTATGATGGCCCAAATGTGTGGCCAACTCTCACTCCCCTTCAGCGTTTTTGGCTTCCACCTTGACTCGGTCTTGGATCTCGTTTATGCGTTTGTTTGTATATGTTTTTAATAAAATTTATTACACTCTCATATGACGAACATGTATGGCCTCTCTCTCTCTCTTTCTTTCCCCCTCTTGCTCATATTTGTCTAATAGAAAAATTATGACCCAAACACAAACACGGGAATTTTCTTTTTCCAAGGGGAGGAGGGCGTTAATTTTTATTATGCATCCCTCCTCGGCTTCGTCTGTCTTCTGCCTTTGGCCTATAATTATAACATAAAATTTTTATTGAAATTTCTGAGGCATTTTCATTTAGTATTTCTTCCTCCAGCAGGGGTCAAGTGGTGATGGAGATATGTTTTTCTGTTAGAGGGGAGGGAAAAAGGAGCCGCACAAATGGAATAAAAGTAATAAACATTTATTTCATTAATTTATCATTGCGCACAGGCTGCTTTTCGCCTGACAGGGGATCGGATTGAAGTGATGTCATTATAAATGCGTACACCAATCAGGCTAATTTAATTTACCATAAATTCTACAACCGCGCGCGCAAAAAAAAAAGGAAAAATACAAATTGACACCGAAAATGCCCCAGCTCTAACTAACAATAATAATAATAATAATAATAATAACAGCAGCACAAAGCCTGGCCAACCGGCGGCGGTTAAAGTCAACTAACAAGTATAATAATAATAATTTAACTGTCAATTTCAGCAAACGGCAAATTGAAAATCCAAATGGGAATGGGCAACGAAAATTATATTCATACATTTTTCATTTAACTCATTTGCCGTTTGTGTAATTTGAAACTAATTAAACTGGAAAATATTGAGAATAACAAAGGATCCAAAAACAACAGCAAGGAAATTACAAAATGCTAGAGTGCAGGTGTGAAAATCCAATCAAGTGGTTAGAAAATATAAAAACCTAATTATAGAAGATACAACTTTTTAATACTTAAAAAAACAAATGCTTAAGTTGAATCCTTTAAGGGCTTTTTCTCGTTCTGTTGTCACAGTAATTGAAATCAATTTAAGGGGTATTTAGGATCACATTAGTTGGCCACTTTCGCGCGGCCTGTTTGCCATCAGTTCATTCCTTTTGGCCCGGCTAAAATGCATCTTGTGTTGTTTCCATCAAATGCCAGCCGCTGGCAATGCACAGCACACACGCCAATGGGGCATTAGCCAATGGCTCTTTATCTACCTTTAAGCGCCCCCCTTCCGCCGCCGCCCCTTTTGCTGTCCTGTGACCCCCTTTCGAGCACCCCTTTCCCTTCCCAACGCCCCCTAAAGCGTACTCCGTACTGTCCGGACCGTTAAGTTTTTAATGAAATATTGCCAGGGCGTTATTTGTTTAATGCGCTTCATCAAACCCCACCAAGGAGTTTGATGGAAAGGTGCACGGAGAGAAAAAATATGTTGATTTAAAATATGTAAAAAGTATTTTGTCAAAACGAGATTCCTAAATATTTAAACGAACAAGTTTTTTCAATATTAAAGTGACCAGTATTAAAAAATTCTGAGTAAGTGTGACCAGACTTAGTTGTTACCCCGAACCGATTACCTAAACAAAGAATACGAAAAACAGTTTGGAAAATTATCTTTTTTATCTCAAATTTGACCAGCAAATCATTTAAAATTTCCCGCTGTGTAGCCCGGCGATTCCATTCGTTGTTGGCCATTTTAGCCCGCAAATGCTTTTCCTCTTTTCTTTTGGCCGCGTGTGCTCTCTGGCAGGTGCCGGCTTTCAATTTGCTTTCAATCGCATTGAAATAAAACGCTGAAAGCGAAACCGCCAACGGCCATTCCCTCAAGAGACACGCAAGAGCGACAGAGAAAGGCAATGGATGGATAGGTGGAGGGGAGGAAGGGAGGAAGGGGGGTCTGAAAAAGTTAATAAATTACGGCCAACAGAGATTATTATATGTGGCATGAAAAATTATGCACCACAAGCGCGCCCGAGCCTATGAAGGCCTCTCATGTGTCACGATAGAAAGCAATTCAATGTGTTTTCTTTTTTCGCCTTTAATTTTTCCGCTTTTTTCTTTTTTCCCGCTCTTGTCGCGATCCGGTGTTAAATTCTCAGGTTATTCAATGTGGGAATTTGGTTCGGATTGCGCGTATCGCTCCTTCAAAAGAGCTGAAAAAAAAACTTTTGACTTCGACTCTGACACGAAAACAATAATTAAAAGTCTCACTTTTCATAACCGCCGAGTTGTCAATTTAATAAATATACGTTTTTTACCATTTATGGATTCAATTTAGCACTGAGAGAAAAAGGCTGATGACCAAAAAGAAAAATGTCAAATTTGTACCAAAAATCAAAATCTTGATTTTCCACCAAAAAAAAATAGTATTTTGGTCATAAAAATTGAAATAATGGTCCAAATATGGAGTGTCTTACCCTGTTAAACTCGTTATGAAATTCCCAATCGATTGGCATTTAAACCTGGAAATTTTTAAATTTTGCCATTTTTCGCAAAAAATCATGATGGTACCCCTTATCAAAAATGTGAAAATTGGGTCAAATATTTATTTTTTTAAATCAGACGGAAAGTTTACTGATATTAATTATTAGGTTGTTAGCTGCTCAGAACAGTACGCACTTTTGATTTGGGACGATTTTTGTCCAAGTTACAGCAAAAAATCGATTGGGAAAAATGTCAAATTTGTGCCAAAAATCAAAATCCTGATTTTCAACCCAAAAACAATTAGTATTTTGGTCATAAAAATTGAAATAATGATCCAAATATGGAGTGTCCTACCTCGTTCAACTCGTTATTAAATTCCCAATCGATTGGCATTTAAACATAGAAAATTTTAAATTTTGCCATTTTTCGCAAAAAACCATGATGGTACCCCTTATCAAAAATGTGAAAATTGGGTCAAATATTTATTTTTTTAAATCAGACGGAAAGTTTACTGATATTAATTATTAGGTTGTTAGCTGCTCAGAACAGTACGCCATTTTGATTTGGGACCATTTTTGTCCAAGTTACAGCAAAAAATCGAGAAAGAAAAATTTAAAATTTGTGCCAAAAATCAAAATCCTGATTTTTCATTCAATTACAATTAGTATTTTGGTCATAAAAATGGAAATAATTATCCAAATATGGAGTGTCTTACCTCGTTGAACTCGTTATTAAATTCCCAATCAATTGGCATTTAAACCTAGAAAATTTTAAATTTTGCCATTTTTCGCAAAAAACCATGATGGTACCCCTTATCAAATATGTGAAAATTGGGTCAAATATTTATTTTTTTAAATCAGACGGAAAGTTTACTGATATTAATTATTAGGTTGTTAGCTGCTCAGAACAGTACGCACTTTTGATTTGGGACGATTTTTGTCCAAGTTACAGCAAAAAATCGATTGGGAAAAATGTCAAATTTGTGCCAAAAATCAAAATCCTGATTTTCAACCCAAAAACAATTAGTATTTTGGTCATAAAAATTGAAATAATGATCCAAATATGGAGTGTCCTACCTCGTTGAACTCGTTATTAAATTCCCAATCAATTGGCATTTAAACCTAGAAAATTTTAAATTTTGCCATTTTTCGCAAAAAACCATGATGGTACCCCTTATCAAAAATGTGAAAATTGGGTCAAATATTTATTTTTTTAAATCAGACGGAAAGTTTACTGATATTAATTATTAGGTTGTTAGCTGCTCAGAACAGTACGCACTTTTGATTTGGGACGATTTTTGTCCAAGTTACAGCAAAAAATCGATTGGGAAAAATGTCAAATTTGTGCCAAAAATCAAAATCCTGATTTTCAACCCAAAAACAATTAGTATTTTGGTCATAAAAATTGAAATAATGATCCAAATATGGAGTGTCCTACCTCGTTCAACTCGTTATTAAATTCCCAATCGATTGGCATTTAAACATAGAAAATTTTAAATTTTGCCATTTTTCGCAAAAAACCATGATGGTACCCCTTATCAAAAATGTGAAAATTGGGTCAAATATTTATTTTTTTAAATCAGACGGAAAGTTTACTGATATTAATTATTAGGTTGTTAGCTGCTCAAAACAGTGCGCCTTTTTGATTTCGGACCATTTTTGTCAAAGTTACAGCAAAAAATCGATTAAGAAAAATTGCAAATTTTTGCCAAAAACCAAAATCCTGATTTTCCACCCAAAAAAATTTGTATTTTGGTCATAATAATAAAAATATGGAGTGTCCTACCTCGTTGAACTCGTTATTAAATTCCCAATAGATTGGCATTCAAATCAATAATCTTTCAATTTTTGTAATTTTTCTATATTAAAGAAAAGTTGGTTGTTTTTTTCAGTATCATTTCGAAATGCAGCTGTGGTTCATTTGGTTTTGAATGTTCAGATGAAGTTATAGGACAGCCCAATAGAGGGGGGCGATACTTGGGACTCGAACATACTATATAATGCCTGGAACACTTGACAGAGCCCTGGGATTTCCCTCTCTTTCTTCCCCTTATCTCTCTCTCTCTCTCTTTCTCTGGCACGCATATTTCATCTGTGCTGTCTGAATTTTTGAAGTGATTTCAAAGTGATTATTTTTTGACACTTGGGGCAACACCTGCATTGCATTTGCAGCTGCCTTCAATGGTATATACATACGTACATATATGTATATCCATACAGGCAAATGAGTGCGCCCTCTCTTTCACGCAACCCTGCTTGCCGTCTCTTTCGCCCCGTTGTTTGTGTGTAATTATATAATTTGACTGCTGCAATTATGTTGTTCGCCGTTAATTGAAATGTAAACGTCATCATTATGATAAGACGACGTCGTCGGGGTCACCACTCTGCCACATGGCCAAGAAGAAGAAGAAGAAGAGGAAGAAGGAGAGGTGAAATACACGTGAAGGAGGGGAAACCCCCTTTTGTTTGCGTGCATCTGGCGGCAGAACGTGTCAATTCCATTTTTGATGGCTTCACACGCTTCAAACGCTCGCCGGTGGATCGGTTGGGTTGGGATAACCAGAGGGGTGGGGGGAGGGGGGGTCGACTCACTAAGACTATTTCCAACTGATTTTTCAAGTCATTATTTAAGGACCAAATGCGAAAGAAGAAGAAGAAGTAGTTGGGAAAGGGAAAGAGTTCTTCAGACTCATTAAAGCTTGCCAAGATGCAGAAGCTTAAAAATGGCACAGGAAATATAGACCAGAGTTGTCAGCATGCTAAAAAATGGAATAATTAAAAATCGCTTAGATAAATAAACCAAAAATATACTACGAAAATCCCTTTATCCCCTTCATTTATTACCGTTCGTTTTCCCGAGAACGTGTATAGAAAATGTAACCACTAAGATAGCTTAAATATCGATAATGCCAGACGGAAAAAGTGGGAGACCCGCCCCCCTTTCTAAAGTGCCACGCCTCCAGACAAACCGACACCTTTAGCCGCATTAAGTGCCGCAAAAAGTTGTGCGTCTTACAGCAGAATTTCAATCAAATTCAATTGAAATTGGAGTCTGCAACGGCTGGTTCTGGCTTTTCTTTTTCTATACCTCCAGGGTTATTTTTTTTTTTTTGTTAAGAAAAGATGACAACCCTGGCGGCGGCGGAAAAAGAAAAATATTTGAGAATGTGGGAGGATGTTGGGTGTCCAGTTTGTTGCATTTGCCTTTGCATTAAGTTGGCAATTCCATTCATGCGACAGGCGGCCATATGAGCAGGGCAACCCTGGCCGACCGCCGACCCTCCCTGCCCCTCCCCCACGCCCACTTCCTTCCTGGCTGCCACTGTCTGCGTACGTGACATTTGGCGGCGCCACCGGGAAGCACGTAGAAGGAAAATACTCTGTAAATCTGTCCGTTTCGCTTCTATAGATTCCTGTTCTTTGGATAAGTTGGATAATATATGTCGGCAAATCACATTTTTGGAATACCAATTTAGAAAATTTATATAAACACTGTAATATTTATAGAAATGTTCCCTAGTTTAGTAGAAAAGGTTCTATTCTTCATATTAAATTGTTTTACATACCAAATACAGGGTATCTTTTATTCGCGAGGCTCTTTCTTGACCTTTCCTATTAGTTTTTTTCTTTTGCACCGCTTCTTGCGCTTTTCGTTTTCGCCCCTTGCAACTTCTGGCTGCAGCTTTTTCCCTGACTTCTTTTTGGCGTCTTTTGGTCGTCGCAGTGGGTTTTTCTTTTTCTTGGGTCCGTTCTGCTTTTCTTTTTTTTTTTTTAGCTTTTTCTGATGGCGTTTTCCGTGCCGTTCCGTCGCTTTCTTGTATTTGCCCCTTGTTTACAACTGCGTCGCCGACCAAGCGCAAAAGTGTTTGTTGCCGCAGGACTGCGACTGGCGAACTTTGGGTTCAGCGATCGAGGACGCAAGTCCTGCCATAAATTTTGCTTATCTAAACGGAAAAATACAATTTGTAATTGAAAATATTTTCGTGCACACAGACACACGGACACACTTGCACTTACATGAGCTGAAAAGTTGCTTTTAAGTTTTTTTTCGCCCGCCTCCAGATTTCTGGCTCCTCCTCGAGTAGTTTTTTTGATGGCCACTTGTTGTTGGACATTTCTAATGGCCTGGGAAAAGTTTTCGCATTGTTTGCTCGCCTTTTGCCTTTACAGCCTTTCTATGCGCTTCTCATTGAGCTTAGTTGGCAAAGTATGGCAATCTCTCTGATTGGTTTGTTTGCTCTTGTTTTTCCGACTTGTCTTTGACACTTTCCACTCGGTTGCGAAACTGCAGCCTACAGTCATTCGATATAAACCATTTTTTACTCGACTGCTTTAATCATTCACTGATGAAATTTAATATATACTTGTTCAGACTTAACGGAAAAGCGCCTTAAATGTGATACAATATGTTTACATTTTCTCTCATTCATTCGATGTAAGAAACTAATATTAAAAATTACCTGTTTGGAAATTCAATACATTTATCTGCTTATTTTTCATTGTTTGGTGTTGAATCAATGTTTAGACAGCATTTCCGGCACCCATTCAAGTCCATGAAACCTTTCCATTAAAACAAAATGTTGCTAAATTTCCACCGACTTTTCAGACAAAGTTTCGCCGAACAGAAATGTAATTTATACATTTTCATTATGCTGTAAACTTATTTTGCTTTCTTGAAACCCAATAGATTGCTTGCGTCTCATGTTTTTCTTTGTGCGTGTATTTGTGTTTTCATCGCAAAGATTTCGATGGCCCGGCGTTAATCGGCTTAGCGGAATTATGAGCTATTTTCCCGCGCGCCCTTCTATGCGCTTCTCATGGCGTTTACCTGGCTTATGCAACACAATCGTACTCGCCGTTTGACTGCGGCTTAGTCGCCGTTGCATAATCGCTTGTCGCTTAATCTATTTATTGATTGACAGTATTGAGACCCTTTTAAAGCCACATTACACTCGCCACCGCACCCCATCCCCTAGGCACGGCGCACAAATCGTTTTAATGCGTTCTTAATTAGCTGCAGTCGCCGGGATGGCAGCTGCATCGCTGTTGGCGTTTGGTGGCACTTGTTCGACATTTTCAATTGGCCGCATTACTTAAAGTGCACAGCCACGTTACCCCATCTCCCTTCAGCTTCCCGCCCCTCCGATTTTCCCCACAAACTCTCCAGGCTCTTGGCTCCTGGCTCTCCAGGCGCTGAGTAACCCTTGAAACCGCAAGTGGAAGTGAGCTCTCGCCACTTGGCAGCAGAGTTGCATTTAGTTGCCATCTGCGAGGGCTTAAGTATATAAATGTGCACTCTCCGCAAACACATACATATATGTATAATATAGTAGACTATGGGTATAGTATAGTATAGCCTCTTCTAGGTTGCGGATAAATCCATCCGACAGAAGTGAAATGTGTTTTGGCAAAGAAAATCTTGGCTAAATCTTTACTAACGCTTATTGATGGTGATGATCGTTATGACTTAAGTTGCAACAAGATGAGTCTAACTAATGAAGAAGCTTTTGAGCGAAAGTTTGTGCCTTTCTGTTTCAGAAATATATTTTTGATGGCCCTTTAATTACTTTTGGTAGTAAATTATTTGTTATTGCTTCAATTTTTTGCCTCAAACGTCAAGTGACATTTTGTGAACTGGAATTTCCCCACTCGAATTGCTTTGATGTAATTTTTGCAAGCCTGCCTTCTTTGTTTCCGTTTCCGTTTGCATTGAAAGCATTTGTTTGTCGTTCTATTTTGTTGCGCAACTCCTTGAATGCTTGAATCCTTCGATGCTGCAGGATGTTGAGCATTTTAATTGTTTGCCACTTTTGGTGGAGGCAGCAGCGGCAAGTGCAAAAGTCGCAGCTTATGCCACCTGAAGAGCAACAAGTTCCGCTTGCCGCTTGCTCCTTGCTCCTTGCTCCACTTGCACACATTCTGGGCAGGACTCTTGGCACTAGGATTACTTATATTCATATCCATATCCTTGCGCTGGAACGCAGCTGCAGCTGCCGCAAATTGCGGCACGACTTGTGGCATGCTCCACTTTTATTAACTTTTTAATGCAGCAATGCCAGAGCTTCGCCCCCCTTTTTGGTTAGAGAGTTTTGCCAGCTTTTATAAGTTTATGTCGAGCAGCTGTTGGCTTCTGTTTGCCCCTTTTCTCTGTCTCTGCCTCTTTTTTTTTTCTCAACTTTTATTTTATTTTTTTTTCTTTTTTGGCTCATCTCTGGCATGCAAATCCTGCGGCCCCATCCTCGCCAGCATCTTGGGCTTGCTTTATTGGCTTTTGGCTTGTGTAGATCTCTGTGTGTGTGTGTGTTCGGGAGGGGGGTTTGAAAAGTTTTGCAAATTAATTACATTTTATTGGGCTCGACTCTCGAGTTGGAATGAACTGGAGCCTGGGGGGGGGGGGGGGGCAAACTTTATTTGCAAGGGCTTAAAGTTCACCCACTTGTGCGCCCCACTATTATTAATAATAATAAGCTAATGACTTTAGCATAGCCACAAAAGAATATCCACGGCTGTCGTCGTCGACGTCCTCATCGCTGTTGAAATGCATTTTACGACTTTCAAATTCGAAAGCTCGTAAAACACACAAACTGGAATGGGAATGGGAATGGGAATGGGGGAAAAAGACCATAAAAATTCGAGTGAAAACAGGAGGAGAGGGAAATACAATCATAGAACAAGTACGACAACGACACCCAGACCGAATGTGAGTTTTTATGGCTAATCAAACCTTTGCCACAGACAAGATAAACATTCGAAAGCGTTTTCAGCGCACAGTGGAAACGAAACGAATGGAAGATAGATAATTCATATTTTCGGGGCCCAGCGACTTATCATTGTCATTATATGATGTCCAAAAGGTCGCAGTAATCAAAACAATTTAAATTCATTACGTCTTAAAGGGCCGTTTTTATGAGGTCAATTATAATGGAAGAATTTTTAACCAAGTATCTGGGATGATTTTATTTCCCCGAAATTTGTAAGATTTTAAAATTCCATTAAGTCGCCCTAATCTTAATCAATAAAAGTAAAAGGGTTGTTAAAATTATTAAAAATATATTTTTCTCTGATAACTTTGACGAAATACGAAATTATATTCAGGCTAACATTCAAAGATACTTTGGTTTATGGATCAAGCCTGTTCATTAGGCTAAAGGTTATATGTTCTCGAAAATACCATATTAATGGTAGAAATTATGACTTGATGAAGTATTTTCAAATGTAGAACCTTAACAGCCTATTGTAAATTTGCCATATATCTCTTTTTATATTAAACCCTTTTGGGTCTCTCTCCCTCTACACCTGTTGATAAAGATCAGTGTCCATTACTTTTGGGTGGCCCATGGGCGTAAAAAAAGAGTATTTCGGAAAAAACAGGTAAATATGAAGTATAATTTTGATGATGATGCAGTTGGGTCCAAGGAGAAGGAGTAGGAGGAGTTTGGTTACCGAGTACCAGCTGTTTATGATGCGTTTACGACACATCAACCAGGACACGCACACGTGAGGGAGAAAGATCGTTAATGGCGCCCAACGTGGGGCCCGCATGGTAATCGTAAAACTGACACTCCGGCACACCCCCCTTTTGAACGCCCCGCCCACCCCTCCGCCTCTGGCGCGATAGTAGTGGTGTGGAACAATAACACACGCAAAACAAACGAAAGTAAACAACAAGAGAGATTTTTGTATAAAGTTTTTTTTCCCCCCGACTTTTTTCGGCTCAGCTTACACCAAAGTCCTGATTTTTGTTTTTTTTTCTTTGGTCGCAGAGCATAAAAATCAAAAAATAAATAAAGAACACAGGAAAAAGTGAATTTATTTTATACGTTCACTGCTCGTAAAAATCAATGAAAACATTTGTCAGGACAAGCTTTTCTGGGTTGATGGCCCACCTTTGCCAATCTGCCAGAGGGATGGGGATGGGGATGGCGGATCGGGGGTGGAAGTTATTCCAATGAAATGCCTGCGAAAAGTTTTCCCGAGCCAAGTTTCGTATGAAATTTGTAGCCAGTGTATAGTAGAACCGGAGGGAAAAATAAGAGAGTCGGAGGAGCCAGAAGCAGGGAACTATAAAACTTGAAGTTTGAGTTTCTTTGAAACTGTTTTCATTTCTTTATTTATTTTCGCTCTCCTTGGGTCTGCCTTCGTTCTATAGGTGGAAAGGAATGTGTTTGATGCAAGCCAAGTTAATTGGATTAACACTGAGGCCCGAACACACACACACACACACACACATTCAGTGTTGCGAAATTCGATTTATGGTCAAAATGATTTAATTGCCAAACATGCCCAAAAAACTGAAGACGAAGACGAAGAAGATGAAGCTGCAAAAGGGAATTTTTGTATTTTTTCCTTCTTTTTTAGTTGTTTGGCTTTTGGAGTTTTCGGGTAATGGAAGTTCAAAGCGGGATAAGGAAATTGCAAAGGGAGATGTGTCGGCAAATGGATCTTGGGCTGTGGAAAACTTTGTCACGCACTCGGAAACTCATTTCAAGTGAGAACTACATAGCTCGTTGGCAAGGGTTTCCCGCGTATATATGAGTTCTATCTAAATAAGTTTCGAGCAATGGATTTGTTGGATTTGCTAGATTGAAATAGGCCTCACAGCCTCGTCCACCCGGGGGCGCCAAAAAAAAGTGAGCATGCCAGAATGTAT
Organism: Drosophila prostipennis; assembly: GCA_037075205.1. Taxonomy (NCBI): domain Eukaryota; kingdom Metazoa; phylum Arthropoda; class Insecta; order Diptera; family Drosophilidae; genus Drosophila; species Drosophila prostipennis. The sequence goes on along the minus strand of JBAMCJ010001283.1, from coordinate 862,941 downwards.
TTGTATTTTATGTAAACCGAACACCAATTTTAATTTAACCTAAGTGAAAAGTTGTTCTTGTTGAAAATGAGGCAATTACAAATTGTTTCTAGACTGAAACTCACTTGAAGACGTGTACCGACTCTCCTTGAGAACCCAACTCGGTCGTCCCTTCCTCAGCCCCCTCATTTAGCCGTGTAATTTGGCCACCTCCTCTTCCTCTTCCTCCTCCTGCGGGCCACAGAAAAAACTCATTTCATGTAATTAATTAAAGTGACCCCAGGAAAGGTCAACAACAAAGCCAGCAAGAAAAGGGACGGTAGACAGTACTGCTTACTTTGTGACTACTTCTGACACGGCTCAAGTGCATCAAAGTCGAAGGAGCATTCGGGTTCTCGGCTGTCTGGTAATTTGATCAACTCACTTTGCCCCCCAAACGAACCGTGTTGCCTTTTGTTTTTTGAGGACATAACACATTTTTCCACATTGCTGGGCAGCAGCACTTCTTCGAGCGGTCGAAGGTGGCCGGCTAATAATTTAGTTAAGTCGGGGACTAAGTCAGGTAGTATAGGGCTTCCCCCCTACCCCTCCTCCTCCCCCTGGGCATATGGAAATCGGAATCCCATCAAATGTAAGCGTGGCTCAAGTTGCCTTTACCATCGCCTTCTGGTTTTTTATACCTCCCCGTACACGAAATAAAATTAGCTCAATGAGCATTTGTGCAATCAAGTGATTTTTAAACAAGCAAACGGAAGGGGTTTCGAGGTTTCGAGGGGTCGGGGGTCGGAGCAACCCCCGTGGGACGTGGCGAAAGGGTTGTCGGTGATACGGGCGGAACACGAAAAAAAAACCCAACCTCAAACCCTTCGGGACGGCGGGCTGCGGCAAATAAATTTCACACATATTTGCACACTGTGTGTGTTTGTGTTCAATATATAAATTTCTTTTTTCATTTTATTTTTTCCCCTACAAGGTCGTCTTGGTTGATTGTAGTGGAAACGAGTGGGAGGGGTAGGTAGGCAGTAGGGGTGTTCCCCTCTACAGTAAGTCGCAAAATAATAGAATCAAATAGAGGGATTAAAAAAAAAGTCATTACGCTCATTACATAGATCTAATAATTGTAAAATTGTTATAATAAATTGCATTTATGCATTTACATCTTTAAGAGACTTTTGAATTGCTATTATTTTCACTGTAGCTGTGTTTTGTAATCGCACGGCTACTACATATATCAAAATTCCTTGCCTCGGCTGCAAGTTTGTTTATCTGTGGGTAAACAGAGAACAGAGAACAGGGAACCCTTCCAAGGAAGAGAACATGACTCATGACACAGTAGCCCAAAAGGAAAGGGTTGCTCTTGCTCTTCTCGAGTCTCAGCTGCGGGTCTTCCGACATCCGAGACCAAAAAGTACAAAACAACAAAAAAAAAAAAAGGAGAATCGAATGTAGGACTTCAGTTCGGTGGCGGTTTCTTTGACGATTAATTTTGGTACACAGATCATTGATTAACAATTGGCCATTGATTGGGGGGTTGTATAATCAAAACCGAAAAGGAATACAAGAGAAAATCAGGGCAATAACTATTTATTAGGGTTACAAATAATTAGCTCATTATTTTGATTTTATTCTCATCAAAAAATAGGTAGCACAAGGAAAAATTTGAGAAATGACTGTGGCAAAACCTTTCACTTGAAGGTGACTTTAAAATATTCTCAAAGGTGTCAGAGTCGGAAAAACTCAACTGGCGACAGACATTCCGCCGCTCATCATCTTTTCCATCATCATCATCATCATTATCATCGTTTGCACAGGTTATACTTGACTTCTTAGCAGCTTATTCCTTCTGCCTGCTTTCTTTTTACATTTTTGTCAATTTACCGCGAACCCGAGTCATTTGTGTGTGGAAAATTCCAGAGGTGGAGGAGGGGGGTTTTGGAAAATTGGGTGGGGGGGTTTTATATGGCAACGGTAGCCGACTGTCACATTTGCCGCGACACGATTTCCTCTGACTTTTTCCCGGGCCCCTAACCTCAACACACACATCCTTATTTATTCCTATTTTTTATGTGAGCATGGGAGGAATAAAAAAAAAGTACCTACAAAAAATACAGAAGCGGTAGCAACTGAAACCGAAAAGGGAAAATAAAATGGCAAAAGGCAAGCAGTTATTCCTGCTGCGCATTTTCACTCCTTTACCCCATTTCCCTCCATTTTCCCTCCATTTTCCTCCGGCGACATTCATTCGCATTCCTCCCAATTGTGTTATAAATTCAAAAATGAATAACGCACGTTTGCTTGCGGTTTGAAATTCTATTTTACTTGTATTGTGTAAAATGCTTTCACTTTCACTTGCTCTTTTGTCATTCTTGGGTTTCATTCTTGGCTCAATTAAAACATTTTTGCAATGACATTTGTGGGGTTTGACTGCCGGTCGTTCTTGGCGAAGGGCTGCAAAAAAGTCGGACCTCTGTGACCAACAAACGCTCCCCATTTGGGTTTATATATTCATTTTCGTTTTTTTTTTCTGTTGAGGCGGCTTAGGAAAATTTCTTTTTATTACAGAGCATTTTGCGGGTTGCAGTGAAAGCAATTTGGTTGATGTAGTTGTTTGGGTTTCCCGGTAGAAAATATATTACATCACGTATGGAGGCGGGAAAAGAGAGTTTTGGATACAAGAAAGTGGTGAAAATATGTAGATATTTGAAAATAAAATTGTAATAATAATTTATAAATGTAATACGCAAATTTAGACATCTCTAATCAGGAATTCGGTTATTAGAAATTACCAAAAAGTTTATTCAACCAGGAAACTTTCTCTACAATAAACTTGAGACTAACGCAGTTGAAATACAAAACACAGAAGCTCTCCAGCTGGCCACAATTATCCATTCTTACTGCGAAAACTGCAAAAATCTCAATCAGAAAACGAGAATCCCAGAAATCCGAGGCCAATCGACGAGAAGCCGGGCAAAAGTTCCATAGACAAACGGCATCAGAATTTAATTCAATTGCAAATCCCATATCATCCCCACAAAGTTGAGAGAAACATTCAATTATGAATTCTGAGAAAAGCTACAAAAAAAAAGAAATAAAACCCAAACACAAACATTCGAAAAAGGAAAGAGGAGCAGAGAGAGGAAAAACTACAGAAAACTGTTTTATTTATCCAACATTTGACTTTGAAATGATGAAAATGCTAAAGCTGAAAGGAAAACCAGGGGGAAAATTTCATTTGGTCTGACATTGTAAGTCACATTTGATGTACAATGCTGCTGCCTCTGCTGCTGGTCGCTTTTCCGACTCCGATTCCTGAGCATTTCCATCATTGATGGAGTTTTCCTTCTCGTTTTTTTGGGGTATTTTCGCCCTCTCTACAGTCTACTTGAAAAGTATACATACGCATGCTAATTAAATTTCGGCTCTGTACTAATATTTTCTCGTTTCTCTGTTTGTATATTTACAGGTTCAAAAGTGGAAGCAAGAAGCGTAACTGGAGAATTTCTTTAAAAATTTCGGTAAGTGGAATGGGCTGTTTTTGGGGAAATCTTTTATCTAACAGAACCTTTTTTTCATTTTTTTTTCGTTTCGCTGATACTAAACTTATAGGAATTTCGAAAATGATAGCGTTGACATGAAAGTTTTGTTGTCTATCCCCCGCCCCTCCCCCCTTTGCTCCTACGTCCATGTCATCACCCAGATTTTTTTTATTTTTTTTTTTTTACTTTTATTGTGTTTTATGTCGCAACAGACACACAAAAAAGTCAACCCAGAAATCGGCTTAGAGGGGAAAAATTTGAAGAGCAACAATCCGAAAGATGCGTATCTTGTGGTCCCCCAAAAAATAATCCCCCCGTCCCCGGGAATTTCTTTCAGTGTGTGTGTGTGTTTAACTGTCTCTTCATCAGCATCTTCAGTTCAATATTTTCGAGATATGCATCTCATCGTCTGTGTGGCTTTTTATTGTGATTGAGGGTAAGAGGTTTTCTGTTCTCTCTTTTTTTCTAGATTTTCCTTTCGGAAAAAGATACAAAACGTCCGGCGAGCGTTTTGTTTATGATTTGTCAAGATCTAGAGGACAGGGAAAATGTGTTTTAAATTGCCACAGCATTGGGCGATAAGAAGATTTTTTGGACGGGGAAATATTGTGGTATTAATATGGTTTTGTTAACTTAATAAAGGTTGCATTTTGTATATATATACTGAGTAAAGTGGAATCTTTCTGTATCATTAGTTAGTATCAGCTTCAACCGGATTAAAAGGGGTGAGGTTTTCCTTGGCAAACAGTAAGTGAACCACCCTCTTTCCCCTCCAGTGCTAATAAATTCACCTTTTACCGCAAAATATTGCCCAACATTTGCGAAAGACAAACAGCTCCCACCTTCCCCCTCTTTCACCATTTTCCGCTCAACTGTGGGCGTAGTGCCAACATAAATCTCTTCAACAATCTGCCAATCTCTCCCAACCCTCCTTCCCCGCATTTTCCTGCTCATCTTTCGGCTCCTGTTTTCCCGCTTGGCTGTTGATTTTTGTCAACCTAATACAAAAGGCAAACAAAATTTGTGTTGGCATTTGGTTAGATTTGCCTGAAAGGGAGAGAGGGTGGAAAATGTGGGGTAGGGGTGGTTGGGGAAAGCGGAGTTCTGGATCGGAGTTCATGGGGCAAGTGGGCACTGGGGAGTCGACTTGATGAAGGAGCCCGGAAATCAAATATTCGATGAGTTGTATGAATTACAGGTGGGTCAAATGAGGCGACGGTGGCGGGGGAGAAGAAATATCGAAGCGATTATCGGGTGTTGAACTGAACTGCTGGTCCCCTCTGACCTCTGACCCCAAATGACCCCTCGTAACCGTAACACGCATGAACTTCAGCGCACTTCGTTGCAAATTACCTCGATTTAAATATGGCCTCTGGCAAGCAAACACGAGGGAAATGCACTTTTGGGGTCACCAACTTAAAAATCAAACGTTTTTGTGCAAATTAAGAAAGAAATAATTTAACGAATTAAGTATTAATTTAATTGGAATAAAAGAAAATCATTTTATATCAACTTGTGTCACCTTTTTGTCTTCATTAAAATAGATCGGGGTCACCAAAACCCTATGTCGCATTTAATAACATTAAAACTCGACTCAACGTTTAATTCTTAATTGTGTAAGAGTTCTTAACTCAGTTCCTTTTGTTGTTTCTAATTTATTAATGCATTATTTTTAACAAATTTTACCTTTTTTATTTTCCAAACTAATTTTGTCATATATTATCCAATATAGTCGAGTTTCCCCCACTTGAAAGGGAGAAAAACAGCTGACCAAAATGCATTTCCCTTTCATTAAGCGTTTGTTGTTGTTGTTGTTTCTGGTGAAGCTGGCCAAAATGTTAATGTTGTTGTTGTTGCTGCTCATGCTGTTCATGAATTTGTTGTTGCAGCTGCAATTGGCCACCAAGTTGTGGTCCACATTTTGGGTGTTTTTCCTGCTACTCTCGGTTCTGGCCAAAAAAGCTTCCACTTGAGTGATCCCCCTACCCTTACCACGTTTGCACTCTGCCACGCCCCTTTTGTGCCCCGCCGCCCTCGAAAAGTTTGGTGTATGTATGTTAATTAAAGTCATTACGTGGAGGACGCCACCGAAAAAGGAAACAAAAGCCAAAATGGCGAGCCGCTCACACAAAATTCACACAGAACAAAAAAAATTTAAAAAATATTATTATTTTTAAAACTATTATAATTGGGAATGAATAGATTATGTATAAAAATATATAAGATTAATAATGAAATAAAATACGTCAAATATGAAAAAGAACAAATTTTCATATATATTTTCAAATTAATATTTCTTAATAAACAGAGATCCTTCATCATTTTAGGATGGAAAATATAGATTAGAATATTGGCCGAAAAAATCTTTTTTTTTGTGTTTTTCAGTCATAGTTTAAACAATTTAAAGCCCACAGCTAAAATTCCGACTGTTTCGAGCAGCTAACAACCTAAACTAACAATCCCCATAACTTTCTGGGAAATTTATTTTTGATCCAATTTTCGCATTTTTGATAATGATCATAAATCATGATTTTTTGCGAAAAAATGGCCAAATTTAAAAATTTCTAGATTTAAATACCAATCGATTGGGAATTCAATAACGAGTTCAACGAGGTATGACACTCCATATTCGGATCATTATTTCCATTTTTATGACCAAAATACTGTTTTTAAGTGGAAAATCAGGATTTTGGATTTTGGCACAAATTTGAAATTTTTCCTAATCGATTTTTTGCTGTAAGTTGGGCAAAAATGGTCCCAAATCAAAAAGGCGTACTGTTTTTAGCAGCTAGCAACCTAATGATTAATATCAGTAAACTTTCCGTCCGATTTAAAAAAATTAATTTTAGACCCAATTTTTACATTTTTTATAAGGGGTACCATCATGATTTTTTGCGAAAAATGGAAAAATTTAAAAATTTCCAGGTTTAAATGCCAAACGATTGGGAATTTAATAACGAGTTCAACGAGGTAGGACACTCCATATTTGGAGCAATTTTTCCATTGTCACAGCCAAAATACTAATTGTAATTGAATGGAAAATCTGGATTTTGATTTTTGGGCCAAATTCGAAATTTTTCTTAGTCGATTTTTTGCTGTAACTTTTACAAAAATGCTCCTAAATCAAAAAGGCGTACTGTTTTGAGCAGCTAACAACCTAATAATTAATATCAGTAAACTTTCCGTCTGATTTAAAAAAATTAATTTTGGACCCAATTTTCACATTTTTGATAAGGGGTACCATCATGATTTTTTGCAAAAAATGGAAAAATTTAAAAATTTCCAGGTTTAAATGCCAATCGATTGGGAATTTAACAACGAGTTCAACGATGTAGGACACTTCATATTTGGAGCATTATTTCCATTGTTACAGCCAAAATACTGATATTTTAGGGTGGCAAATATGGATTAGAATATAGGACGAAAAAATCTAATTTTTCGTGTTTTTTAATTGTAATTTTGACAATTCAAGGCCCACAGATAGAAGACCGACTGTTTCGAGCAGCTAACGACCTAGACTAACAATCCCCATCACTTTCTAGGAAATTAAATTTTTATTTTATTAATTTTTTATATTTTAATTATGATCATTTTCGTCTGTGTATGATAATACAGGGTCTGCTTAAGGGGTGGCGGTGTGGGGGCTATAGGATATGGGGTGGCGGCACTCACGCACACACACACACACACGTAACAACAACTACAAAGTGAAGCCAAACGCTGCGCCAAATTGGCCAATTTTCATATGCATGCCAAGCAGCAAAGGCAGGAGCTGAAAAGCAGGAGCAACAGCAGCAGCCGAGCTCAAGGCAACAACGAGGGGGGTGAGGGGGGAAAAGCGGGTAAAAGTGGCAAGGAAAATCTACTCTTTGGCATTGACATCAATGAATAATTTCAGTTGGTAGAGCCAAGGGGAACCGAAATGGGTATAAGGTATGAGGTATGAATATGTGTGTGTGGCCCAACTGCAGACGCCACGTGTCAGGAGCATTGTTGAAATAACGAAACATGTGAGATGATTGCACTGAGAGAAATGTTCGCTAATTATGTATGTATTATTATTAAAAGGAAGAGGAGATAAAAAGAAATGTAGGATTTTTTTCTAGATAAATATAAAAGATCCTGAACAGAGATATGTACAAAAAAAAAGTAGTAGAACTATGGATATTAATCAAAAAACTAAAACAAATTCTCAAAAATATTGTACGACATAAATATAAAAATCCCTATCAAAATAGTGGAGATATGAAAATTAAACTATGATTTTTTGTAGTTAAATATAAAAGATCATCCAAAGAGTTCTGTGCTAAAATAATTAGTAAAACTATAAACATTTTTTAAATATTTCAATTTTATAATCTTTTTAAGAATATCAAGTTTACTTCATTCAATGGCAAAAATTGCTATATATCGTCCAATATCAAAATCAGTCAATATTTGTTCTCACTGTGTATTGGTCCTTTCATCGGCCATCCTCACAATCCACCACCTCATCTCGTCTGCTGCTCTAATGTTGCACAACATGCACAAAATGTGTTAATGACAAACCAACCGACTGCCGACTTCCAACGACGACTCATGAGTGCTTTTTCGTAGCACTCGATAGCCGCCTAATGAGTCCTGCCTTTTGGGATGTGGAACCTGTTGCCCTTTTTTCAGCTCCCCCAGGTGCATGGGTATGCCAAAGTGGGGGAGTAGCAGTGGTAGTAGTAGGTTGTAGGTTGTATGGAGCTCGCCTTGAGTTACTTTTGCTTTTCAAATCGATGGTGGTGATGGTGGTGGTGGTGCCGTGTGGCCAGAGTGAAGCAAATTAAATTGCAGCATGAAATCGAATTGCCAGCAGGCAGCTGAGGCATTCAAATGCAGTGGAAAAAGGGAGGCGGAGGAGGAGCTTGGGGTTTTCTATCCTATCCATAAGATACATTCTGGGCCTGGTCTGCAGCTGCTTCTGCTGCTGCCTTTTTTTTAGCACACAGCGAACAGGAAGAGAATGAACCCAAGATTCAGCAGACTTTAAATTGCTTTTGCCACCCCCTCTCACCTGACCCCCCTCCCCCCATCCCCACCTTCCCAAAAAAAAGGTAAAAAAAAAAATAGAGAAAATACATAGATGCTGGCAAAAGGAGTTCTACAAAGTGTTCGATTAAAATAGATATTTTTATGGCTTTTGCATTCGAAAATTGCATTAGGCAAGTGGTTGCCTTCCGATGAAGAGGGAGAATTGTTTTCACAACCCAGATCGGTCCATAAAGATATCCAAGTTTTAAGAGGCAAAAGAATCCATTTTATTTGCCCAAAGAACTTGGTTCGAGTAAAATCGAAAAATATAAGTAGAAAAAAGAAATCGATTACTATTTAGAGGTTTATTATCCGAGAGCATGGTCACTCCAAAAATATTATTTGTTTTGTTTAAACTTTGGCCACACTTTGTGAATCATACAAATTTTTAGAATCACTGTGAGTGCCCACATATGTTTTATGAATCCATTCGCAATCTTAATTGAAAAATGCATATCAATATGCGATACACCGGCCGTTGTTTCCATTCGAAGTTATCCTTTTATTTTCGTTTTTTCGATTTTTGTTGGTATCAAACCAACTCAATCGGGCAAAATCAAAATGTTGCAAAAATGCAGCAAATAAACGGCATATTGTTGTCATTGTTGTTGCCGCCGTGTTATCATGGTTTTTTGCGTTGCAATTGTTGTTACTTTTGTTGGCAACGCCTCGACAAGACCACAAACAACTCGTTAGAATTTGCATGTGAAATGCAATCGGCCAAAGCAAAACGAAGCCAGAAAGGAAATGGCCAACTCTAAAAACTAAAAAAAAAAAATCGAAACGGCGTAAAAATCAAAGAAAATATGGCTAAAGATGGAAGATTCCAGTTCTCATGGTAAACTAAAAGTAGGTTTTAAATCTAACAAAACTTATGGAAATCAGAGTTTAACATGAGGAGAAGGGAACTAAAACTGCTTGGTGGATATTAGATTACCAAAAAGTTGGAATTCACTTTACAAAATTTATCTAATAATTTAAAAAATTTTAAAACCTAAATTTAAAATTTAAAATCAACCCGTGACACGTCAAAATCTGGAAACGTGCTCATCTCTAAGCCAAACATAGGAAAGCTAACAAAAAAGGAAAAAGGTGAAAACAAAAAAGGCAAATACGCAGGCACAAACATTTCCGAGCTTTGTTAAGTGGAAAAGAGATGGGCATAGAAGCGAGATAGCGTTAGACTTTTCCGGAGGGTGGGGGTTTGGGGGTGTGGGGCGAAATAGAAATATCTACGGGGCAATAGAAATTGGGTATTGCTACAACAGTAACAAGAGCATTTCGCTATATACCAGCGGATGGCTATCAATTTGATATATCAATCAGAGTGAGGGCCAAAAAAGAAAAACACGAATAGAAATCCAGCCAAGAGGAAGGGAAATTCATTTGTATTTTTTTTTGTTTCGTTTGCCCCGCCCACTCGGGACGGGGGCGGTGGGCGGATGGGCGGATGAGGGCGTTTCAGCCAAAAGAGTTGTGCGGTGTGAACGCTAATAGTCTGAATATTTTTCCATCGACAAGAGATATCGACATTAATTAGTTGTGTAGGCACATCAGATATTTATACCCGTTACTCGTAGAGTAAAAGGGTATATTGTATTCGTGCAAAAGTATGTAACAGCTAGAAGGAAGCATTTCCGACCCTATAAAGTATATATATTCTTGATCAGGGTCACTAGCCGAGTCGATATAGCCATGTCCGTCTGTCCGTCTGTCCGTCTGTCTGTCTGTCTGTATGAACGCTGAGATCTCGGAAACTATAAAAGCTAGAGGTATGGTATTTGGCATGAAGATTCTTGGAGTTCCTACGCAGCGCAAGTTTATTTCCAGAAGGTGCCACGCCCCCTCTAACGCCCACAATAGCTGATAAACGATTTTAAAAATTTAAATATTTCGGAAAAGTAAAAATGCAGTTTTGTTGTGCTTATCAAAACCTATCGAAATGTAGAAGAAATTTTTTAAATCGGACCATTCGTTAAAAAGTTATAGCTGATCAAAGTTTATATCTCCATCTCCCTCGCAGTCCCTTTAGCCGAGTGACGGGTATTAGATAGTCGGGACACCAACCCGACTATAGCGTTCTCTCTTGTTTTTTGATTTATTCGAGCAATAAAAAAATTTGAGAAAAACTTTGTAAAATGTTTACCTAATATTTTTAAACTCTGGATTTTAATAGTAGATACCTAAAATTTATTATTATTTATCAAAAACTTGAGCTATTTTCTTCCGTTTATGACTTGTTTTTCTTGTTTTTCTAGCTTTGCAGTTATTAATATCCCGTTGGTTGTATGGTAAATAAGGACTTTGACGTCTCAATAATATCCACAAAACAAATAAATAAACATGGGAGTATAAGCATCGCATCTTAAGTCGATATTTGATATGGTTTTATTATTTTCCGTCCGTTAATAGACCCCCCCTCCCCCAAAAAACAAAAAAAAACTTGGCCTTGAGCTGGGCTTATGTGTACTTGTATATATAAGTATTATTATATGTACGTTCCGGTTTTGTCAGTCTGTTTCCAGGATTATCTTGGACACACGCTGTTCCACTACGACTCATAAAGGGCATTCCGCCCTCTCTGATTGATTTATGTTTTTCCCCGCATAAAAGGGGGTGAGAAATGGGGGGGGGAAGGGGGGGCTAAGGGTGGCTCTCGTCACTAGCTATTTTTTTCCCCCACTTCCATCTTCTTGGCCTTCTTCTTCCCGGCTGGCTCATTTCTCCTTTGACTGTTAATAGCTTTAATGCTGTTTTATGGCATTTCGTGGAGAAAGGGCCACATTTTAGTGGGAGAAGGGGGTTAGGGCGGGGTTAGGGCAGGGTTAGGACAGAGGGCGGGGCTGAAGGGGGGATGGTGCACATTGGAACTGGAAACGAAACCGAAACTGAAACTGGGACCTGGCATGCCAACGCCAAATGTTTAACATGCGTGCCTCTTCAACACTTTGGAAAAAAGATATCCAAAAACTTCCTAAATAAAACTAAAACATTTTTAATTTTATAAAACTATATAAAAATAAACTATAAAATTTAAAGGGATTATTTAAACTAAGAGTAGGATTTAAAAGCTAAGGATCGTTTTCTCGCCCGCCTGTTAAATTTAAAGTAGGGTTAAAACTCTGATTTTCCATAGGATTTCAAGGTTTTAACCCTACTTTAAATTTAAGTTTCCAAAACATTACACTAAAACATTTTTAATATATAAACCTATAATTTATAAAATTATAAGGGATTATTTAAACTAGAAGTAGGATTTAAAAACTAAGTTTGCAAACGCTTTTCAGATTTTAGTAGGTTTTTTTTTTTTTTTTTTATTTCGTATTTTTAGTATTTTTGACTTTTAAAAATTCTCAAATATATTTTGTTATTTCCTTATTAAGTGGTCCAAATTTTTTCCGAGTGCATCTCGGCCGCCACTTAGTGTGGCAACAATGTTTGCGCATAAATAAATTGGAATCGACTGCGGGTGCGGGTCTCTTTGGGTCTTTGGAGCTGTGTGCTGCTCATAATTCCAGCTTTTATTTGTGGGATTTTGGCATGGCATGTCAGTCATGCATCTCTGCATCTCCCCCGAAAAATACTTGACCATGCTTCGTTCTCCATTCTCCGTTCTCCGCTCTCCAATCTCCCATCCATTCTCCACTTTTTCCTACACACACGCTGATTAATGGCTTTCCGTTCTACCCACAGATGATGATGATGCCCGACTCCGGTTGCTGCTAAATACCGCGGATATCATCCAGCCGAAAGTTCTCGTCGAGAAAACTCCGCAAGAAACTCCGATCGACCCTCGATATTCGCGATACTCGATCTTCCATATTCGATATCCCACAAATATGTATCCGGCCAGCGGCAGTGGAGGCAGTGCAGCGACGGCTGCCAAGTTCCAGAATCGCTGTGGATCGCCGCAGTTCGCCAGCGACTATCCGCACCCACATCCGCACCAGCATCCGCACCAGACGACCTCGGTGGCGGTGCACAGTGTTCCCTCGGGAGTGGGAATGGCCTCCTCCTCGGGCCTGACCAGCGGTGGGTCCATGTCCATGCGCCACGGCCAGCGGGTGGTGGCCGCCGCCTCCTCGCATCAGCATCCCAGTCAGATGACCCTCAACCACGGCATGGGAATGGTTCACAATCATGGCCTGGGAATGGCCGGTGGTCACAATCATGGCCATGCGGCCGCCACCTTGGGCCACTCCCATCCACACCAGCACTCGCACTCGCATTCGCACAACAACAGCGGAAGCAGCAACAGCAGCGGCCACATGGGACACGTCGGCTCGCATCTGATCTTCCCCGACGACATGGACAGCATCGAGTTCTGCATGCCGGCGGCGCCCTCCTCCTCGTCGGCCTCCTCGCAAAACGGGCTGGGCGGGATCGGGGATCAGTTGCTCATGGGCAGCAGCAGTCACGGCGAGGCGTTCACGGAGCGCCGGAGAAGGGGTCACAGCCGGCGGAGCAACCACAAGATGGATGTGGAGCAGCAGGTGGGTCCCGTTGTTTGGTTATCGAAATTATCGATATATATTAAAAATGAACTAATTATTTTGCTGAGCGATACTATTCTTTTCCTAAATGTAGGTAGAAATCGATTGATTGATCGCTTTTCATATACAATTAAATTATTTAGCTTATCGATAGATTGTAAAACCATCGATAGAAAATATGGGAAAATAAACGATTAATTTTATTGAAAATTTAAGTTGGAATCTTACTTACTTAAATAATCGATTTAAAATGTATCTCAATTTAAATGAAACGTAGTTCAATGTTGATATTTGAATATATATTAAGAAAATTAACTGAATTATTATTTCTGATCAATAATATCATTTTCCTATCGATTTATTGATAGTTTTTTATATACAATTAAATTATTTAGCTTATCGATATTATCGATATTGCCTAAACTGTATCGATAGTATCGATAGTGCTATTAATAGTTTACTAGGAGCTCATATCTAATCCCTTTCTTATACTTTCTTCCATCCCAAACCAGGTCAAGTGGTCTCGCAAGAACATTGCCGCCACCATGGAACGCTTTGAGCCCACGCCCAACACACAGTCGTCGTCGTCCACCTCGTCGCTGGACTATGGATTCGCCGCCGGCGTAATGACGCCCAGCAGCAGCAGTGCCACTCCCTCGCACGGCGGTGGCGCCTCCAATCCCTCGCTGCATGTGGCCTTCAATGGCGGTGGTGCTGTGGGCGGCAGTGGCTCCGCCTCGGGATCGGGAGCGAGTGGAGCCAGCGGCTCGGGAGCAGCTGCACCGTCGGCGCCCTTCAACCATGTCTATTCGTATGCCTACTACGAACCGGGGGCAGCCAAGTGCCACACGAACGTGCCAGCCGCCCAGGGAGGATCCGTCTCGGGTTCCGGTTCGGGATCGGGAACGAGTTCCGGATCTGGAGTCCAACAGCAGCAGTCGGGTCACTCGAAGAGTCCGCCACGCAACTCGATACGCGCCCTGCTGGCCAAGAGCTTCCGCTCGAAGAGCAGCAGCCATCATCATCACCACGGTGGCCAGTCGACCTCCAGTTCGCCGAGCGCCGAGGAGCGGGACCGCCACACCTACACCACCCGCTACGGGACCACCGAGAATCTGTACGAGGAGGTTAGCGAGCAGAAGATCCGCAAGGTGCTCTCCGATAATCGCATCGCCAGCGGCTCCAGTGCGGGCGTCAATGTGAAGGAGGAGCAGCGCCGGGTGCAGCACAACCACTTTCGGGTGCTCGACGAGCTGAATCTGTCGCTGGAGGCACTGATAATGCCGCCCACACCGCCGGACGTGTCGCCCAGTCACGCTTTGGGCTCGGACGAGCCCACCTCGAGCACTTCGTCGAGCTCCGTCGTTGGCGCAGTGGGCGGTCCGTCGAGCGCGGTGACCATGGGAGCCGCCGCCGCTGCTGCCTCGAAGACGGCCCAAAGACCCCGGCGCGGTGGCCTTCTGGGCGGAGCGGCTGGGGGGGCCATCACCTCGAACTCGAGCTCCGCCTCGCACGCCTCGCACGCCAGCCTGGAGAACCTGTCGAGCACTCTGAACAGCATGGAGCTGAAGGATCACGGCCACAGCAGCTGCATCAATCCGGAGTTCGACGAGGGCGACCTGGACTCGGGGTTCAGCGGCAGTGGCAGCAGCAGCGGAGCCAGCTACAACGAGAGTCTGCGGTACTACAAGTCCGCCACGCCCACCGGCCAGCTGCACCACCATCATCACGGCCACCAGCAGCAGCAGCAGCAGGCGCTGCACCACCACAGCCTGAACAACAACACCTTGCCGCACAACATGCGCAGCTGCCGATCCTCGACTGCCTCGGGCACCTCGACCTCGAAGAGCAGCATGGCCAGTTGTGGCGAGGATCAGGGCATTGGCATGACCTTGGCGGTGGGCGGCGGCGGCGGAGGAGGAGGAGGAGGAGTAATGATGGCCATGCATGAGGCGGCTGGCCCTGTGGGCGGTGGCGGTGGCTCCCTGTCGCCCTTCAACTATCCACGCCGTTGCTCGGCGGACCAGCAGCGCGCCTCCGGCAGATCAATGGCCTCCGGCATGGGCGTTGGACCCGGCGTGGGCGTGGCCGTGGGCGGCGGCAGCGGGATGAGCATGAGCAGCAGCAGCAACGTGGCCCTGTCCACCGGAGCGAAACCCAAGAAGAACTTCTGGACCATGAAACCGTGATGCTACAAAAAGGCGCTGCGTCACATTTGCAAGAAATGGACTATTGTTATGGTGAGTGTCGTTATGAATATACTTTTGAATAAGCAATGAATCCTTGAGTAATTCATGGTTAATTAATTAATTTAAAAGGTAATTCATGTACCTAACCAATAGGTTGTTTTTATACCCGTTACTCGTAGAGTAAAAGGGTATATTGTATTCGTGCAAAAGTATGTAACAGCTAGAAGGAAGCTTTTCCGACCCTATAAAGTATATATATTCTTGATCAGGATCACTAGCCGAGTCGATCTAGCCATGTCCGTCTGTCCGTCTGTCCGTCCGTATGAACGCTGAGATCTCGGAAACTACAAAAGCTAGAATATTGGGATTACCAACACATATTCTTGGGCTTCCTACGCAGCGCAAGTTTATTTCAGGCGACCGCCACGCCCCCTCTAACGCCCACAATCGCCCATAGTCGCCCACAAACCATACTAAAATGTGCCTGGCGCCCACATTTTCAAATATTTCTGATAAGTATAAATGCAATTTTGTTGCGTTTAGTTATACCTATCGAAATGCAGAAGAAATTTAGAATTTAGAAGAAATTTAAATCGGACCATTCGTTAAAAAGTTAGGCCTGATCAAAGTTTATATCTCCCTCGCACTCCCTTTAGCTGAGTTACAACCTTTAGTCGGGACAGCAACCCGAATACAGAGTTCGCACTCCCTTTAGCCGAGTGACGGGTATTGGATAGTCGGGACACCAACCCGACTATACCGTTCTCTCTTGTTTTTATACCCTTGCAGAGGGTATTATGATTTCAGTCAGAAGTTTGCAACGCAGTGAAGGAGACGTTTCCGACCCCATAAAGTATATATATTCTTGATCAGCATCACTAGACGAGTCGATCTAGCCATGTCCGTCTGTCCGTCTGTCCGTCCGTCTGTCCGTCTGTCCGTCCGTTTCTACGCAAACTAGTCTCTCAGTTTTTAAGCTATCGGGATGAAACTTTCCCAAAAGTCTTATATCTATTGCAGGTAGTATATAAGTCGGAACGAGCCGGATCGGACAACTATATCATATAGCTCCCATAGGAATAATCGGGGAAAAAAAATTTAAAAAATTATATCTTGGGTGTTTTTGAACCTATAACCTCCTACTTTTGGAAATGCAATTTTTTATCTAATTCTGAATTTCGAATAAAATTTTTTCAAAATCGGACAACTATATCATATAGCTGCCATAGGAACGATCGGAAAATTAATGGGAATATAATAGGAAATAAATTATTCCTTTGTTGGTCTTTATTGTATTCTTTTCTAGTCTGGGATATGACTCTTTTTAAATGTTTTCGAATTTCGATTTTATTTTTATCAATATCGAACTACTATATCATATAGCTGCCATAGGAACGATCGGAAAATTAGTGATTAATAGGAATTATCTGCAAGGGTATATAAGCTTCGGCTGGCCGAAGCTAGCTTCCTTTCTTGTTACTTATACTACACCCAATAATCTAAATAGTTGTAGAAATGAAACTAATATTACATGAATAGTATTCATTATTCACTAAGGAGTGACAAGTTTGCTTAGTTTCAAAAGCATTAAATTATAATCTTTGGTATAGAAATTAAACTACAAAATATAAAAACAATAATATTTTGTATGAAATAATAAATTTTTTTATATTTAATAATATTTATGATTAGATGAATACCATTTTTATATACCACATATAGTATTTTTTTATATTTATTTATAATTTAAATATTTTTTTTTTCGGTACTTAAAGTTCATTTGAAAAAAGGTCCTTTTTGTATTTTCCTACAGACTTTATTAATCTGCTTATATCATTCGAAAGTCACTTTCCTCCAACTGTCGTAACTTCTCATGGCAAATCACAACATCCCCATCCCTGCGATTGCTGTGGTGATTGTGTTAAACCCTTTCAATAGCTGATTACTTTTTATGGCCATTTTGTCATTTAAGATCATCTGCCATGATTATCAGCGTCACCATCTCGATATTCCCACCCCCACCACTCTACTGCGACTCCGAATCCACTTCCATTGCTCTATCTCTCGGCTTTTCGGGCATCAATTTCAACTTTTCAACTTTAATCATAATAAATTTGCGGCTCCGTTTTCCAGCCACGGCCATGGGCCATGGGCCATATAGCTTATGGCTCCATTTCACAATCAACGAGATACTTCCGCTGGCGAGGAAGCAGAGATCCGAGCGGGATATATAGGTATAGACATATTCCGCATTCCCAAGATAATAAATTTATTAACCGAGAGCAGCGGCCCGACATCATCATTATCATCCGGGAGAAGCGGGCAAATGTTTTCATCCCTTCTCAGGCGAAATGAATCAATTAAAACTGATTGAACTCCATAGATTTCCTCCCCCTCTATATGTATTCTCTTTTTTTTTTTTTTCTCTGACCGAAAAATAAGAAAAATTCATTTATAACTGAAACTGGGCTAATCCGCATCGCTCATCAGTTCTTTTTTTTTTTTTGTTTGGGTGTGGGAAGAGCAGCACTTCGGATATTCGGATATGCCGGGGCCACATATGCTCCCATTTTTATACTGGTCACGGGGATTACCCACCGAAAACCCCGATATACCATGGGTGGGAAAGAAAAGGGAGCGGAGTGTCTGAGATCTGAACATTAAGGCGCCTGTTGAAATGTCCGCAGACCGAAAGATGCAACCATGGCATCTCTTTAACACCCCCTTAAATCCCCTCACTCCACTCACTTCCCCATTACTGGGTGTGTGAATAATACCGTTATTCATTGCATTTTGTTATAAATCTGTCAATTTGCACAATTGTGCGTAAGAACCAAAGCTTCACTCGAAATAAAAATTGATGGTGAATATTATGAAGGGTTTTTCTAGATGATAAAATTAATAAGTTTTTGGTTACTAAAATATTATTAATTCTGGTTTTAAAAAATCTTCCTTAAAAGAGCTTTTGGTATTTCTAATGTTTATTTTTAGTATTTCGATTAATTGTTTTTTACATAGAGTTTTTTTGTAATATTTTTTATAAATTTAAATAATACATTTTAATAAAAAACAAGAATAATTGAATTGAACAAACTATTTTTCCCAGTGCAACGATGCTTTATGCTCTATGCAATTCGACAGGGTTCGCAAGGGGATGCAATGCGAGTGCGTCGAGGGGTTGGGGGGTGAAAGGCGGAAAGTGGAAAGCGGAGAGTGGGAGGGCAACACACTTCAGCCCTCGAGGGCAGGGTCGCACATGTGCGGCAGCCGCAGGGTGCACGCTCTTTGCGTTCCTTCCGCTCTTCCTGCGCTTCTCGCATTTCGCATTTCGGCGGCGACCATAAAAAATCTGTTGCGAAAAACTCGGAAATGGCTCCGAAGGCGAAATTATTTTTACTGGGTATTATTGATGGTCTGATGGCTGGAAAAATAAACTCAAGATTTAGAGCATCTTTAGAAATAAAAAATTTAGCATTACAAAAAAAAAAAAAATTTTAAAAGACATTAAGATAGTAATAAAATAATAATAATATATTAAAGTCAACTAAAAATGTATATTAAATATTTAAATTATTTAATATGTTAAAAAGCCTATTGATTTTGTTTTTTATGTGTTCTTACTTAATTTTTTTTTATTATCTACGCAAAAAAAAAGCATGTCGCCGTAAAATTGATATGCGCATGTAAATTTCTGGTATTGCAATCGCTTAAACATAAAATACTCATTTCGACCATTACAAATTTACGAGGCAGCATATCAATTGATATTACATAATGTAAAATATATCTACGTTTCATATCGATTTTTTTTGGGTGTTTCATAGAAACCAAGCTATCTTTCCAGGGTATTAAATGCATCGATTCCTTGAGTTATGCACCCGTTTCCTTCGCCGCTCAATGTTGTTGTTCCGTTTCTGTTGCTGTTGTCCGCGTGTTGATTTATATTCGAAACTGCGCCGAGGCGCAACTAATTTGCCTCGGGTGTTAAGTAGCATGTGAAATAAACGCAACGGGAGAAAGCCAAACACTGGGGGACGAGGGAAAACTGGGCTTTCCAGATGGGGGAAAATCAGTGAAAAGGGAAACTGCAGGCTGCATTCAATGCCGTTTGAATGAATGGATGCATATCACATGTGATATGTGTGTGTGTGTGTGTGTGAATGGTCCATTGCCGCTCTATGAATAAGTGACCGAGTGTGTGAGTGCGAGTGTGTGTGTGGATCGGGAGGTCCCAACTATATAGCACTCCTTATTCAATCGCTGCTCCTCTCACAGAGCATTTCTGCAGAGAATTTCCGGAGTCATTTATGAAATCGACCAAGAATGCGAGCACTCGTATTCATTCAGGGCAGCCATTCATTCAGTTTTGGTCCATTCATTCGTAGTCTAGCATTCACCTTGATTTGGCGATTTTAAAGGCAAGTTGAAAAGATCTTCAAATGTAAGAGACAAGAAAATTTGGTATTTTTCGGATCTTTAAAATATTATTTTATTTTTCTTCAACTTTTCTTCTAGCTCCTTTCACTTTAGAGATGAGTAATAGTGAGTAGAAATTTTCCTCATTCCACTTTATCGCTGCTATTCATTTATTCAAGACGACTTTGTCGAAGACATTCATTTTTTGTGAGCATTTTCTGGGCACTCCAGACACAAGTTTTTTGGCTACAAGCCCAGACATCTCATCATCATCATCAGTATTAGAATTTCACCCTTGACCCTTCTTCTTCCTCTTTTCGGGGACTTTACTCATATATGGTGACCCAAAACCGGTCCTTGGGCAAGTCTATCTGCAAACGATTTGTGCACACTCGATTTGACAGTCAGTCAGTCAGTCAGAGTCGCTTTCCATTTCCCTCCGTTTTCCTTTATTTTTTTTTTTTTATTTTTGAGGAGGGGGGGGGAAAAACTGTAACCCTTTCCCAACAGCCATTTCCCATTTCCCTTTGCACCGAGAATCGTTTAAATGTAGCCAACAATAATAAAACATTTTAAACTTGCGCCGGCTAATAAAGCAAAGGGAAAAGAGCGGAAGAGGAGGAGGGAAGAAGAGGAAAAGGAACTTGAAATGAAATCAGAGCCACATCGAAATGGGAAAATGGGAAAAACGTCTGCTTTTCAGCTCTTTTTCCTAGCTCTGGGCAAATATGAAAATGGATATCGGCAAGAAGGACGACTAGGACGACGATTTGGGGATTCCAGGGCCGGACAATGGAGATAAGGAAAGGATTTTCGGGAAGCAGGAGGAGGAAAAGGAGGGGCAGGCACACATGTGCTGGGGAAATCGGGCATAAACATTCACTTAGCCATAATAAAAGCCAAGCCGCACACAAAGTACTCAAATGAACAACATTTCTATTTAAACAGACTGGGAGGGGGGGGGATCGGGTCAGAGGGGGTCAGCGGGGGTTAGCAGCACCCCGCCTGCGGGGCAAGCTGGAAATTTGTCAGAAGTTTGGTTGAATGAAGCCCCTGGTTGACTTTTCTTCGGCTAGATTGCGCCCGACTGATTAAAAATTGAACGATGAAGGCCCCCGAGACGAAATTGTTAAACTTGGAACATTTTTCGTGAGTTGGGGGGGGTTTCCTTATTCTTATACAACACACACAGAAACCATTACACGGAAAATGAAAGTTATAGTTCAAATACTTAAAAGGGAAAATGGCAAAAAATATCCTTTAATTAGTCATATTAATTATTTACAACTAGAAATATATTTATTTCTGGCCATTTGATCTAAAGTTCGAACAAATGCAATTATTGGCTCCATTTAAATGCCATTTTCAAAGGCAATAAACAATTCAAAAGTAATTACAACTGATGGCAAAAACTTTTGTTAATATTGGGAAGAAAACAGGTGTGCAATTTAAATTGATTTTTTAGTTTGCAACCACACAGAAATGACCATTTATTCAATGTGTTTAGCATACGGTTTTAATTTCAATGCGAAAATTTCCCTTTTGTGAATTGCGCCTTGCTTTTAGTGCCCCTCTGACATTTACAGCTTATTTTCGCGTCTCATTAAACCGAATTGTTGTCATCCCCCGAAATCCCAATATACCGATATTCCGATGCGCAGTTGTTTCTGCAAGTGTAGCTGAGTGGAAGAAGAAAGGCGAAAGAAAACCTTAACCCGCTGGCGCCAAAGTCGCGTGGGTAGCACAATAAATTTGCAAGGACAAGGACCCGTTCGGTCTGCTCCTTTCATTGGCAAGGCGCCAAGCCATCGCTGGATCGTCCAGGGGAATGGCTAAGGCTACAGGCGGACAGGCTAAGGACACAAGGACATACGGACAGACTTACGGACAGACTTACGGACGGACAGACAGACAGGGGCAATGGCGTAACGGCGGAGCCGGAGGACAATGGCAGGCGTAGAGCAATAACACACACTGAATTTTTGGGGGTGGCTCAACGGTAGCTGGTGGTGACATTGTCCGCCCTGCGTTCCCTTTCATACGTACAAGTGCACTGGAAAAAAAAGCACACAGCTTTTGAGAAAAGATTTCAATAGTTGCAGAAAAATTAAGTTTCTTCTTATAGCAAAAATGCGTTGTCTAAAAAATGTAATAATCAAAATTGAAATTCAATATTTTTCTCAAAAGTTCTCCAAAAGTTTTCCATACCTTCCCCTTTAACCAAAAATAAGTCTCTCAGTTCAAAGGTTTAATAAAAGTTAAGTTTCTTCTATGTAGCAAAAATGCGTTGTCTAAAAAATGTAATACACAAAATTTAAATTCAATATTTTCCCCAAAAGTTCTCCAAAACTTTTCCATACCTTCCCTCTTTAACCAAAAATATTTCTCCCAGTGCAGACACACAGCACAAAGAGCCTGGGTGCTCCCCGGTTTTTCGGGGGTTGTCTAACCAAAATCACCCACCACTCGCTTGTCTAAGACGAAAACTGTAGTAAATAATTCTTTAAAGATTTAGAGACACTCCACCCGCACAATTGCAAATTTTTATGAGATATTCAAGGCGGTATTACATGCAAGGGGGCTTTCGAGGCAGGGGCGCGCCGGCAAAAAAGCGAAATAAAGGGGGTGCGGCGGCGCGTGCTTGTCGCGGCTTTTTAGCTATTTCAGTCAGTCAGTCGTACCGCTCGAAAGAGACAGAGAAAGAGAAAGGGAACGAGAAAGAGAAGGAGTCTTCGTCGCCGACATAAGCCGGCCACATATCAAGATTAATTTTTTCCAAGATAATAAATTCAATGCAGATTAAATGGCAGAGACCATTAAATTATCGACTTGAGGTTCGCTGCGCCCACAGCTGGTGTTTGTTGTGCGTGGTTTAATATCGAAAGAGAGAGAGAGAGAGGGGTTGGACTTTTGGGGGAATACGAGTTTTGAGACTGGAATCGAATGGGAATCTTTGGCCATTGTTCGACGGCCCTAAGCTGATGACTGCATTAACATTAACAACGGGCAAACGTGCGTGAAGAGCAATTGATAATGCCAGATGAGATGAACTGAGGCTGAGATGAGGGGCTGTCCGTAAGTCTGTCCGTATGGAAGGGAGCATTTGTTGCGTAATCAATTCCATTGCCAAATGAGACGCAGTTGTCAAAAGGTCTATTCGTTTCAGTTGCCTTTGAAGGGTTTACAAACTAGGTGAATCAAGTCGCAGTGCTGGCAAATGATGTGGATTACAGAACTATCAGTTCATTTAATGTATTCTATGGATAGATATGGTAGATGTTGATTTTAAGATTATTTTATTGGTTATAGAAAATCATAATAATTATTATTTCCACTTGGGGAATTTATTTATTAATTTTTAGTTTTATTAGAAGACAATAAATCACACTTAAATCCCTTGTTTTTTTTCGGATTTTTTTTGTTTTTTTCCAAATACATAAGTATTTTTTTGTAGGCCTCCTTTAAATAATTTATTCAAAATCTACAGATTTCATGCCTTTTCTTTTGTTCCTTGAAAGTTTTAATAGAGATGTACAACTCTTTGGAAATTTGCAGAAAAATAGATGGCAAACTTGTAAGTGAAAACGGAAAACAAAACGCAACGCAGACACATCAATTACGACAAAAAGGGTGGGAAAATGGGGAAATCGGGAGGCAGAAGAGGCGCAGCTTCAATTGAACGCGACTCGTTGTTCTTTTTTTGTGTCTGTTTTTTCTTTTCTTTTTTTTTTGGCCAAGAAGCACCGACGACTGTTAAATGCAAACGACAGATCCTCTAACCAAACACCCCCCTTTCCACGCCCCTGCCACTAGCTTTATCTCAGCCCATCAATCAGGAGCAGAACACAAAAAACAAAAAAAAAACAGAATAGAATAGAAAACAACAAAGCAGTGCAAAAAACAGAGAAATAGAATCTCAAAGTCAATTTTTTGGCAAACAAACAAACCGATTGACGTAGACCCCCAAAAACCTAGACCATCGAAACTTTCCTTTGCTTAATCAATGTGTGGTGAGTGCTGGTCGGGGGACTGGGAAAACAGGAGGGAAAATGGCGGGAAAATTGGTGGCAAAATGTCAAATGCGTTGATTGGCAAGCCGCCGTCGCCGTCGTGTGACTAAAAACGCTGGCAAATCGCGTTTGCTTAATGTGAATGAGATTTGTTGCAAATCAGTGGGGTTAAAGGTTTGGGGTTGGGGGTTAAGGTGAGGTGGCAGTGGCAGTGGAAGTGGAAGTGGCAGTGGCAAGAGGGACTTGTGTCCCTGCCAGACCGCACAATCAGTTTCCGTTTCCGGTTGCTGGCCGCACAATTAAGCGCGGCGTCGGCCATTTTGGCCATGTTGTTGTTGTTGTTTCACGGCGCTGGCTAATAAACAAGCGCTACAAACGAAGTGAGAGGTGGAAAAGCTGGACGAAAGGTGCCAAAGCGTTGGTTACACTGACAAAAAAACGGAGCAAAAATAAAAAAATACAAAATTTGCAAAAAAAAAATATATTTATAAAACTACCAAAGAATCTGTGTAAAGGAACTACCCTAAAAATAAATTTAAAAAATACAGAAAAAAATTTTTAAAAAATCTTTTGGAAAAACATGAATATTTTTTAAAACAAATGGAAAAAATACTTCTAATTTTCTTAGATTTTCAGGCATTTTTAGTTTGCAAAATGAATTTCATTTAATTGTGTAATGAATAATTTATTTCTTAAACGTATTTGCAAAACTTACTTACTTTTGCGGAACTTTTGTTTCGAGTGTAAGCAAGAGTGACCAGATTTAAAATATTTTTTAAAACATAAATATTTTTAAAACAAAGGGAAAAAATACATATAATATTCCTAGATTTCAGGCATTTTTAGTTTGCAAAATGAATTTTATTTAATTGTGTAATGAATAATTTATTTCTTAAACGTATTTGCAAAACTTACTTAATTTTTGTTCGAGTGTAGTTTGGCATTCCTTGTTTGCTTTGGCCGTTGCCACTTGTTTTTATTTTAATTTTTTTCTCATACTTTGGTCCTTTTCCCGTTGGTCCTTGGTCGCTTCATTAACTGTAAAAAATACACACGTTGTATATATGTAAATGAAGGTGGTTCTTGGTTTTGTTCTTGTTGCTATTATTATGGCCCCCATTGTTGTTGTTGTGCCGCTTCACACCTTTATTTGTATTTGTGCAAGAGCTGTTGTTGCGAATGCGTTTTCATTTCGTTTGGCTTGGTTTTGTTTGCCGGCGAGCAGCGAACAAACAACGTCGACAATGCCGACATTTGGTCATCAGAATATATATCTCTCTGGTTGGGTGTGGGTGTGTTTGTGTGTTTGTTCCACCCAGAAATCCCACCCCCTTTCGAATGCAAAGGGGGGTGTTGCAAAGACCGCCCGTTGCGCCAATTTATGACCTGTCAGAAATTTCCCAACACAACAACAACAATTTCGACGGCGGCGCCTTGAAGCAACTTAAAGTGCATGGCCCCAAAAAGTAGGCAACGATTTTTGCTTCTTTCCTTGGGGCATTTGTTAAATGGGCGGCGGCCAAAGGGGTTGAATTCAGTAACTGACCCACCATAACTTGAAGGGATTTTAAAAAATAATTACTTAATACACTTCAAAAAAAAAATGCAAATTACCTTTAAATTACTTGCAATTACTTTAATATTAGGAATGTTGACGTAAGATATAGGAAAAAAAGTCAAAAAAAAAAAAATATATTCATCTATTTCCAATAAAATTTTAAGCTATAAAATAAATATGGTAGTTTCAAATTTAAGGTAATTTTAAAATAAAACTTCTGCTCTTTTTTTAACTCCTATCTTAGTTAATATTTATATATTTTATCATGTGGGACACTTATAATTTATAACAAACCCCAGGGACAACCCCCTTCAAAGCCAACACATGTGTGTATTATTTTTGTGTAAAACCCTTTTTGCAAATGTTCCCCTCCTCAAGGCTCTAACCCCACTTGACAATATGCAATGATTGTCCCAATCAAATTCATATTTCCCCACTTTAAAAATGATCCATTATGAGGACGACGGCAGATGGTGCTTTCTTTATACACAAACATATGTACATATATAAGCCCTGTTCCACTCTTTCGATTATCTCCTTTGCCCATCATCAGCAGGGCCCATCAATACATAATCAGTTTTAAGTTTGCCTTCCTGAATGCTGGCTGCTTACGACCCAATTCGTGTTTATTGCAATTTATATAAAGACTTAAACGCGCCCTTTTCAACCCCCCTCTTAGCCGCCCCTCTTATTCGCCGCCCCTTTTATGCCCTTTTGTTAACAGAATATTTTCACTTGCCCGAAATTGTTTTCTTCTCTTTCGCCTGACGCGCAGATTTAATATTTCCGCACTATTGTCGGCTGGGCAGGTGCTTCGTCTTCCATCTCTTTTTTTACCCCCTTTATTTTCAGGGGCGCGGAATCAAGGGGGGGAGGGGGTTGCCATGACGTTGTCAGGAGGGCACATGTCACATGTCGGTGCCACGCCTTCGGCCAAAAAGAAGGCGGCAGTGACGCCCACACGCATACAAACGCTTTATGGAGGTGTTGGCACTCACCTCGGCCACGCCCCCCAATCCCCTCCCCCGCCCCCTTTTCGGCTCAATGATGCTTTTTGACGGCTTTTGACTTTTTGGCATTGTTGTTGTCGCCTGCTTTATATTTATATTGACGCTTTTTTACGCATACAGTTGTGGTCGCTATAATAGTTGTGGTCTCGGTTTTCCATTTTCATTTTCATTTCAATATTAAATAGTTAATTTAATTATTTTTCCTTTTTTTTTGTGGCACCCAGAAAACCACTGAATAATTTCATTTAATTATGCCCCACATTTTCATTTAATGGTGTTTAGGCAATTAAACAGTTGTGTAATAAATATTGTCAAAAAATCAGATAAGTAATAAATAAAATAATACGAAATATATAATAATTATTAAATTATTAAAAAATATTTAGGAATTATGTGAAAAAGTGCAAATGCTGAAAAAATCTGAAGTTTTTAGGGTGCTAAGCTATTTATTTGCACCCTCTGCTGTACGATTTTTTGTGCTCCGAATTGTAGGCATTTTTTGTTGTTTGTATTCCATACTCCTCCATTTATCTCTTTGGCACTCTCATATTTTTTTTTACCCGCTTGTGTGGATTTTGATGTCTGGCCGAAACGCAACGAGCCACACAATGACCGACAAGCAACTGACAGCCGCAGCCTGCCCCACCACCCACCGCCCATCCTTCACCACCCACCGCCCACTTGCAGCCTCACCCAGCACACAGCCTCTCATTCATTCATTCAGTCAATCATGCAGCCATTCAATTTATCGTTGACTTAACTTTTTGATGGTTACAAAATGAAATTTATGGAAACTTTGGAGCCCTTTCCCTTCTTTTTTTTTGTAGTGATGGGGGGTTTTTTGGGCACTTATTTGAAAAAGTTTTTGGAATAGGGTTTATTAAGGGGTTAAAGGATAAGAATGGATAAGCCATGAAATATACAAAGTGTATAGAAGTGAGATGTTGAGTTTAAAGGAGTTTTATCTATTAAATATGTATTTTACAATAATTTTCAAAAATATTTTTGACTTTTTAAGGATATATTAATGAGTTTTTATTTTAGAGATTTAATTTAGTGAGGTTATTATTTCAGAAAAAACTGTAAAACTAAGATAATTTTCTATTTATGGAGTACCATCACTGGTAACTCGTTGCCCGTCTCCCGCACCCATAAAACCAACCGAAAACCAACCGAAAATCACCCGAAAACCCCCCAAAACCCCAAGGCCTGACACTTGTGTTTGGGCATCCATCAGAAGTCGAGTCTGGACCGAAAAGCGAGTGTTATCTTTGCGGTCGCATCTATAATGGGTTTTGTCACGTTGCAGACGAGTCTGCACCCCTCCTTACTCCCTTGACCTCCGCCTCTGCCTCTGCTGCTGCTGCTGAGGCATGAAAACCCACGTCGACATCAATAAACTTGAAACAAAAAGGTGAAAGGGGGGAGGAGGGAGCACTCTGTATGCACAGGATGTGTGTGGCTTATTCGAAATACATTTGCCTGCTTAAGCCGATTTTAAAACTCAGTCCAGTTTTTTTTTTTTTTTGGGTCAGCTGGGCGCTCAGCTCGGGCTTAACTTCCAACCCCCTTAATTACGCCCCCTGAAAAGTGCTTAATAACTTTGGCACCAAATGGCACCAACAAGTGCATCAAATTGTCAGACATATTCGCTCGTGTGTTGTTGTTGTTGACTTTGACCGAACAACCCGGCAAAACATAATTGTTAAAGTCCAGCAACGAACTTCTCTTCCCTTTCTCGCAATATTGCGGTAGAGGGTTTATATGGAACCCCTCCTCCACTTGGAGGACGTCCAATAAAAGCACATGCATGCAACAATAAATAAATTAGAACAAGGTGCGGTGTGACAGGGCCCAAGCCCATATTACGGGCACACTGAGCGAAAATGCGACGCAGAAGGCGGCTTTAAGTGGAAGGATATCAATGAAAGAGATTTTTAAAAATATTATATCATTTAAAATATTAATAATAATCAAAAGATTGGCTTAAATAATATCAATATTTAAAATATAAAATATTCCTTCCATTTAAAAGCTATTATATCATTTTTAGAAACTTGCCAAAAATCCAAAAAAATAAAGGAAACTTTCGAATAAAATGAAATATTTTTAAACATTGTTTAATATTTTTAAAGAAAGACTAAAGTTGATTTTTTTTGTTTTTAAATATAAATTGTTTTATTTTTTTCTTAATTCTCCCTCCCTTAAAAGCTTTTAATAAAGTTTAGAAGCTACCAAAAAATATGAAAAATTAATAAAGAAAACTTTAGAATAAAATGAAATATTTTTAAATTCAAAAATAATCCGAATTACTGACTAAGGCCAATGTTTAGCATTTCCCCGAAGTGTTTAAGCTCTCGCTTAATAACGGGTTAGTCAGATGGGTGGGTGGTGGTGGTGGGCGTCAAATGGGGCGTCATAAAAGGGGGTGGGGGGGTCTGCAGATAGGGCTACCGTTTTGTTGTCTGCTTGGCAGTCAGATGCAATTTATTGATAATATGCGGGCCACACAGAAGGAGGGCGAAGGGTGCAGGAGGTACAGGAGGTACAGGAGGTACAGGAGGTACAGGATACCCCTGAAAGTCAGCGCCAACTTTATGAGAATGCGACCTTTCTGCCATTATGTTGGTTATTTACACACACACTCTTCCACACACGGCCACAGATGTCGAGGCAGTGCGCCAAAATCCAAAATCCAAAGGCCAAAAGCAAAAGCAAAAGCTGGGAGCACAAAATTTGTTGCACAAATTGTGGCAACAAATTTCAGTGCAGACAATATTCAGTTGGTTTTGCAGGCGGAAAAGTCGAGCGAAGGGAAGTGAGGAAGGGAAAACAGGGGGGGTTCGGGAAAGGGGAAACGGAAGTGGATAAAAGAAGAAGCTGCCAAAAGTCAATTGCGGGAATCTCCTCACTTGACTTGACCAAAAAAGCCCCGAACTTGTTGAACTTGTACGGCATCACAGTTCAATCGGTTAGGCTATCAATTCGTCCCGAATTTTCACTAAAATTTACTGGCAGTTAACGGAATACCGTACTCGAAAATCAAATATATAAATCAAACCAATAACGAAATATGAAAGTTATTTAAATCAAAACCCTTGGCAAGCGAAAACTAATTTTACAGCAGACCGCTTTCGATTTATTTATTCAAACGCCGGCTTTTATGCTTTTAAAGCTGTCGGGGTTTCGATTAAAATGGGATTTAGTTATTTTTGATGATCGATTTGAAGTAGAAATAAACTTAATAATATTTGTAAATATTAAATATTATTTTAGCTACTAATATTAAACTTTAAATACAGAGATTTTAACCCAATGAAGTACCCAAAATTAATAATTTATCATTTTTTATATAGTAAATATTATTTTGGGTACTAATAACAAGCTTTAAAATCATGAATTCAAACCAAATCAAGTACTCAAAATAAGTAATATAATAATCATATATAAACTTAATCATTTTTTATAAAGTAATTGTTATTTAAGATACTAGTAAGCTCTAAATATACAAAAATAATCATATTTTCCCCCTTTTTTTTACAGGAATACAATACAAAGACTGCCTCATGCCATGCCATCCATTATTACCACCAACCCAACAGCGGCAGCAGCTACAGTAGCCGCAGTCGTCATCATCAGCATCAGCAGCTGACGTCATCAGCGTCAACATCATCGTCCACATCATCACTGCAGCCGCCCCAGAATCGCTACTCCCTCACCCAGGATCGCTTGAATCCCTTCGAGTTGGATATCTGCGATCAGGGGGAGATGGGCAGTAAGGAGGAGGAGGAGGAGGAGGAGGAAGAGGAAGATCAGAAGGAGGAACAGGATCATCCGGAGGAGGAGAAGCCAGAGCCAGGGAGAAGTTACTATCGCAGGAGTCAGATGAACCGGAGGCGCCACTACAAGTACGACGCCGTGGAGGAGTGCTGTCGTCCGATTTGCCAGGAACAGCACTACGGATCCATAGCGGATATGTTGTAAGGGGGGAGGATTATCAAGAAGAAGAAAGGGGAACATGAATATGGAAATGGAATCACTTTAAAGCGAAACGCAAGGTACCTACAACAAAGTAACTAAAAAAGAAATGCATGAAATAGACGAAAGAAAAAGAAAGTATGATGAAGAACCCCCCTGAAGAGGCAGAAAACGAACGATTAAAGCGATTAAAGGCGATAAGTGACAAGCGATAACCGATAACCGATAAACGAATTGCGTATGTTGAATAGATGTATATCGAAGATTTTTTTTCCTGGCGGCCGATGAACATTTTAAAACTAAACGTTACTAAGCACAGAATTGATAAATATATATATTCAAAATATATGTATTATTAACCATCTGGCAGATCTGGCACCGCTATATAATTAACTGTATGTTAGGCATATGTCTATATAGTATATACATATACATATACATATGTAACCCGCACTCACCCCACGCAAAAAAACACAAACACGCAGACACGAACACCCACACCTAAATATATTTAAATATATATATATATATATATAAAGCTATATATATTTATTCATGTACATACGAACTATGTTAAAGCCAATTTTTTTTATTGCATCCCGACTAGAAATACGTGAGAGCGATAATTTTTTTGTGGACGAACGTGGAGTTTAGATCTAGAAGATTGCACCACCATGTTGTCTGCGCGCAAAGCAAACATGATCATTAAATATATATAAATCTAAAGATATGCGTTTTTTTTATTATTTATAACGTAGCAATGCTTGTACATAGAGTAAAGATTGTGGATTATAACTATACGAATATGAATATTAATAAAACAAAAAATGAATATTTAATAAAACGTGTTTTTTTTTTGGTAACTTAAGATCTGAGTGTTAAGAAAATTGTAAATAAATTTGGACACATAAACAATTTAATTGACGCACAACAAAACAGACGAAAGATAAGGAAAAAAGTAAAATAATAAAATATTTGTCAATGCCATTGTCAACTTTGAGTGTCGCCAAGAAGCGCAAAAAGAAAAGCAAAATCGATGGAAAAGCATTTAAAACAAAGAGAAAAAAAACAAACCCAGAAAAGTAATTCTGTAATTTATGTGCATGTAGTTGAAATCGAAAAAACAGTTGGCAAGTTGTTCCACTTACTTATTGAAAAATGTGTCTTAAGCAAATGCATATATAAGCCCATACATACCTATGTGTATACTAAATGATAAATAGTAAATGTACACCTCCTCCACCACACACACCCCCACACACAGCAGGCACCGCTATAGAGAAACATTGTAAAGAATTTCCATTTCACTTCCATTTCGAAAACTTTCCCCCAGCCAAACAAAAGTCCGTTTTCTCCGACTCAAAACTTTAACAATGAGCAAAAAGAGCTGTTAAAATGCCAACTGCAAGACCTCGAGCCTCGGCCAGAAATGAATTCCCCAAGACAAAGGACTAGGGATGTTGACTTAGTGGAGCCATGTGACGAAACCTCTAATTATACAAGTCCTTTGGACATATTGGCTATTCGAAACCTCTCAAAAAGGTGTCTAAAAGTATGCTGTGATATATTGTACTTTGTAAGCCAATGTAACATTTTTACTGCATACTTTAAGGCATTTTTAAAGTTGCTTTTAAAGGGATTATAGAAATATCTTCATTCTGGCTGCGGTTTTCGAGTCCTTTCCGTACTCCTTCCAAGTCCTGTCTATATCCTGTCCACAACTAGAAGCAAACGATGATGATAAGGCGAAGCACTATAGGGGAAATTCTAGAATCAAGTTGTAGCAACTATGGGAAATGAGATTGTCGAAACGAAAGGGGCGACTATTAAATGATGGCGCCCTTTCCATCACGCACACATTAAGAGAAGGTAAAACTAAAGACACACACAGTGACAGACATGCATATACAAATTACAAGATGAAATTACAATTTTAAATTCCCAAGCTGCACTTTGCAGACTTTTAAATGTCTACATAAAATATTAAAACGCGAAGTAACGCAGAAAGGCGCATTAGATATTGGATAAATCGTAAAATAAAGCAAAGTTTTAGCACAACCACAACCAAGAATATATGTATAACGAATATGGGGATCCGGGATAAAGAATCCGATCCCCAAAAAAAACCGATCCCGATCATGATTACGATTACGATTACGATTACTAATTCGATTTCGATCAAGAGTGCTGGCGTTCTTTGGGTCTCGCTAGATGATTTGCTTTGCTTCTGCCACATCGCCCGATTTTTAATTTGCCGAAGAATTTTCCGTTCGAAACTTTGGTTTTCCCACAAACAAAAAAAAAGCTTAAAATGTGATATTTTATAAAAACTAATGAAAACGTAACGAAAGAACGCAGCACAAAACACTATATAGACAACCGATACGATAACGATTACTATACCGTATACCGAATACCAACAACAACGGGCATTTAAACGAGAGGAGTTTACACCTTATTATGATTATTATTAATTAATGATTACTATTATACTAATTTAAGCGAAAACTGTAAGTAACGTTATGCATATTAATTATTACCAGAGAGATGGAACGTTTTAAGTCTAAAAGTGGAACTTGGCGAAAGAACTTGGCCTGGAAAACGAGAAAAGCGCAAAAGAATTAAATAAAGATTTAATGCAAAACGAAAAACCCCAAAAGAAACGAACTACTTTTCTTAACATATCATCCACATGCTCCACACAGTGGACCGTGTGGATCTCGAACATGTTGCGTTGCATACTTTCGGGCCGGGCGAACTTGTTGCGAGCACGCGTTGCATACTTTCGGGCTTTCGGGGTTGGGGAACTTGTTGATTTAGGATATCAGGATATTAGGATATCTTTAAGGATCAAGCTTAAATGGCAAGGTAAGTAAAAAAAAAGGCTAAGTATTTGTATTTAAAATACCATATTCTCTTTCTAAACTATTTTTTGCCTAAATAGGCGAGTTCTTCAAAATCCTGGCAATTGGTATAACTTTTTAAAAAAGTTTTGGATTCTAGCAAATGAGTATTCGACTTCCATTCCAAAGCAAAACCATTTGCTTTGTTTTCATTTCAATGTAATTAAATGTTTGTTTCATTAAACGCTGCTTGAATATAACATTGATTTTCTTACAATTTCTTGGAGATTTTTCCGATCCAAGGGGATTTTACATTGTCCAACGTGCAAAACTGTGCATAGTTGAATAATCCAATTTAACAATTTAACAATCGATTCAATCAGTTGCAAAATTTTCACAATTTTCACAAGAGCCGAATTATTGGCAATTTGTGCATCGTCATTTGCTTACTGCATCTTTTGTTAGTTTTGCAATTATATTGTTTAAAATATTATGATTAAAAATGTGAACGCTTGAGTGCGCCGCTCAGCTCAGCACGCATTTGAGTTTTCCCAGTTTTTAGCTCTGTCCAAGACTTTTCTGGCGGCTGGAAAAGCGCTCTGGAGCGGAAAATCCGCTTGGCAATTGCCAAGAGCCATGAGCCATGAGCCATGAGCCTTGAGAGCCAAGAGCCCGGCCATCCGTCCAAATATCCATCCATCCAGTTAGCCCGAGGCGAGTCGGTGGCAAGAGTAGCAACAGTAGCATTATGCAACAGCTTGCACTTGGCTCCATTCCTCTATTCCTATTACTGGCCCTGGTTTATTGTTATTATTATTGCCGCTTTTTGTGTGCCACTTTTTGCCGCATTTTCCTTTCTCCCCATCTGCAGGATGAAATGGGAATGGGTATGGGTATGGAATGGCTATGGGTTTCATCTGCCAAGTGGACTAAAGCCCACTTCAAGTCGTCTTCAGACTTCGCCCCAGAGTATACCGCACATTTTAGGAGTCCACTTCTCCAAGGGTTTTCTTCAGTTGATATACTACTGATTTTACACAAACTAAAATCAGTATTTTGGCCGTAACAAAGATAATAGTCGTCCAAATATAAAGTGTCATACCTTGTTGAACTCGTTATTAAATTCCCAATCGATTGGCGTTTAAACAAGGAAATTTTTAAATTTGCCATTTTTTTCAAAAAATCATGATGGTACCCCTTATAAAAAATGTGAAAATTGGGTCCAAAATTAATTTTTTTAACTCGGACGGAAAGTTCACTAATATTAATTATTGGGTCGTTAGCTGCTCAAAACAGTACGCCTTTTTGATTTGGGATCATTTTTGTCCAAGTTACAGCAAAAAATTTACTAAGAAAAATGTCAAATTTGGCCCAAAATTAAAATCCTGATTTTTCATCGAAAAACACTTAGTATTTTGGTCATAAAAATGGAAATAATGATCGAATTATGAAGTGTCCTACCTTTATGAACTCGTTATTAAATTCCCAATCGATTGGCATTTAAACAAGGAAATTTTTAAATTTTGCCATTTTTTGCAAAAAATCATGATGGTACCCCTTATCAGAAATGTGAAAATTGGGTCAAAATTTTATTTTTTTAAATCAGACGGAAAGTTTACTGATATTAATTATCAAGTTGTTAGCTGCTCAAAACAGTGCGCACTTTTTGATTTAAGACAATTTTTGTCCAAGTTACAGCAAAAAATCGATTAAGAAAAATTTCAAATTTTGTGCCAAAAATCAAAATCCTCATTTTCCGCCCAAAAACAATCAGTATTTTTGTCATAAAAATGGAAATTGGGTCAAATTTTTATTTTTTTAAATCAGAGTTGTAGATTTAGAAATGGAGTTGTAAATTTTGGAAATGGAGTTGTAAATTTTGAAAATGGAGTTGTAGATTTGGAAATGGAGTTGTAGATTTGGAAATGGAGTTGTAAATTTTGAAAATGGAGTTGAAGATTTGGAAATGGAGTTGTAAATTTTGAAAATAGAGTTGTAAATTTTGAAAATGGAGTTGTAGATTTGGAAATGGAGTTGTAAGTTTTGGAAATGGAGTTGTAGATTTAGAAATGGAGTTGTAAATTTTGGAAATGGAGTTGTAGATTTGGAAATGGAGTTGTAAATTTTGGAAATGGAGTTGTAGATTTGGAAATGGAGTTGTAAATTTTGGAAATGGAGTTGTAGATTTGGAAAGGGAGTTGTAAATTTTGGAAATGGAGTTGTAGATTTAAAAATGGAGTTGTAAATTTTGGAAATGGAGTTGTAGATTTGGAAATGGAGTTGTAAATTTTGGAAATGGAGTTGTAAATTTTGGAAATGGAGTTGTAGATTTGGAAATGGAGTTGTAAATTTTGAAAATGGAGTTGTAGATTTGGAAATGGAGTTGTAAGTTTTGGAAATGGAGTTGTAGATTTAGAAATGGAGTTGTAAATTTTGGAAATGGAGTTGTAGATTTGGAAATGGAGTTAAAAATTTTGGAAATGGAGTTGTAGATTTAGAAATGGAGTTGTAAATTTTGGAAATGAAGTTGTAGATTTGGAAATGGAGTTGTAAATTTTGGAAATGGAGTTGTAGATTTGGATATGGAGTTGTAAATTTTGAAAATGGAGTTGTAGATTTGGAAATGGAGTTGTAAATTTTGAAAATAGAGTTGTAAATTTTGAAAATGGAGTTGTAGATTTGGAAATGGAGTTGTAAGTTTTGGAAATGGAGTTGTAGATTTAGAAATGGAGTTGTAAATTTTGGAAATGGAGTTGTAGATTTGGAAATGGAGTTGTAAATTTTGGAAATGGAGTTGTAGATTTGGAAATGGAGTTGTAAATTTTGGAAATGGAGTTGTAGATTTGGAAAGGGAGTTGTAAATTTTGGAAATGGAGTTGTAGATTTAGAAATGGAGTTGTAAATTTTGGAAATGGAGTTGTAGATTTGGAAATGGAGTTGTAAATTTTGGAAATGGAGTTGTAGATTTGGAAATGGAGTTGTACATTTTGAAAATGGAGTTGTAGATTTGGAAATGGAGTTGTACATTTTGAAAATGGAGTTTTAAATGGAGTTTTATTGTAGATTTAAAACTCCACTTCCAAATCTACAACTCCATTTCCAAAATTTACAACTCCATTTCTAAATCTACAACTCCATTTTCAAAATTTACAACTCCATTTCAAAATTTACAACTCCATTTCCAAATCTACAACTCCATTTCCAAAATTTACAACTCCATTTCCAAAATTTACATCTCCATTTCCAAATCTACAACTCCATTTCTAAATCTACAACTCCATTTCCTAAATTTACAACTCCATTTCCAAATCTACAACTCCATTTTCAAAATTTACAACTCCATTTTCAAAATTTACAACTCCATTTCCAAATCTACAACTCCATTTCCAAAATTTACAACTCCATTTCCAAAATTTACAACTCCATTTCCAAATCTACAACTCCATTTCCAAATCTACAACTCCATTTTCAAAATCTACAACTCCATTTTCAAAATTTTCAACTCCATTTCCAAAATTTACAACTCCATTTTCAAAATTTACAACTCCATTTTCAAAATTTACAACTCCATTTCCAAATCTACAACTCCATTTCCAAAATTTACAACTCCATTTCCAAATCTACAACTCCATTTCCAAAATTTACAACTCCACTTTTAAATCTACAACTCCATTTCCAAAATTTACAACTCCATTTACAAAATTTACAACTCCATTTTCAATTCTACAACTCCATTATTAAATCTACAACTCCATTTCCAAAATTTACAACTCCATTTCTAAATCTACAAATCTACAACCTAAAAATCAAAATCCTCATTTTCCACCCAAAAACAATCAGTATTTTTGTCATAAAAATGGAAATAATTATCCAAATATGGAGTGTCCTACCTTGTTGAACTCGTTATTAAATTCCCAATCGATTGGCATTTAAACCTGAAAATTTCTAAATTTTGCCATTTTTCGCAAAATATCATGATGGTACCCCTTATTAAAAATGTGAAAATTTGGTCCAAAATTAATTTTTTTAAATCGGACGGAAAGTTTACTGTTATTAATTATTAGGTTGTTAGCTGCTCAAAACAGTGCGCCTTTTTGATTTGGGACAATTTTTGTCCAAGTTACAGCAAAAAATCGATTAAGAAAAATTTCAAATTTTGTGCCAAAAATCAAAATCCTCATTTTCCACCCAAAAACAATCAGTATTTTTGTCATAAAAATGGAAATAATCATCCAAATATGGAGTGTCCTACCTTTATGAACTCGTTATTAAATTCCCAATCGATTGGCATTTAAACATGGAAATTTTTAAATTTTGCCATTTTTCGCAAAAAATGTGAAAATTTGGTCCAAAATTAATTTTTTTAAATCGGACGGAAAGTTTACTGACATTAATTATTAGGTTGTTAGCTGCTCAAAACAGTGCTCCTCTTTGATTTGGGACAATTTTTGTCCAAGTTACAGTAAAATTTGTTTAAAAAATAAACATATTTACCAAAAATTAAAGTCACGCTTTTCTCAAAATAAGATCTGTAAAATTAGTATTTTGGTCGAAACAAAGGTTGCATTTTTTAGAAATTTCCCTTTGAGGCCATTGTAAGTCGCTTATGGAACTCCGTAAAAGTCCTGTGAAACTTAATAGACACCGGATCACTTTCTCGAATAGAGCTGTTTGTAAACATCAGACTATCAGACTGTCCAAAGTATCTGACAGGGTAATTAAAGCTGCGTTTCCTGCTCTAGATTTTCTAGCTGTGCTTTTGCTGACTTTTTATTCCAGTCGTGTGTTTCGCTTGGGTTTTGCGAGTCGGTTGTTCTACTCTACTCCGCTCTATTCTGTTCTGTTCTGTTCTGTATCTGTAAAGCAATTAATAATAATTGGCCCTAAAAACCCCTTTTGCAGTGGACGATGGGCGTGGACTTGGATGGGATATGATGGGATTGGATGGGCCGGGATATGCGAGGATGGTCTAGGATGGTCTAGGGGTAACCAGGGCTCTTGGGGTCGGGTTTCGGTCTGGGAACTGTGACGGCTATTTGCAAATATTTACAACATCCGCTGCCCGTTCTGCACAAACAAAACCGAACACCAGCACAATTAAACACACACACGCACGCGGATGGACATTTGTGTGTGGGTGGTTGTGGGTGGCTCTGGGTGGTTTGTAAAAAGTGGAAGCGAGAGACACGCACTGGCCACCTCTCACTCGCACATTTGACTTCTGTGCGGGGGCAAATAAAAGTTCTGAAATGCGATTATCTTGATGAATTGGAATTTGAATTTTAATTCTCTGCTTTCGGACAGATCCACCACCAAGTGGGTGGCCATACACGTTGAGAAATGCTCTATGGTATTTTGGTCAGCTGAATTTTTAATTTTACTTTTATAATTTATAAAATAAATTTTTGTGGGTTTATAAACATTTAAAACCAAAAAACTAGATTTTCTTGATTCTTCAGGATTAGCTTTGTTTTGAAAAGCTCCTGGATAGTTAAATTTTTGAACTTTTATTTGATGGATTGCCTAATTTGAGTTTCTCTCAGTGCATTTTCCGGACGGATGCTGGATGTGCGATGCGAGTGTTCAGTTGCAGACTCCTAGCCGAGGGCCATCCACTTATTTACCCCGAAAAAGTTCTCGCATTACCCGGCAAACAATTTGTTGTTGTTTTCGGGGTCCATTTCAGCTGGCGGACACGCATACGGACACGCATACGGACACCCATGCGGACACCCCTACACCAGTCGGTCGGCCCACTGGCGTTTTTTCCCTCAGTGCATTGCCACACTCTATCAGCATCATCATCATTACGATCCTCCGCCGAGAATCATCATCATCATCATCAACAGAGTCGCATCAAGTGCCTCGTTGGGTTTTTTGTACCTGTTGTAATTGCATAACTGTCGGGGGGTCTCGCATGTGTGTTTGTGTGTGTGCTGTATATTTTGTATCTGTACTCCGTTTGCCGTATTCCGTATCTTTGCCCAGCACTTGTATCTGTATCTGTAACCGTTGGTAGCCCCCGTGTATCTGTATCTGTGTCACAGGCAATTCTCAAAAGCATAAAAGTCAAATTTGTCGCATGGCCCACGGAGACTGTGCCCCAGCGTCAGTTTTGTATTTCCCCGAGCAGCCGCAGGCCCAGACAACTCTCTCTCTTCCCGAAAACCCCCCCAAAAAACGCCCGTAAGCCCCCACTGATTTCTCCATTTCTCCCTTTCACTTTGGAGGGGGACAGACGCACAGGTAATTGGCTTTGGTATCCCGTATCTCAGGCATATGGATACATTTAGATACGCACACATGGGCCATTCCAGGCAGCTCAAGGCAGGATGGATCGGTCGAGGGTTACGACTTTTAGATACCCTATTCAGAGGAATTGAAGTAAATTATATGAAACCTCTGAAGGTGTCGCAAAGTATGCAATGAATAGGGAAACCATCGAAATTGTAGCCTCTAACGATATTGTTGCATACTTTTAGACACCTCTATAAGTAAATTTCAAATCTCAGGTATATTTTTCGTTTCTCAACTATATATTTGTGTTTATATTTGTGTTATCCTTCATAATTTGCCACTGTAGTATTTAATGAACCTTTTCCATTGTCTTTAATTCAGTGCACAGTTAACCCATTTAACCGAGGCAGAGGTTTCTGAAAAGGTTCTCCACCACAGGTTGAAGGGTGAACCCCTCGAGTGCCGGGCACAACAAACAGGAGCAGGAGTCTCCGAAGGGAGGCCAGCCGAATCCGAGGGATGCGTAGCTGGCAGTGGAACTGAAACTGGCGTTCGGGGACTGGGATATCGGCACTCGGGGACTGCGTGAAGTGGCCGTGGGTATAATGGACACCCAACCAGGACCCCGAACCCAGGACCCAGTACCCAGGACCCAGGAGCAAATCAGGACCAGCTGCTCCGTGCGCAAAATGCTGAGGAGCGGTCTATTGCTATCCCTCGCAAATGAACTCCGGCGTTGACACAGCAGCATCCCAAGTGCGATGTGCCAGAGGATGAAAGCCAAGCCACACACTCACAGCCGAGCTATGCAGCAATTAGTGCAGCAGATTCTTT
The DNA here is from genome assembly GCA_037075205.1 of Drosophila prostipennis. Taxonomy (NCBI): domain Eukaryota; kingdom Metazoa; phylum Arthropoda; class Insecta; order Diptera; family Drosophilidae; genus Drosophila; species Drosophila prostipennis. The sequence continues at coordinate 822,800 of JBAMCJ010001283.1, read as the reverse complement.
TGTCGTCGAATAGCCGAGAAGAATTCTCGGAATATTAGCCAGGTGGCGATGGCTTCGCACTCTGACGTGAGCTGGGTCCGAGATGGACGATTGTGACTGCCCTTGCGACCTAAAACAATGTGTGTTTTTCGAAACTGTCTCTTTGTGTGGGGGATGCCACAGAAATCACAATGTGTTTTTAAATATTCCATAAAGTTCATTCTTAGTTAGTTAAAAAATACAAAAGAAATTACTAGGATTTTCAAAACATTTAAAAAGGTGTCTAAAAGTATGCAGTAAAAAAGTCAACTTTTTCTTTCGGAATGCTAAATATTTTGTTGCATACTTTTTAACACCTTTGAAATGGATCCCAGTGACTTCTCTTTTCGAAGCCTCATTAATATGATTTAAGCTCATTAATTTGTTCAAACATATTTTTTTCTTGCTAATCTTCTGAAATTAATGTAAAGGCACAAGTCCCTTTGAGAAAACTGCAATTTTAATGATCGCCAACTTCATTTTGGAGCTCTCCTCTGAATGGCTGGCAAAGGACACGCTCGTGGGTACCGACTGTGTGGTACATTGCTGAATCGAGTTGCTAATGAGCTGCGATGTCCTGCCAGCCCACCCACATTTGCCCCAAAGTATTTATGGTTTTTTGTTTTTTTTTTGTATTTTTTTTTTCATTTTTACAACTCTCCAAGGGGCAGGAGGGCATGCGGGTGCTAATAGGATTTCCCTCTGTTTATGTAGATGCTAATTAGAGGGCGAAAACACATTTTTGCTGCCTTTTGGTTAATTGATGAAATGAAAACGAAGCGAGTGCCGGTCGGTCACAAACAACTTGGCCCCGAGCGTGCAAGCCATAAAAACAGGGCCAACTTATCGTTCAGGCCAGGCGAACGGCGATGGTGACACTCCCCTTCGCCGGGGCCAAATGCAAATGAGCCTAGCAGTAGGCAACAATGATAAATATCGCTTTAAATGACAAAGAGGACAGCGTTTTTTGGCCGATGAGAGGGGGTGCTTGTGGCGGTGATAATAAACCATCGAATTAATTGCAGCGCATAAAAAACTCTGGCCAATGGAAAAACAAATTAACCAGCTTTAAATTGGGATAATTTTTTAAAAACAATGTTTGGCAAAATTTTATTTTCCCCAGCATTATAATTGTATTTTCAAAGTGCGAAATTGTGAGGAAATTTTATATGATGATAAATGTAGGTCACGAAATTAATTTTTATATTTTTATTTTATTTAAATATGTATAAGTCTCTTTTTGTTTCGTTTTAAAAATATTTAAAATGAGAAATAAGAAAGCAAAGTTATTTCTAAAAAAAAAAGTACTACTCAAAATCATGATCCTGATTTTACATAAAATAAAATCAGTATTTTAAGCGAAACAAAGATAATTTTCGTCCAAATATGGAATGTCATACCTTGTTGAACTCGGTATTAAATTCCCAATCGATTGGCATTTAAACCTAGAAAATTTTAAATTTTGTCCAAGTTACAGCAAAAAATCGATTAAGAAATATGTCAGATTTGTACCAAAAATCAAAGTCTTGATTTTCCACCCAAAAACAATCAGTATTTTGGCCATAAAAATGGAAATAATGATCCAAATATGGAGCATCCTACCTTGTTGAACTCGTTATTAAATTCCCAATCGATTGGCATTTAAACCTGGAAATTTTAAAATTTTGCCATTTTTCGCAAAAAATCATGATGGTACCCCTTATCAAAAATGTGAAAATTGGGTCAAATATTAATTTTTTTTAAATCAGACGGAAAGTGCTCTAATATTAATTAATAGGTTGTTAGCTGCTCAAAACAGTACGCATTTTGGATTTTGGACCATTTTTGCCCAAGTTACAGCAAAAAATCGATTAGGAAAAATTTAAAATTTGTGCCAAAAACCAAGATCCTGATTTTCCATCCAATAACAATTAGTATTTTGGTCATAAAAATGGAAAAAATGATCCAAATATGGAATGTAATACCTCGTTCCTCTCGTAATTAAATTCCCAACCAATTGGCATTCTAAGTTTACATTTTTTTACAGTTTTTAAAAAAATATAATTATAAACTCACTCAAAAGAAAATAATCTAATCCCACTCAACTAACATGCTACCTCATTAGCGACAAAGAAGTGGATGGCCTTAGGGCAACATCTCCGCCCTTGAAAAGCCGCCTGGTCAGCCAACTGAAGGTTCTGGCTATCGAGTGACTTGCAGCTCCTTTGGGCCGTCGGCTCTTGGTAATTGTCCGCCTAATTGGATGCATCAACATCGGTACTGTCATCTTGGCCAACTCTCGTTTCGGTTCGTTTGGATTCGAATGCGAATGCGAAAAATGTCCACAAGAATTATCGGCCAAACTGCAATTGCCAGTTGAAAGAGAACAGGAGTTTGCTCATTTCAATTCGGTGGTCAAAAGACACACGAAAAAATGATCATTAAATTGATGCTTATACATTTTTGAAGCTCGAATTTAATTATTTATTTTGTAAATAAATTTATTGCTTTGTTAAATGTAAATAAAATAAAATTAATTTATGAATGATTAGTATTTTCTTTATATTTTTCTTTATTTTTTAAGCTTTTTAGTGAAATATTTCATATACTTTTAAAAATCCGAAATTCCCTGAAAATAAAATAAAAAAAGAAAATGAAGGACTTTTTTTGGGCTGTGCAACTGGGCATGACTGCGGTTTCCCCACGGCCTCCGATGTCCTTTTTGGTCAATTATGAAAGCCAATTAACGCGCCAGCGCCACGATTTGGATGAACAGGTGAGCGGGGAGATTGGGAAGGGGGTTGGGTGGCGAAAATGCGGGCCGAGAATTCGAGGCACGCGGCTAATTGGAGGACTTGTTGCTACCGCAATTTCCCATTTCTCGCCGGCGCGCAAAGTGCGAGAAAACCTTTGGCCAATGTCTGGAATTTGATTTGCTCACAGGTGAGATAGCCGCAAAATGTTTGCCAAGTAGAAGGAAATTAGCTGCTGCAATTGGAATTCGGAAAGGGTGGTTTCTAGAGGAAGATTCCAAAGTTTAGGTCGTCAGTTGAAATCTACTGTAAAATGTTGGGTTTACAACTTAAAAAACCACCGCCCTCAACAAAACAACATATCGCAAGTATTCCAACCTGTTAATATCATCTTAATTATACAAAATATTTGAAATTTATTCTATTAACAAAACTTTCTTGCTTTTATTAAAATATATAAATTTTTAGTAGAACTCAACTGCATTTTTAAAATTTCTTTCCATTCTTCAGCATATTTATTCATATTTATTTTGATTTTCTCTTATATTTATCAGTTTTTATTGTTAAATAAATAATAATAATATTTTCTCCCAAAGTCTCGATGGCGTCATCTCAATTGCTGGGCAATCTAGAACACCCCAACCCACCCCCTTCCCCTTCTGGCCAACATCCAATTATCGAAACAAGTGCGCCTATAAATTCCCAGTTTAAAAGGAAAGTGCCCGGCCTAGGAATTTATGATAATTGTGAAATATGTGGCCAAAACACTCGACTGGAAGACTTTTTTTGTGGAACCTGCAGGTGGGAGAAGTCGTCTTTAGCATCTGGTTAAATGGCCAAAAAGGGGAGGGGGTGGAATTCCTAAGGATTGGGGGATGACGGGACTAAAAGTCATCGGTGTCGTTGCTGCTGCATTGATTTTTCGCTGGCTTTGCTGCTGATTTTGCTCCTTGCTGCTTGCTTTTTGCTCCCGAGCAAATGTCATTGACCACACGGCGAACAACAAAGGGGCGTAGCAGGAGGGGGGGCAGAAGAGGAGGGCGTAGGGGGGCGGGGCTACTCGCCACAGTCAACAACCACCAAAAGTAATCATCGCAAACGTTGCTTTGGGGCGGGAATGGAAATGACGAGGAGGCTAAGGGGTGGTGGACAAGGATTCCGAGGGGGGGGGGGGGGTGAATTCCTGCAAGGACATCCAGCTGTGTGAGCTGCGAGCGTCAAGGAAAACTAAATATGACGGCCCCCCCCTTTCCACCCCCCTTCCCTTTTTTCCCCGCTGACCAACAGTCCGAGTTGGAGTTGTTTCCCTGCCGGGAAAACTGCAAGGAGCAATGCGATTAACGTTTCAATATGCGACAGTTGCAGCGCGACTTTCGAGCCAAAACACTGGCAGAAAAGTTGAGCGCTTTTGAAATTGTAATATTTTTAGGATTTATGGGGAAGTGGATCTTGTCCTGGAATCTTTAGACCTTAACTAGAGACCTTTGGAAACCTGAACTTGAAGTGAGGTTTAATTTATACAGATCTTTTTATATCTACATATTTATACAGATCTATAAAACAGTTCTTAGAGCTAAGAATTACGTAAGTAATAATATTCTTTTTTTATTTTTTTATTATATTCTGTGATCCTACTATTTTAGAATTGATTATTGTTATATTATGATAGAAGGTTGGTGACCTCCATGTTAAAGAATAAATTTTATAATTTATGTTATTAGTTCCATAATTTCTTTCTTATAACATCCTATGATATCCTTGATACTTGGCCAAGTTTTAATGAGAGGAGAATTTTTCAACTATACTTTGATAAATTGGTGACCCCAAAATATTTCTAAGTAATATGTAACATTTTCTTATGATTTTTTTAGCACTGCATCGGTTGGGATGGGCAGTTGGAGGGGAGGGTGTTAATTTACCATACATGTGGCACGTCTCATTCCCAATCCCAATCCCACTTCCATTCCATCCCATCCGATCCGTTTGGCTTTCGTCTCCTGTCGCTTTGCGGACCTCCTGCGGTCCAGAGCCATGGCTGCATTCATAGAAAATTACGCGCTAAGCTGCAGTCGCAGTCGGATTTTGATTCGGATTGGGATTGGGATTGGGATTGGACTTGCGGACTCCTGGACTCCTGGCCGCCTGGCCGCCTGGACTCTTGGACTTGGGTTCGGTGAACGGGATTGGGCGCGTGATTGGGCTCTCGGATTGGAAATTCCGAAATGGAATTGGTCTGGGGACCCTGATTTCAGACTTGAACCGCACCGAAAATGGTCATTATAACTTTGGCCCCGGTTCGGTGTGCAGAAGTTTTCATATATTTCCGTTGGACTGGCGGGGATTGGCCACCAAACCAAATAGTTTACCGCAAATGGCTTTACGTAACCTAAGCAGCTGAAAGCGGGATAACCGAGATGCACTTGCACAACAAAAGATACTTTTTTCCCGCTTACGTGGCGGATTAAGGTCGCCAGATTACGCAGTTACGTATCCTTGCCCTCTGGCTTTAGTTTACATTCTGTTTTCTATTATCCACTAACCTCTAACTAGAGTTTTCGATGGGTTACCATACGTTAAACCACTAAAGAGAAAAAAAATTGACAAAAGATCAGATTGATATTATTAAGTTATAAGTTATAAGTTATTCATATCATTTTGATATTAATAGGGATTATATTTATCCCAATTTACATTATTTGTTCAAAAAATACTAAATTTAGTATTTTATATGATATGATAAAATATCATGTTGATATGATTGCATCATAAATTTGACATAAATCATATCGGCTCTATATTGATATGAAATAAGGTAGAATTGACCCTATTTCATATCGAATTTCTTTTCTGTGTATATAATGACAAATTTTAGATATGTTTCACTTGGTGGCCAACTCAGGCTCATCAGCAATCTTTGCTCTATTGTCAAGCCTTTAATCCCTGAGATATCTGTAGCATTTAAGGATCTCTCAGCTCTCTCATCTCTCATCGAGTGAGCTAATTAGTCCTCGCAATCGCATTGGTGCCAGGATTTCGGGGTTCGTAGCTTTTCGCTCTCTAGATTTCCGCATCTGGCGGCGTTGAGCTTGTTAGCTGTCAATTTACATCTCACGTTACGTGATGAATTACGCCATTACGTGGTGTTTGAGTGTTCGAGTGATTGAGCGTGTGTGTGGGCGAGTGTGTGAGTGTGTACTGAGTTTTTCAATTAGCTCATTTCTAATAATTCAGCATGTTGAGGCAGCAGCCAAAAAACACCGCCGGCCATTGTAGTCATACAGGTATATATAGTGCTATGGAGTTATAAAGCTAGGGGGCTGTAGTTCAATGCGGTCGGGAGATTACAACAAAAGCCTTTGCCCACGCACACATACACATACAGAACAGAACAGAACAGGTGTAGAACAAGTGTGTGTGTGTGTGTGCCTGGGCCTCGTGGGCAATTCACCTGACTAATTAATAACTAATAATGTGCAGTGCGCTTATTAGAGAAGCTTGCATACATTAGTCCGGGACTAATATCATTATACGCTGGCTGACGCCGCTCTGGCTCTATAGCTCTATAGAACCCCCATCTATAGAACCCCCCCCCCCCCCCCTCCCTCCGCCTTCTGTCAGGGGGGCTGATTGTCCCCCACCGTGTGTGCTGACGGCTCTGACAGCAAAGCCTTCGTCTGGCGCCTACTTTTGCATTGAAAGAAAAATATCCTTGATTTTAAGGATTATATATATTTTACACAGAAAATTGAAGCTAACTAAACCAATAACATTAACTGTATATTTTAGGGTTAAACATTTTTTGTATTATTTTTAAATATTATACTAATTTAACATTTTTAAGTCTTTATTTTAATGCCTTCAACGTATATTTAATAAAATTAATTTCTCTGTTTTAATATGGCAGCTCAAAAAGGATTTTTGGTTTATAGATAACTAATTTTTTCCAGTGTATTGGTATCTCCGGCCTGACTTCCTGTCACGTACACAGTGCAGGCTGGACACCAACACACACACACACACACACACACCGACACGCACACAAAGAAATGCAATTATGACAATCAAAGTGGACAAATGCAGTTTGCTGCCGAATACCGAATGCTGAATGCCGAATGCATTCGTGCCCCAATCGCAGGCCCATCAAAGGTGCGACTCCGGCTGACAAATGACAGGTGCACGGCCACTCAAAGTCACCTGGACGCCGCACCCAGCCACTCAGCCACCCAACCACCCACTGCCCGTAGGCCACTTTCAACCACCTGAAAATGCTCGAGGGAAATTCTTTGTTTAAGTGGAGCTGCACTTCAAAAACCTCTTTGTTATTCCCTATTCAAATAAAGCCTGTAATTAAAAGGTTGCCAAAAAAATGTTTACCATTTAAGAGATACTTATAAAGTTTTTTTTATTTTATATGAATTTAATATTAAAAAAAAAACCCCTCTAAAATCTAGGATCTATTAAAAGTTTTATATAATATTCTAGATAAATCAGAATACAAATTACCTAAATTTTTCCCTGTACATTTTCCAATTGAACTCAAAATTGGAATTCTTCAACTGGCAGGAAGAACAAATTTTTTCCTCTTGGCTCTCATTTTAATTTGCAACTAATTGCGAGTCATTAAAAGTACCTAAAAAAATGCGGGAAAAGGTCAGCACTCCTCATTTTATTCTTTTACCCACCAAACTCAAAAAAAACCCAACGAGAAGCTGGAGAAAAAAAAGCATTTTAATCTAGCAATTAAGGCATAATGTGCTTTAATTAACCGCTAAAATCTAAAAAGCGGGCATAAATAACCAATTGACAGGGGCGGCGGCGAAGAGTACGAAAAGGGGGGTGGCAAAGGGGAAGGGGAAGATCCCGGGACTTACCAAGGCCATAAATTGAATTACGTTAAGCCCCCAAGCATAATGGTCAAAATAACACGCAATTTGCCGGCTGGCCGCAAAAGCGCCCGAGAAAACGTAGCCCAGCCACCCACGGAAAGAGCTATTTGAGTAAACCACCCATCGAACCACCCACCACCCAACCACCCACCGACAAGGCCAAATCGATGGGCCACCCCCGTCACTTGTGTTAATTTCTGGGAAATCACTTAATCCTTTAAATATCGCCAGCTCGGTGCTCTGTGACACCTTAACCCACATTTGCCCCACGAACCGAAATGACGCGCAAATTTACATTGCCAACCCCCTTTCGACCCCCTTTCGAGCCCCCTTCGACCCCCTTTTGCACCCTTCGCCGTAAGAGAGAACGCCACAAAGTCATCGCATTAGTGACGCTCTGAAGATTATTTACCTAGGAATGCGTGTAAAATGACACCAATGTATTGCGACCCCTTCTTGTTCCTACGCCCCTGCCCTCTTACTTTCTCCTTCCATGTCTCTTGCCATTTCGCCAGGCCACCAAGCGTGTTACTCTATTAAATTTAAATTAAAAATTGATTAAAATGAGCCCGGCTCCTGGTTCTGGGCCTTTTCCCCCACAGTTTGGGGTCACCAACGAAGGGAAAGGTGACTCCCACCCACTGAGTTGAGTTAAGGAAAGGAAAGGAGGTGCCAAGCACTTGCAACTCACGGCTCGCAGCTGGAGGATACACACAATTAACGTAAGCTTTTCCCGGGAAAAATAAGAGAGGGGGGGGAAAACTGTGGGTGGCTGTGAGAAAAGCGGACAGCGGACCGCACTGAATACGTTGCGGATAAGCAACTTTCGCCGTTGATGTTCCGTGGCGAAAGTTCGCCGAACATCGGGCAGCATCTTTTTCTTGGGCTGCGTTTTGGTAAATTAAATTTGTGCATTACGCAAATGAGCAGCCGCAACACGAAGGTGATGGCTTCCTCACTCAGACAGGCAGAGAAAATAAAAGTGTAACAGGGAAATAAATGTAATTAAGAATAATATAATAATAAAATAAGTATATTATTTAACAGGAATTTAATACATATTTTTACCTTATTTCATATCAATAATGATTCAAATATTTTAACTTGATTATTTATCATTTCAGTTATTTTATACAAATTGTAAAAATACTATTTGAAAATACCAAATGTAGTATTTTTTTAAATTAATGTTGAATCACATCAAAATAATCTTAAAACATATCAAATCGACATGAATGACTTGACCTTTACATAATATAAACTTGTCCTGTGCATATCAATCTGATCTTTTGTCAATTTTTTTGTGCTCTTCATATTATTTATTTGTGATAGTGGCACTAATTTTCTCACCGTGTAAGCCAAATGCAGTGCGAATGAACCCTTGCCTCGGCATCTCAGTATCTCAGTGTCCCAGCATCTCACATCCACCTACTCCACCTTCTAAACAAGTCAGCGCCTAATGATCCCTGGCCAAGAGATTGGATGGCAAGCCGGGAAATCTGGGAAGGGGTTGGGTTGCCCCGAAAGAAAAGTGCTGCTCGCCTGATGTCTGCCATTTGATTAGATTGTTGCGGTCCAAGGAAGCCAAGGGGAAGAGCAGCCTTCAGGAAACGTACGTTATTTCGCCATTAACAAAAAATACCAGAGATTACTGGACAAAATCTATATGCCTTTTTTTTGTGTTACCTGTATTATTAAAATTAAAGTTCCTTTCCTTAAATGGGCTTCCACATTCCCACTTTACAAAGTTCAAAGGCAGGAAGATGAGGGATTGAAATGCCCAAGCAAATGCCCTGTGATTTGATTGAATTTTTGTGGTCTCAAGTCCCGTCTCGAGATGACTGGGTTCTCCTCAAGTCAGCGAGAGATTTCCCCCCGCTTTGCCAGCAATTTTCTTCATTCCACTCCCTCTTTGTTCTTACGTTTTAATTAAAAAGTGTCGCTTAGTGCGACTGTCCATTTGACTGATGGGTGGGGATAGGATATTCTATATAGGATAGAGGGTAGTCAGTCGGTGGGGCGTTTCAGCAATTAAACCGCCGTGTTGCACGCTGGCGCCCCCTGTCGCTCGGCTTAATGAAAACGATTATCGACGAGTCGGGACGAGGGGAATTCGGCGTTCGACGTTCGGCAATCGGATAGATGGAAATGGGAAATAGGAGTGGCACTGCGACTGGATCTGGACTTCGATCTATCCTGACTGGCTACAAACTTATTGCTTTACAAATTCTTTAATAAATTAAATGTCCTGGCAGCTCGGATTCGCAAAGGGAGAGGGGAGAATAAAGAATGAAAGGACCTTCACCGTCCGCCAAAATCTGGCATGGCTTCTCGTCAATGGCCAAGTGAATTCCCATCGTTCGTTGGCGCTTGAGTGAGCAACTTCATCATCGGTTATGTGTTGGAGCAGTCGAACAGTTGAACAGTCGGTGGACTCGGAAGTCCGACTGATGGATGGCTAAATGCTCGGCTGCTCCGCTCGGGCATTGAGTGATAGGTAGGGCTATCTATAAGCAGGTAGGTTGGGTGTCGGAATTAAATTAAATCTAATTTGTCCTCGACTGTTTGTGGGCAGCTCTCTAGCTGAGATTTTGGATATAGTATATATATATTAATAGTAAAAAATTTTAAAATATTACTACTAATTATTATTATTATTTTCTTGGTGTACAGAACGCTTTGGCATTTGATTTCCCTGGGAAACAGTCTAACGACTAACCAAGAACTGGCCAAGAACATTTACCCATTTGGCAGTTTGTCATTTTCATTAAGGCAAAGGCAACAACTTAATAAGCCGCCTTTTGTGCTGCCAATCCTCCTCATTTTCATCCCCTTTTCTTTTTTTTCAGCAGAGGAATACAAAGAGAAATCAACCCAGGGATTACCTCTTAAATGGGTATTACCCAAAAATATGTTAAAGAATAGTAGTTATAATTATTAAGGGTAATATTTTATTATAAATTAAAATTATAGTTATTAGGAATTACTAACAGGACTGCCCAGAAAACCCTTGCTACCCTGCAAGTACCAGGAAAAAAACTGGAGTCGGGGATAAGGGAAATGGAAATTAAAACGAGCCACTCAATTACGCAAATTAAAACGAGAATGTAGGCGGCGCTAAGGCAAACAAAACCGAACCGAACAACACAAAACAAAAACACAGAACGTAAAAAGGCATAAAATATCTTAAAAGAGGAATGCGAACAGCGTCCCTTCTTTTTCCTCATTTTCCCATTTTTTTTTTCACCCCTTTCATCCGCCGTGTTTTCCCTGTTTTTCCATGTCAACGTTACTTTTTCCTTCATTTTTTGTCTTGTTTTTACAGAATAATAAAGTTCGCCGAGGTCGCCCCGTCATAAAATGCGCCAATTGACGCGGGTCAACTCCTCGAGAACCCTTTCCCGAAAACCCATTTACAACCCCCCTTTCCCCTTTCCCCCGTTCTTTCGAGATCCCGAGTTCCTCAGGTCCTCAGTGCGACCCGTGGCATGCTGAGGGCCAATAAAATCAAATTAAAAGGCGCCAAAGTGTCACGATTATGAGACTTAAGCGAAATCAATTAAAAGCAAAAAAGCCGAGGGAAAAAACGACGAAAAATGAAAACGAGAAAGTTGAGGGCAAAAGTGAGGAAGGAAAAGTGGCACAAGTGGGTGGTTTTTTGGTTGCTATTGCGATGGAGACGTTGTCCATGTGTCAAAGTTCTCCCCCAAGCCCCCTCTTCGCCCCTCACTGACTGACGTTTTTGGGTGCGCCCATGCAAATTACAAGGGATAACAAATAGTTGTTTTTTCTACGCTTCCAAAACAGTAGAAAAAAAGGACAGGAAAGGGGAGGACAGGCCACCGAACTGGGCTGGGCAGCAAAACTCGGGGAAAGTACGGGGAGTGGAATGGATATACTTAGAAAGAACCGAGATGGGATTGTCCATCGTCCACCGAGAAACAATCGAAATAGTTCCGGGAAATGCAGAAAGAATGAAGTATTATAACGTATTATATGGAACACTAAATATTACTTATGGAGATTATACATAAATGAATATTATATTAATAAATATTAGAGGAGAATATGAATTTATTTCTAGTATTTACAGAACTGAGTTAGGGTATTTTAAGTAATAAATTGATAAGCACATTTTTAAACATTTAATCCGAGTGATATTACTATATAATATGGTTTTCCAAACTATTCTACACAAAATTTATTCTAAATATCCCCCTGAAACTAAATTTTGGCTACACCACTGACTGGGTCAGTTATCTCTGGTATATACATATATGTCCAGATTTCTCTAAATTTTTTCTCATTATGATTTCGTGGTATTTCTTACACATTCCATGGAATCTGCCAACTCGGCAGTTTCTTCGCTTCATCCCGCTCATCGGAATAACCGCTTTGCATGTGCGACTTCAAACGAAAATGTTGAGAATGCGTATAGAAAAGAATTACCCGTAGTCTTCCAATTACAGATGTTCGCCCATCCCACCCCCTTTTGGAGTTGAGTTGACTTAACATTAAGTATACGCCCCATATTACGCGCCATTGAGGTGGGGAAAATAAATGGAGAGCCGCTTCAAAGGCGACGGAACGGGAAGTTCCCTTCCATTCCTTTCCTTCATTTTTCAGTTTCAGTTTCGATTTCTCCCCCCGCTTTTCTCTGCTTTTCTTTTCTTCGCTTTCTTTTTTTTTTTGTTTTCCCCAACAGGCGGCAGTTGCTTTCACTCGTACAAAGAAATATTAATTTAAGAAAAGATTTTCAGGCAGCTTGTTTTTTAATAACCCGCCACAACAATGGCGGCTGCAGTGGGTGGATGTTGTTGTGTATGTAAAATTAATAAAAGTTTAAATTGTTGCTAAAGGGATGGGGGAGGGGGAGGGGGAGGGGACATTGGCCATGGGGATGCAGGACGCGGATGCGGATGCGGATGCGGATGCCTTGACAGCAGCGTCTCCGAAGTCAGTCTCTGGAATGTTTAATGGCCGCATTTCGTTTCATTAAAAATGTATGCGGCCTTAAAAGCTTTCGTTGTTGTTCCTCTTCCTGTTGTTATTGTTATATTTTTGTTGGCATTGCTTTGTTGTCAGTTGTCGGAGGCGGAGGGAGGGGGGCGGACCTTGAGGGGGGCGTGGCAGGAGCGATGCAATAAGGGCGTTGGAAAACAACAATTGTGTCACAGCTCCAGAAGCTGACAAGGCTAAATGAACCATAAATGTAGCAGTCAGCTTTCGCCAGCATCAAGTACACAGAAAGAAATAGTATATTTTAATTTGCACAGACATTTCTTAGATATATTTAAATCATGATAAAACTCACTCTGTTTTTCTCTCTCTGCAAATAGTTTAGCCTTTTTTCGGCAGCCCCATTGGAATTTATTGTTTGGATACTCCAGCTGGCCATTAATCTATTTTTATTTATTTCTACTTATGCGCGACCACCCACCCAAAAAAAAAGAGAACTCGTGCGGGAAATTATAAGCAATTGAAATAAATCAAAGTCCAAATGGCAAATAAAAAATGTTTTATATAGAAATTTCCACACAAAAACGAAAGAGCCGTGGAAAATGGTCTATTCTGAAGTGCGGAGTCATAAAAAGGGGGATTTGAGGGAAGAACAAGGTCAATATTGTTTTGGCTTTTGGTCTTATTGCTGCCCATGTAGTATAGTATTTTTATTTTCCACAGAGAGGTCCCATTTAATTCTATATTTAATATCATATTATTATGGCAACAATTAATTTAATTTATTTTTTATACAGATATATTTAATTTATGCTAAACTTTTAAGGGAGCTCTAATTTATCCCACAATCACTTCAAATCGAATAGCACTATACATATATCAAAAATAGTGCTGTTGGGAACTGTTTCGGGTCCTTGTTTATGTGAACTGATGTCTATCGGAATGGCGTCCTTGGTCCAAGTACTCCATCCTATTTTCGGCTATCTCCATCTCTGCAAACCCCTCGTTTTCGGTGGCATCTTCATCTCGAGCTTGGCATTTCGGCATTTCGTTCTTCTCAAGTGGCGACATACACAATTTATATTGCCATTCGCCCACATTTATTGCGGCAATAATTCATTTAATTTTCCCTGATTTACTTTGTCAAATGTGGACGGAGTTGATGTCCCTGTCCCTTTTCCTATTCCTAGTTCTTTTCCCACTCCCATTTCCATTCCCATTCCCATAGTATTCCCGTTGGCCATGTGAAGTTCTATCGCGCATCATTGGAGACCACTTGTTAAGCGGGGATTTCGATGCTCTCCCGATGTTCTGAGCTCCGAATACCCTGGAATTTGGCAGTTTTCATGGAAATTGTCGATAAATATATATCTTAATTTAAGTTTCTATTTTTAATGATTTTCTATTTAATTAAAAATAAAAATAGGAACATCAATAGATAAACTATTTTTTTTTATTATTTTAAAAGTAATAAAGATCTTATTTATAGAGCCTTATTTTTTAGTATCCTTAGAAATGTTTCACAAGTTCCAAGGACTCCAACAAATATATGTGCATCTAAATTTTATTTGGGATTTAAGTTACTTTCCATTTAAATACAAATTAAAACGGAAAAAAAGAATTTTGTATTATTTTGAAGGAAAGAATGATATGAGCACCCTACTTTTTAGTTGCCTTGGGAATGTTTTTTTCTTAGCAGGGTATCACAAGTCCCAAGGATTTAAATTTCTGTTATTTTTTCCCGTTTTTTTCCCCTAACTAGCCAACCCCAGTGGGTGGTGGTTGTGTAATTTATGCCACGTTTGCCACTTTTGTCATTTGGCTCGGCTCCATTCCATTCCTTCCCCATGTTTGTTTTCCCCTTTGGGGTTCGTTTCAGTTCGCTTTGGGTTTTGTTTGTCTGCCTTTGTTTTATTGACACTTTTGATCTTTTCCAATGCATGCACGATTCATTTATTATGTATAGGAGAGAGTGTGTGTGTGTGTGTGCGAGGACTCAAGGGGAGGGGTTCAAGGGTATCCTTGTGCACACTGATTGATACATAGGCTCGGAACAGGACCACGCCCACCTCGAGCGCCACCCGTAATTTGTTGACAAATGAGTTACAATAATGTCACATTATCAGTTCATCACAATAAAATTATACGCCCAAGGACATTTCCCAAAAGCCCACCTCCAAGGAGCCAAGGGATCCATCCTGTTGGGCATCTTTTGGTCACTCGGCTATAACAATTGCCGGGCAGTGAGAGAAAATATATACTACTTATAAGAAGATGAAAATATTTCAAGTAAATAATATTAATAATAAATAATTTAAAGTTCTATAAATATTTATTATATATTTTTATTCGCTGTAGGAAAAGGATTAGAGATATTTTCATTATTATATTAAATGATATAATATTATATTAATACGTATAAAACTTGTGTGTCATAAAATCGAAATAAAATTCCAAATTAAATCTTACAAAATTCTCTTTTTCTTTCCCCAACTATTTTCTCTCAGTGCTGCTTAATTGGCTCTGGCCGAGTTTATGGCATCGCCTTGCCCTGCGGACGAGGCTACTTAAGTGCCTCTGCATCGGAATTGGAATCGGAATCGGCGGCATCCACAACGGAGCTCGGAAACCTGTTAATCATCGGGGGCTGGGAAGCTGCGATGCTGTAGATCTTGGGTGGCATTCAATGGTTTGGTATGGGATGGTAAGGCATTGCTTTCGCTTGTCATGGAGCGCATTAGGCCCAGATAAATGACCAGCAGGAAATGGCAATTCCAAATTCGCACAAATTCAAATGATATGCCAAAAGATTTGGCAGCTTGTCAGGCTCTCGATTCTGGGCTACTCTCCATCTGTATATACATGTATGTATGTATGTATTATATATAGTATATATGTATATAGTAGCCTTATCGTGACGTAGGAGAAAGGCCGAGGCAACTGTACTCGGGAGCCAAAGTCATTTGACAAATGCCAATTGACAGGAATCGAAGACGGGGCTGCAGAACAACAAACAAAGCAGAACAGAGACGGCAAAAAATTCATTTCTGATTGCCAAATGAACGAATGACGAATGACTGATACCGAATCGGAGGAGGGTTTGGATTTGGATTGGGATTGCGACTGCGATTGGGATAAGTAATGGGGCCGACAGTCGAGCAGGAGTTTGTCAATGTGATAAATGCCATTTTAAGTCCCGAATAATGATTCGCATTCGGGAACCCGCAGATTCCCATACAGTTTTTAACAGAAAATGTACAGCAATTTTTTATATATTATATATGGGGAGTTCTTTTACAATTTTATCCAATTAAATATTTCGTTACAAAATAAGTGTCCCAACTCCTCGAGTCATAATTTTATAGCTATGTACTCATGTTCAGGAAAATGTTTATGATCCTAACTCAAGATCGAATGGCTGCTCGGATTACCACAAGTGTTTTCCTACCCGAGAATTTCCGATCAGCATGTATAACATGATGACTCGGGTATGTTGACGGCGCGGCAACTTGACACAAACATTGGACCCTAATTCCCGCACTTCAATTCTAGTCAGCAAATCTCAGTCCCCATTTGTTTATATATATCTTATATAGTGTACATAGGTTATATATGTTCCTACACACAAAAAAAAAAACTATGTAAAATTAACATAGAAAAATAGTAGTTCACTATTTTCTGAATTTTTCATGTATTTTGTTGTTTTATTTTTTTGTTCATTGAATAGTATTTAACAATTAAAATAGTGAAAAACCTATTTACGTAATTTTCATGTATTTTGTTGTTTTCTTCATTTGGAAAATTAATAGTAACGTCTTAATTAATATCGTAGCAAAACTATTTTATTTGTTTGCGTGTATTTTGTTGTTTTATTTTTTGGGGCATCGAATAGTGACACCACAATTAATATCGTAACAAAACAATTTTTTTCCTTCATGTATTTTGTTGTTTTAAAAATACAATTATAAATTGTAGGTCAACTATTTTTCTGGACTTAGGGTGGTTAGAGTATCCGACTCATAATCTCTGGGTCGTGAGTTCAAATCCTGCTTTTGCAGATGATGATTTTCCTTTTTTTTTTTTTTTTTTAAATGTTGATTTCAAGTCAAAAGATTTTCCTCTACGAAAATCATTCTTCTGTGGCCTACTGGTTAGAGTGCTGGACTCCGACGATTGCGGCCCCGGTTCGATTCCCAGCGGAGGCAAGAAACCTGATTTGTAAGTTTAAGTATCTGTGAAATGTAAGTGTCTATAAATAACAAACAATATACATTAATATAACAAGTTAAATTAAAAATAAAAATAGTTAAAAAAATAGATTTAAAAAAAATACAATATTTTTCGGGTAAAATACTATTTTGTAGGTCATCTACTATTTTTTAGGTAATCTACTATTTTTTGGGTCATTTTCTATTATTTATGGGTTGGGGCAGTTTTCACTATTAAATCGTTGATTTTACATAGTTTTTTTTTTTGTGTGTACGCGTTTTCCTGTACATAAGAGCGGCTTTCGAGCGCCATGGGTTAGTTGAAATGATTCCCTTGGCATAAACTTCATTCACGATCCAGCCAGTCAGCGAGTCAGTTTGAGTTCAGTTCTTAAAAAATAAAAATAAATCCAGTGACTAGAAAGTTATAAACAGTTAAAAAAGTGAGTGGAACAAATAAAAAGTGATGAAAAATAATTTATATTTCCAAAAATAAATTACAAAAATATGCTGTGAAAATATCTAAAAATCTTAAATCGTTTTCTTGCAGTACACGTGAAGAAAAAAATATATGGATCATCTGGAAATTAAAGTGGAGGGCGCAAAGATGGATGTTCACAAAATACACGTAGAAATAGATATACCAGAAATGGTCAACCTATTGCCGATTTTTGATGGCGATCAGTACACACTAACCGACTTTATTGGGAGCGTGGAGGATATGGTTCTGGATGTGGTTAAGAACATTTACAAAACGGAGTGTCCAGTTTTCGTATTGCGAGCTATTCGCCGGAAAATCGTCGGGGAGGCCAACAAAGTGCTAATTCGGGAGCGAACCAAGCTGAATTGGAACGAAATCAAGGAAACATTGATAGACAACTTTGCAGACCCCCGAAATATGGACACTCTGATGGACGACCTGCGAGAAATTCCCTACTTCGGGCTTTCAATCCAAAATTTATATGTGGAAATATCGAAAATTAGGTGCGCTTGCTTCGATCTTTTGGAGCGGCAAGTTGCAGATGTGAAAATTCGAAATAATCAGGAATTTGTGTATGAGAAGAGGTTTCTGGAAATATTCATAGCGGGTCTGCGGGGACCCCTGCAACTTTTGGTCGTACGCAAGGAACCTAAAACTCTCAGGGAAGCAAACAAAATTGCCATCCAATTGAAGGATGATTTTCATAGGGAGAGAAAGCGTAAGGTAAACTATAACAAGAGAAAGAACTACACCAATAAATTGTTTTTTAACTCAAACAATGGATGTCAGAATGGTAAAAACACATTTCAAGGACAAAATAGAATGTAATTTATAAAAAAATGAGAACTCTAAAATTCTATTAACATCATATACTTATATCTTTATCTAAAATGAATATATATTTTTACAATATATCTATAGGTTATTAAGCTCTAAATTCATCTTTTGGAAATACACCACCAAATTGGTCTTCATAATTTAGATTAAAATGTATTAATTAACTTTTTAAATTTCTTCATATTACTTATAATATTTTTAAGAATTTAAAACACACTCCAGCGAAAACCATCCACTGCCAATGAACTATAAGCCAAATGGTCAATTTGCTCTTGCAATTCCTTGGTTTACAATACCCACAATTTACACATTCCCAAATTGTGTAGCTCTTAAGAAACATATTGGATACTTTTTATACTTTTCTATATTTTATACATATTTACTGCTTGATTATTGTTTCTATCAATAAAATGATTTAAAAAAATAAAATATAAAAGATGGTATTTTAAGATGTTACTCATGGAACAGGAATATTTTCGCTTTCTTCGAGGATTACTAGACGAAATCATTAAAAATGGCATCCACGGATAGCCTTACCCTTGGAACATCCTTTTCGAGGCGTATGACAAGCGTTGCCAGCACATTTCCTCCGGATTTTCATTCACTTTTTACACATTTTTAATAAGTTCTCGGGGCTCGGGGCTTCTGGGATCTGGTCAGCCTCGGTGGACCCCCCTCTACGCCCCTTTGGGATGGCTTCCTTCCGCTACACAATGCACGGAATTCGCCATTGACCATCATTCATCATTAAATTGTTTCGCTAACTGTTTTCAACAATATTTTTTTGGTGTACGCGTGCTGACAAGCCGCTTCCTGTCAGCCCCCCTCCCCCCGCCCCCTCCCAATCTACCATCCCCATCCCCCTCAGCCGATCAGGGGCGTCGTTTTTGCTACGCTCCCGAAATTTGATGAATTTCTTTTTTATTCATTTCGTACCCGGCTTTTCACAGGCCCTCCCCCAAGAAACTTCTTTCTTTCCGCCTTTTCATTTTGTTTTATTTCATTTTATTCCAGTTCTTGCCGGCCCGCTTCTTCTTATGTCTTACAACATTTTTCTAATCAGTCAGCGTCCACGTCCGCTTCGAATTTTTTGTTGTCTTCCTTCGATTTTCCTCTTATTGTATTTCATCTAAATTTTTTCCATGTTGTGGGCGCCATTTTGATGCGGGCCACTGATTATGCCCGCCCAAAAAGGATGCCAGAGGGAAACGGAAAATGATTCTATGGTATAGAATCTATACCCCTGATTTACCCCAGATCATCGGCCTCGGAGAAGCGGTTAAAACTAGCAAGCCCACATTGTATATCCACGTCAACGTAATCTTACAAAGACAAACTTATTTAGTGTTTTATCTCGGAATTATATCAAAGGCCTTAAAATGGTCAAGGCATTTTTACTATTTTTCTCTTATCGATCATCAAACAAGATGCACAATTTTATCCAGACGGTTATGTAAATCATTTCTATATGCTGTATGATAAGACTTCCTAACCCATTGGTACTGTATATAAGGCCTCCCGCAATCAGTCGATTTAGTCGGTTCTCTTGTGCGGCAAGATGCGAGTGGCTTTCGTTTCTCCACTGCTCATAGCAGTTATTTTTCTGGCTTTCTTCGGTGGGTCAAATGGCGAATGCTGCACGGACATGGCAAAACTAACTTTTCTAATATCTGGAGGAACCTGCGGGAATGTGAATGCGGAAACCACTCCCCGCGGCTGTGAAGTCACCGTATGCGGCGATGGAAAGGCGATCGTCGGCACATTTTGCGGCAAAGGGCCGTGTAATATTTTTGGCTGCAATTGTGACGGTGGGTGCCTCCATGGAGAATTTGCCAAGACCTTCCTGGCCAGAAATTCCCAGTTCAGCATTCAACTGATGAGAACTGAGATGACATCTGCCACAGAAACGGTTACCAATTCCTGGGGTGCGTTCCTCGGCGTCAAACGTTAAAAATATAAATACGGTATCCTTTTTCTTTGATAAATTTTACATTTTTTAAAGTGATTTTTTCGGAAATCTCGACTACAGTTTTATTGAAAAAAATGGGATTTTGGGTATTGTTTTAAGAGCTAATAAATTTTGAAAAAATAAAGAGTTTTGGTATTTTCACATGACAAAAAATGGCAAAAAATTAAAATTTCCAGGTTTAAATGTCAGTCGATAGGAAATTTCCTTACGAGTTCAATGAGGTATGACATTCCATATTTGGACTAAAATTTTCCCTGTTTCGGCCTAAAATTAGAAAATCAGAGATTTTGATTAAAAAACAAGACAGAACGCTATAGTCGGGTTTGTGTCCCGACTATCTAATACCCGTCACTCGGCTAAAGGGAGTGCGAGGGAGATATAAACTTTGATCAGCAATAACTTTTTAACGAATGGTCCAATTTAAAAAATTTCTTCTACATTTCGATAGGTATTGATAAACACAACAAAACTGCATTTTTACATTTCCGAAATATTAAAATTTTTAAAATCGTATATCATCTATTGTGGGCGTTAGAGGGGGCGTGGCACCTTCTTGAAATAAACTTGCGCTGCGTAGGAACTCCAAGAATCTTCATGCCAAATGCCAATCCTCTAGCTTTTATAGTTTCCGAGATCTCAGCGTTCATACGGACAGACAGACGGACAGACGGACAGACGGACATGGCTATATCGACTCGGCTAGTGACCCTGAGCAAGAATATATATACTTTATAGGGTCGGAAACGCTTCCTTCTCCCTGTTACATACTTTTGCACGAATACAATATACCCTTTTACTCTACGAGTAACGGGTATAAAAAACCTGCCAACAAATGTCGCTTCGGTATATTTCTTTTTTAACAAATTTGCGGATATCTCATAGTCGAGGCCCCTTGTCTTTTACCTTGAATTTCTACCAGGGACCGTAATCATTATAAGTAATATTTTAAAAATTACTTTGTAATGATTACTTATCGATTTTTAATTTTTTAAATCAAGACTAATAATTATTTTTGAGTAAAAAAAATAAAAATCACAAATAATCATTATTTTTGAGCAAAAAAAATAAAACTCAAAAATAATGATTATTCGTGATTTTTATTTTATTCGCTCAAAATAAAACTCACCAAGCAACAACTTTTAATCCTTTAAGGATATTGCCAATATTGTCCTATGTCCTTATAAAGGGAACCTAGAGCAACAATTGACAACAACAACAACAACAACAAAACGTATTTTACCTGTGTTTGTTGCAATTATTTAATATAAGGTCAACTGTTACATACAGAGCAGCAGCAGCAGATATACACAATTACCAAAACAATGATAATAATGATAATGATAATCATCATAATGATCAACCAGTAGATCAATTAAGTACATTAATTTTCAATTTATTATGCATTTATGTATTTTTATAATTTTTATTTAATTAAATAAAAAATTTTTATTTAATTAAATAAAAATATAATAAAATTTTATTTTTATTTAATTAAATAAAAATTATAAAAATACATAAATGCATAATAAATGGAAAATTAATGTACCTTATTGATCTACTGGTTGATCATTATGATGATTATCATTATCATTATTATCATTGTTTTGGTATTTGTGTATATCTGCTGCTGCTGCTCTGTATGTAACAGTTGACCTTATATTAAATAATTGCAACAAACACAGGCAAAATACGTTTTGTTGTTGTTGTTGTTGTTGTCAATTGTTGCTCTAGGTTCCCTTTATAAGGACATAGGACAATATTGGCAATATCCTTAAAGGATTAAAAGTTGTTGCTTGGTGAGTTTTATTTTGAGCGAAAAAAATAAAAATCACGAATAATCATTATTTTTGAGTTTTATTTTTTTTGCTCAAAAATAATGTTTAACAATAGAAGAATAAATATAACAATTAAAAATTAAAAATCATCAAGGATATTCATAGTGTATCCTTAAAGGATAAAAACGTGCTAGTCATGCTTGTTCTATGTTGATTGGAAGCATGCGCGGATCCACGGGGGGTGATATGGGTGATATATCACCCCCCACTCGGGTGAAAAATGAAAGAAATATTGGTACTCAAAAAGTATGCAACAAAAAAATTTGTCTGATATCACCCCCCACAACAAAATCCTGGATCCGCCACTGATTGGAAGTGTATGATTTATTCATTTAAAAATAGCGAAAATAATCATTATTTACAGTCCCTGATTTCTACAATAGAACGATAACGCAATGCGCAACTTATCTAATCGCAGTGCACTTGTCTATACAATTACAAGTACTTGAAAGGTAGACTAAAGAAGTCGACTCAGTCAGTTATTTTGTTTTAGTCAGTTCTTTTGTGGGGCGCGATGAAACTTCTTACCGTTTCCATACTGCTCAAAGCAGTTATTTTTCTGGCTTTCTTCGTTGGCTCAAATGGCGAATGCTGCACGGACATGGCAAAACTAAATTTTATTATATCTGGAGGAACCTGCGGGAATGTGAATGCGAAAACCACTCCCCACGGCTGTGAAGTCACCGTATGCGGCGATGGAAAGGCGATCGTCGGCACATTTTGCGGCAAAGGGCCGTGTAATGTTTTCGGCTGTGATTGTGTTGGTGGCTGCCTCCATGGAGAATTTGCCAAGACCTTCCTGACCAGAAACTCCCGGTACAGAATTCAAGTGATGAGAACTGAGATGACAACTGCCACAAAAACGGTTTTCAATTCCTGGGGTGCGTTCCTCGGCGGCAAACGTTAAAAAGATAAATACGGTATCCTTTTTTTACATTTTTTAAAGTGATTTTTTCGGAAATCTCGATTACAGTTTTATTATAAAAAAATGGGATTTTGGGTATTGTTTTAAGAGCTAATAAATTTTGTAAAAATGAAGATTTTTGGTATTTTCACATGACAAAAAATGGCAAAAAATTAAAATTTCCAGGTTTAAATGTCAGTCGATAGGAAATTTCCTTACGAGTTCAATGAGGTATGACATTCCATATTTGGACTAAAATTTTCCCTGTTTCGGCCTAAAATCAGAAAATCAGGGATTTTGATAAAAAAAAAAACCTGCCAACAGATGTCGCTTCGGTATATTTATCTTTTAACAGATTTGCGGATATCTCATAGTCGGGGCCCCTTGACTTTTACCTTGAATTTCTCCAATAAAGCGATGACTCATTGCGCCACTGATCTAATCGCAGTGCACTTGCCTATACAATTACAGGTACTTGAAAGGTAGACTAAAGAAGTCGATTCAGTCAGTTCTTTTGTTTTAGTCAGTTCTTTTGTCGGGCGCGATGCAACTTGTTACCGTTTCCATACTGCTCATCGCAGTTCTTTGGCTGAGCTTCTGCGGTGGATCAAATGGCGAATGTTGCACCGACAAGGCGAAACTGACCTTTACTATAGATGGAACCTGTGGGCAGCTGAATGCCAGAGCCACTGCCACCGGCTGCGTAGTCACCGTTTGCGGCGACGGAAAGGCGATCGTCGGCACATTTTGCGGAAAAGGAGAGTGTAATATTTTTGGCTGCAACTGTGACGGTGGCTGCCTCCAAGGAGAATTTGGCAAGACCTTTCTGGCCCTAAATGCAGAACTTTCCATCCGCCTGACGAGCACTGAAATGTCAACCATCGGTCTAGATATAAGCATGTATGCCGATCAAATATTTTCGTTCTTTGGCAAGCGCTAATTGTGTATTAAATTCTTATTTTTATTAAAGGAAATATATACTACTTCTACAAGATCGTGTAATTTCAGAAAGTTTTTGTTCTCATAATCAAAATTCAAGTAGAAAAAATTTAAGTTAAAGTTGTTTTGCCATATTCGTGAACCCTACCGGTGCAATTCGTCACTACGCGGACTGCCGTCCACAGTGATATCATCGCTTGGTGCCGTCATCGAGTATCACACAAACATTGTGCAACAGTAGTCAGCTCAATCAGACTCACTGACTGTATACATACACGTTTATATATATTTCATGTAATTCTCTACGACTAAGTTTCACAATTTATTTTTTTTGGGTGGAAAATCAGGATCTTGATTTCTGGTAAGATTTAGTTTTTTCTTATGGATTTTTCACGGTAACTTGCACAAAAATGGCCCCAAATCAAAAAGGCGTACTGTTTTGAGAAGCTAACAACCTAATAATTAATATCAGTGCACTTTTCGTCTGATTTAAAAAAAATTAATTTTGGACCCAATTTTTACATTTTTTGTAAGGGGTACCATCATGATTTTTTGCGAAAAATGGCAAAATTTAAAATTTTCTAGGTTTAAATGCCAATCGATTGGGAATTTAATAACGAGTTCAACGAGGTAGGACACTCCATATTTGGATCATTATTACAATTTTTATGACCAAAATACTAATTGTTTTTGTGTGGAAAATCAGGATTTTGATTTTTGGCACAAATTTGGCATTTTTTCCAATCGATTTTTTGCTGTAACTTGAACAAAAATCGTCCCAAATCAAAAAGGCGTACTGTTTTGAGCAGCTAACAACCTAATAATTAATATCAGTGCACTTTTCGTCTGATTTAAAAAAAATTAATTTTGGACCCAATTTTTACATTTTTTGTAAGGGGTACCATCATGATTTTTTGCGAAAAATGGCAAAATTTAAAATTTTCTAGGTTTAAATGCCAATCGATTGGGAATTTAATAACGAGTTCAACGAGGTAGGACACTCCATATTTGGATCATTATTTCAATTTTTATGACCAAAATACTAATTGTTTTTGGGTGGAAAATCAGGATTTTGATTTTTGGCACAAATTTGACATTTTTCTTAATCGATTTTTTGCTGTAACTTGGACAAAGATGGCCCCAAATCAAAAAGGCGCACTGTTTTGAGCAGCTAACAGCCAAATAATTAATATCAGAGCACTTTCCGTCCGTACTTTCCCCTCCTTGGATCCACCCCTGATTTGTATTTTCTTTCCCTTCCCACCTTATCGCAGTACATAAAGTCACCGCTGCCGGTTGATTGTTCAGTTGTTCTGTTCACCACAATGCGAGTTGTTCTGGCTGCTTCTCTGGCCATCCTAATTGTGTGGATGGTCTGCATCGGCGGTTCGAGTGCGGAATGCTGCACCGACAAGGCGAAACTGACCTTCAAAATGACTGGAGGAACCTGTGGGCAGCTGAATGCCAAAAGCACGGCCTACGGCTGTGAAGTCACCGTTTGCGGGGATGGAAGGCCGATCGTGGGCCAATATTGCGGCAGAGGACCGTGCAATATATTTGGCTGCGACTGCGAGGGTGGCTGCCTCCATGGGGAATACGGCCAGACCTTCCTAGCCAGGAATACCCGATTCAACATTCAACTGATGAGCACCGAGATGTCCACCTCCGTGGTAGATGTGGCGACGGTTACAAACCTGATAACCGGAATAGCCGTGATCATATCAAAGATTCCTTAATATTATAGAGAACATTGTCGAAAAATAAGTACACTAATTTCTCTATCAATAAATAATATGAAATATTCAGAAATTTTACTTTTTGAAGGTCTTGTCAGCTTATCAGCGATTGTTTTTGTGATAAAAATCTCCCCTTTGAGAGAAGTATCTTTATTACATATTTATTATCGCAGTTAGTCTTACTTCACACCTTTTCTACCATTTTTTGTACTTGATTATTTGCTATCGATCTAATCGATTTTTTTCATTTCCCATTGAATATACACCCAAGTTGCTTTTATTGGGAAAAGGTATAAAACTACTAGAAATACTGCGACTAAGACTTATCACTTAACCATTTAGATCTCATTATTCCCCACAAGGCAGCCCAGAAAACCAATCACCCATTCGCTGTCCATCCATTCGGTCCACCGGTTCGGGTTAAATTAATATTTGGATTAAAGGAAATATAAAGCTGGATTCTTATATCAAGAATCTCACTTCTAGAAGGTCGTATCATTTGCAAAAGCACATTACATACATACAATTAGCGTTGCATCCATATAAAGATAACATTAAATTGTTGGTAAACAAAAGGGTAGTTATGCCAAATTAAAAAAAAAAAAACTTATTGCCCACTATGTTAATTTATTCGATTTATTTGTTACCTGGTTGAAATAAGCTGTGACCTTTTATTTTGGGCTTTTTTTGTAATTAATTCAAAAAAAATATTTGTAAAATATTTAAAAAATTATTAAACACTAATGTTTGTTTTCATAGATGTATTCTGCGTTTAAATTATTTTGATAACATGTTTTGTTTAGTTGTTATTGGCTGTTAAAGTTTTTGGTGGAGACTGGTTGAAATAAGCTGTGAACCACTGTATGTATGTATGTATATTGCTATCAAATTTCACAAAGAGAGAGCAAAAGTGGTCGGCACACACGCATTGAATAAATATGTATGTATGTATATGCAAAAATTTATAAAAAATGGAATATAAGATTGAATTAGTAGCGACTATTAGATATGTATGTATGTTTGTTTGCACTTACATTTACAAAGCGGAAAACGGCGATAAAAGCTAAGAACGCGAAAACCCTCAATGAAAAATGTTAGTTAATTGGCTAGAAACACTTGAATTAAATTCGCTTTACTTTAAATCCATATTTATTCACTGTTTTCACTGATTTTAATTGACTTTTGATCTGCGAACAAAATAAACAACCGACGCGCACTTGAAAAAAGGAAACTAAAATCTCTCTCTCTTTAAGTATGATCTCCACTGACGAGGACAAAGCGGAATGGCAAAAGGCGCCGTTACCTTTTTGCCCAATTCGATCGAGTGCAAGGAGCGCGGCAATAGCAAGTGGGGGATTTTTGGAGACATTACACTGGATGTGCACCTCCTTTCTCTCTCAGAGCTTTCTCTCTCTCTCCGTTACCTTTTCGGTGCGTCAATGTGATCAATGAGTGCAAGGAGCGCGGTAATAGCAAGTGGGGAGACCTTACACTACATATGCACTTCCTTCATCTCTCAGAGTTTTCTCTCTCTGTGGAGAGCTGAAATGGGTGAGAGGCTTTAAAAACTTTGTAATTTATCATGTATTTTAGTTAGTGTTTTTTAAGTAATTCCGGGAAAACTGCGATTAAGTTTCACCATTTAAGTTATCGCCGGACTTATCACTTTACCATTTAGATTGCATTATCCCCCTCCCCCCACAAGGCAGCCCAGAAAACCAATCATCCATTCGCTGTCCATCCATTCGCTCTCTTCTTTTTGGGGGGTTCGGGCATAATCCGTATATCTAGTCCTGTATCTCGTTATGCGTTTCGTTTCCCTGTCGCGGGAAACGTCTCAAAGTTTTGGCCCTGGCCCGCTGAATGGGTTCAAAAAGTGCCATAAAACACCCCGCTAAGCAGAAAGTTGGCTTTACGCCGGTGGCATAATCAAGGATCAGTGGGCGAGGAGAAGGACCAGGGCTTCCAGGAGGACTACGTGTCCACAAAGCGGCGCTGCGAGAAGTGGGTGGTGGGAGGTGGCTGGTTTCTGGTGGGCGAAAAGAAATGATAATAATGCTCGGGTCAAAACAATATAAATGCAAATGCAGCGGCGCCGGCAGAGCAGTCGACGTCGACTCAGCGCCTTTTACGGTCCTGCAACGCATTTTAATCAGTTGGCAGTGGGATTCCGGCTCGGCTCCGATTCCGACTGCAGATCCTCCGTCCGCAGTCCTCAGTCCTCCATTCCCTTTTCCATCCCTTCACAATCCCTGACTTTTGTCCTGTCCTGAATGCCAAGTGCGACGTCGGCGGGGGACAGTTTATGAGGATGGCGCGAGAGGCGCGAAAAGTTTACGCCTGCGGCTCGGAGGGGGCGTGGCAACGGGACGGATGTGTCATACACTCGGAAAAAATACATAGATCTTATTATTACGTCTGCAATTTCAACTTTGAATTTTTATTGCAAATCTGACAGTTATATCTCATCTAATCTGATTTTTAATATTTTGTTGCCTTTTGGTATTTTAATAACTTAACTAGTATTTGTTCTAATACAAAAAGAATATGTATAAAATATTTAAGGAATATATTTTCTTGAAGTTGAATAATAATTTCATAACTTAATTATTATTAACTGAACTTTTATATTTTAGATAACCTTATATTAATTATAATACAAAAAGTGAATATAAATAAAATATTTAAGAAATCTATTTATTTATAATGGTTAATATAAATTAATCATGCTCTTTAAAATCCAATTATTATATATATATTATATATATAAATATATTATATATATATATATATATATATATATATATATATATATATTATATATATATATATATTATATAAATATATTATATTTATATTAAGAAACCTATTTATTTATAATGGCTAATATAAGGGTCATTCCATGTGAAACGTGACAGGCCAATTTTGGTCAAATCTCAGAATCAAGCGAAACTTTTTTTTTCGATAGAGGATTGAAATATAAGGATGGGTTTTTTTTATTTTTTTTTTAAACTCTTACCGTTTATTTTTAAAAAATATTTTTTAATTAAGCTCCGATTTTTAGGATATGCAGCTCTTGAGACTCGTTTAAGTTATTTTAATAATTCCAATGCCACTTTGTGGCATATCTTAATATCTTTTAGAAAAATATTTTTAAAAATTTTTAAATTTAAAATTAAGTATTTTTTAAGAAAATTTAAAATTAGAAAACTTCTGTACGCCGGAATACACGCGGTTTCCGAATAAAAAAATTATCCCCATATTGCTTCATCAATTCTTCACAAAGTGGTAAAATAAAATTTTTGTAATCGCAAGACGTACTAGTAAAGACAGCGATTTTAGTTTAGCGACTTTGCATCAAGCAGCAACAGCGCAACGTGTAAGAAAGGGAAAGCGCTATTCCTGCTCCGCCGCGCTCGTATTGCTGTGCTCTTCTTACACGTTGCGCTGTAGTTGCTTGATGCAAAGTCGCTAAACTAAAATCGCTGTATTTACTAGTACGTCTTGCGATTACAAAAATTTTATTTTACCACTTTGTGAAGAATTGATGAAGCAATATGGGGATAATTTTTTTATTCGGAAACCGCGTGTATTCCGGCGTACAGAAGTTTTCTAATTTAAAATTTTCTTAAAAAATACTTAATTTTAAATTTAAAAATTTTTAAAAATATGTTTCTGAAAGATATTAAGATATGCCACAAAGTGGCATTGGAATTATTAAAATAACTTAAACGAGTCTCAAGAGCTGCATATCCTAAAAATCGGAGCTTAATTAAAAAAATATTTTTTAAAAATAAACGGTAAGAGTTAAAAAAAAAATAAAAAAAACCCATCCTTATATTTCAATCCTCTATCGAAAAAAAAAGTTTCGCTTGATTCTGAGATTTGACCCAAATTGACCTGTCACGTTTCACATGGAATGACCCATAAACTATTTAAAATGTATTTTCCTTTTAGCGATAGTAAAATTCAATTTCAAAATGTATAAAATATTTAAGAAATATATATATTTATATTGTGATAAATAATTTGATTTAAGTGAAGATGCATAATAAATCAATTTGAATTTGCTTTAATAAACTAATTATTTTCTTTTTACCGACAGTCAAACTGCTTTGATTTTTTTCCAGTGCCCTCCGGATGCGGAAGGTGTCCGTTCTGGCCAGCACCGACGGTCCGCCTTCACCTGTTGCCCGGCCATAAATCATAACTCAATTGGGTGGGCGTGGCGGCGCCCCCACTGGGAGGGAGGAGGGGGAGGCACTGCGTGCAGCATCGAACGAATTGATTGCGGACATCCCAAGATTGCAGCAGCTTAAAAAGAGTTTTGCCGGAGTTTCCCGAGTCCAGAGTCCGTAAATCAATCGTTTGGTCGGGGATAATTCCCTCTGATGCGATTAGTGGCACCCATAACCGATGAGGACTATGATCAGAGGTACCAAGTATCGAGTATCGAGTACCTAGTATCGAGTATCGGGTAACGGGTAACGGGTAACGGGTAATGCAAAAGTGGGCCAACTTCGTTATGCAATTATTGGCTGAGCGCTTTTCCCCAATTCGCTCCAGGGGGAAAATGTGGAAAAGTGCGTGGATGTGGATGCATGGCTGGCAAAAGGCGGCGAAACTCGCTTTTCTTATTAACTAATTAAGGCAGCTGCCAAGCCAGATGCTGCCACATTTTCCTCCCCGGCATGTGTGTTGCCAATTTAACGCTCTGCCTTTGTCGTCGCTTTGTGTCTTGGCTGCTTTTTCTATCCCCGCCACCCCCTTTCACCCCCTTTCAACCCCGTTCACCCCCTTTTTTTGTCTTCTTGGCTCGGGAAATTTGCATTTCCATTTGCCTGCAGCCGGGCGCAAGTTGCAGTGGCAAAAACCCCAATGCCGCTCCAATATTAATGAATTGCCAAAATCGCACAAATGCTAAACGAAAATTCAATTTGCAGATATAACAACAAGCTTGAGAAAGGCCTAAATCGAGCGAGAAGAGAGTCGAAAAAAATACCCTGTGGGGAAATGAGAAGAGGGTTTACTAATGGTAAAAGAAAAAAATAGGAGAATTAGAATGTATTTTATTTAGTAAATAATACTACAAAAATAATTACCTAATAAAATCCTTAAATGAAAAGATTTTTAAATGGAACATTTTATTTTATTTTTAAATTTTATAATCCGAATTTTTTTTAATACTAGCTGTAAAATAATTACCTTATAAAATCCTTAAATAAAAAAGATTTGTTTTATTTTCATTTTATTTTTTAATTTTATAAATAATTAAAATAATTACCTTATAAAATCCTTATCCTTAAATGAAAAGGATCTTAAATGGAAAATGTATTTTATTGTATAATTTTATAATCAGAATTATTTTTAATACGAGCTGTAAAATAATTACCTAATAAAATCCTAAAATGAAAAGGTTTTTTAAATGAAGATATAAATCACGGTGTTACCAAAAACTTAGAAGACCTAATTAACACAAAAATTAAACAGAAAACGCACTTAAATTCATTTATTAGAGGCAAGTAAGGCGAGCAACCAAATTACTGGGTGAGAAGGCAACTGCGAGAGGCCTTTGCCGTAGTAACAATAAATAAATTGCACATTTGCGGACGTCGACGCCTTTGCAACTCTGCCAGCAAATTGCCGTTGATTGAATTTATGTGTGTCAGGCGGGGAAGGGGCGGCAGATGCAGGGGCAGGGGGCGTGGCACACACAAACACACAGAGGCACAAAGATACACAAAAGACTCTTACATGCTTCATTATTTCTGTGGCTAAATTAAAGGATAATAGATTTATATGCTTGCCTGGGCCCGAACAGAACAGAAATCCATAAGATACACACACCCGAGCACGAGTATCTCGCAGATGCAAGAGGCAGATGCAGATGCAGATGCACACACTGGGTTGTCAGGGTTGTCAGGCAGCAATAAAAAGCAGCCAAAAATAAAAATTTTACAAATTATTATCTACAAAATTAGTATTTTATATTGTTATTTATTTTTGTACCGGTAAAAACTAATTTTTGATATTTTTCTAATAATTTCAAATTTTTCTTTAGATTTGACTGGAAAAAAGTCTAAATGGCCCCACTGCTACACACACAGCTTTGAGACACTAGAAGAATAATAATAATAACAAGCCAGGCCAAAAAGGACGAGAGCATCTCAATGGGCCAACGAACCAAACCCATGGCTCGGCCAAAGAATTTTAAATGAAAAATATTTGAAATATCAAAAATGTTTATGTTGATTTTCCCGCACTCTCCCTTGTCACTCAGCCATTCAGCCACTCTGCCACTCGATTTTCCACAGTTTTCGGCAGGAGTTTTCCTCCATTCAAGCCAAGATAAGTTGCAAACTTTATATGACAGATATATAATTATTATAATAGCTAGAAAAAATATTTAAAAATATTTTGGATCTAGAAGATCCAACATTTAGGCTTATATACTTGTTTAAACTAATACCAAAATCAATCAGAAAGTATTTAAATGTGTATGTAGCTCACGTGCCTGCATTTTCCCATATATTTTGATTTAAATATTTCAAAGTTACAAAAACCGCAAAACGTGATAAAAGCACACATGCAACCAGAGCAAATCTTTAACTTTGGGATGTTAGCCTTGTATTCGGAATTTAATTAACAGAATTTAAATTACATATTGATTATTAGCAAATAAATGTTTAAGTAATTGTTTCACATTTTAGTTTGCAATTGCAATTTAAGTAGTTTGAACTTTGGGAATAATTTAGCATATTTTCCGTAGCATACTTTGCAGCCTTGGCCGCACTTGTTTGGAAATTAGAAAAACCGCACTACAATTTACCACAAATTCGGCCACATGGATACCACTTCTACCCCTACTTTTACTGCCCCAAAAGCCAACCCGAAATTCACTTGAACTCTCACTTAATTTTTGCTAATTTCTGCCGTTGTTGCCTTCGCCTGCCTTTCGGTCGTTAGGCAAATGATTAAGTAATTGCTCTGGCTCAAAAAAGGGGGCGTGGCCGGTTAGTGGGCTTTGGGTTTGGGTCCGTTGTTGGGGACAGGGTCGCCGGCCCATGACCATCAGTGGCTCATTAGCTGGGCCCAAACAAGGCGGAAAAAAAGAGACGAAACGAAAAGGCAGCCTGCTCCAAATGAGCAGAGGAATTACACGGAATGAAGAGTGGCAAATTGAGTGAAGGAGCGACTTTAAAGCGAAGCGAAGGAAGTAAGGAGGGGAAACCCCTGGCTTTATTGCATAAATTAACTTGGCCAAACACAATTTTGCAATTATTCTGCAATTAATAATTAATGTGGCCGCTGTCCGAGGACCGCAGGGCGAAAATTCCAAAGTGGTTGGAGGCCCTTTAAAGGCCTTTAAGCCGCACCCCCACCTATCGGCGAATATTCGCACTTGAGGCCTTGCGGTCGAGTTGTCATCGGATTTGGGATCTCTCCTTGCTGCCGTCTGTCACTTCATTACTGTCACATGATAACTGGAAATTGTTGAGTCCCGCCCTTCCCTGGCTTTAAGTGGCTTTCACCTTGACCCCCCCCCCCCATCCTTTTGGGTGGGTGGCTCCATAAAAAGGCGATACGGAGCGGCCACAAGGGAACTCATTACGGTTCCAAGTCCGGCCAACAACTCGTGGGCGAGTGTTTGTGTCCATTTGGCGTACGTTTTATGAGGGCCCCTCCCTTTTGCACCCCCGAACACCCCGTGCAATTGTATGTGGCTATGTGGCATGTGCATGTGTGGCAGGGTGTCGCCAAGCGAGGGCTGGACTAAGTGGACACCCTGCTAAAATACAAAAAAATACTATTCAATATTAAAAATAAGAATAAACATGAAAAAGTCATATACAGCAAACCATTTTAGATAAATTAGATATTAAAACAAAAATGTTTTTTTAATTTAAAATAAAAAAAAAATAATTATATATATTATTATATATAAGGAAAAGTACTTACAATAAAATAAAATAATAAGATATTAAAATAAAAATGTTTTAATTTTTAAAGTAAAAAAATGCATTATAAAAAATTTAGAATAGAGGAAAAAGTATAAATATTTACAATAAAATAAAATAAAGGACTTGGAATAAACATTAAAAATAATTTATAGTAAACAATGCTAGATAAATAAGTTATTAAAACAAACATGTTTAATATTTTAAAATAAAAAAATAAAAAATTGTACAAATTAAAAATAGAAAAATAATCCATACATATTTAAAATAAAATATAATATGTGCTCCGAAGTCTAGGGTATCTAGGAACAGCATCCGCAGCCTCATCCGCCTTCGCATCCGCGTCTCCCAGACGCATTCCGGGTATTATTGGAAATCGTGCGCTTCGTTAGCGGCAAATATGTTGCAAAGTAGCCCCAGACAATCCCATCCCCACTTCCGATTTGAAGATATTGACCAACAAGGCGAGGCGAGTCGTTGAAAGCCTATTTCCACTGGCGAAGACTCGCCACCACTTTTCCTGTGGATGACAGTTTTCCTTGGGCTCCTTGGGCATCCAAGACGGTTTCTGGTTTTTTTTCTATTTTTTTTTTCGCCCGACCTTTTGGAACCCTCCCCCAAAACGGAATTTCCGCCTCCCAGACAAGTCTTTGTGTTCTCATGTGCGTCTTTCGGTTCTGGCTTTGTTGCCTCGAAACTTATCATTTATTGCTGCTGATTGCTTCGGCTGTCCATCGAACCACCCCCTGTACTTTTTTTCTCAAACAAACCACCCCCTGCACCCCCGAAGGACACCCTCTTTGGATTTTGCATATGCATATGCGTAGCAAACGAAATGAAACGAATGCAGGGGAAAAAAAGTGCCAATAAAGAAATTTAATTTAATTTCCAACTTTGAGATATATACATATATGTGTATGTGCCCCCTTTTGTGAATGGAAATCGAAACGCATTTGTCAGCATTTCGCATTTAAACTTTTCGCCTTTAAGTGCAATTTTGAAACATTTTGCGGCAGATTAAACGAGTGACTGGAGGCGGGATTTGGAATTTGGTATTTGGGGACCCCGGAACACGGTTAAACATTTACATATGTTTATAATTTTGGGGGGTTGCGAATAAGATGGCCCTTTTGTTAGGATATCTTAAGAGGGGCGGCGGCGGAACATCTGTTTGGGGAGGATTAGAAGGTGTAAGAACAGAATATGATATTACTTTACAAACTATGATATTTATGCTGATCTGAAATCCTTGGGTTCTGTTTCAAATAATTGCTAAATTATGTAATATATTTTAATAATATATTTAAGAACTATGATAACTGTTAAATAATATACTGTATTAAAATAATATATTAAGGAACTATGATAACTGTTATGATAAATAATATAATATATTCTAATTATGTATTTAAGAACTATGATAACTGTTATGGTAATATAATATATTAAAATAATATATTCAGGATAACTTTTGTAATATATACCTTATATAATATACAATAATAATATATTTAAGAACTATATTTTGGAGATCATGTTATATTTTTCCTCATATATAAGTCGACTCTGGGCGGAGTGTCAGTTGAATTTTTTCGGGCCTGAAGCAACTCCCACTCACTTTCAGTTCCAGTTTTACAGTCTACGGAGCACGAGAAAATCCCAGTTTTGTGTCGCTTCAAGTTAGCGAATATTTTGTGCAGTTGCTATTTGATTGGTGAGTGAAAAGCTTCCGTTTCGAACCCCACACACCACACCCAACAACCCATTCCCCCTCCACAACCCACACACAGCGGTTAACCCTCTGAAGCCCCCACTTTTTCATTGCGGGCGCAGAAATTGTTTGCGATTTTTATCATTTTAAATGGACGAACAACAAGGATGGGAAAACAAAAAAAATGTGGAAAAATGTGTGGCGCAGTCAAGTGGCGGGCATTTAATGCCCATTTTGTAGACGCTGTTGTTGTTGCCTCTGTAGGTTTTCTGGGCTCTTGTTGTTGCGATCTCAAAGGCGGATTTGCATTATAATTTATTGCACTGCCTGCATACGCTTTGTCCTTGTTTTTCCACCCACTTTCCCCCTCTCCGCACTTTTTGCCTTGGCTAATTTCGATGCCAGGGCGGCGATAAGAGAGAAGCGTTTTCTTTAAATGAGTTTTCCCCCCTCGAAGAGAAGGAAAAGTTCCGAGCGAGAGGCGTTGAAAATCCAGTGCTTAATCCTTGACGCCGCGCAAACATTTATAAATTATTAATTTCTTTTCTTTCACCAAACCAAACCTCCCAGCCCTTTCCTTCTTTTTTTTTGTGATGCTGGATTAGAGGAGAAGTTTATGCATATGTAGCCAAAAACAACAAAGAGCTTGGAGCTTAAACTGTCTCGTATTTTTATTAGTCCAAAAGCCGCGTTACACAACCACCCTCCTAACCGCCTCCTAACCACCCGCTAACCACCCCTTAACCGCCCAGCCATTTCCGAGCAGCCAAAAGGTAACTGCGACACGTAGCTTATTAGCAGCGAAAGCAAAACTTTCATCAGGCTGTGTAAGCCGGGTTTAGGAGAAACGTTCCAAGTCCATAAAGTACAGTTTTCAATAGCTGCAAATCCGGTGGCAGCCAACCAAGGCAGCCAAATCGCGTGGCCAACTGAAATGAGACTGAACGAAGGCCTTAATACCCTTTAATCGTTTAAATCCTAACCAAAAAACAAGAGAGAACGACTATCAGATACCCGTTACGCAGCTAAAGGGAGTGCGAGGGAGATGAAGATATGGTTGCACTGCTTGAATTTCATTATTTCCTCATAACTTTTAAATGAATGGTTCGATTTGAAAAATGTCTTCTACATTTCGATAGGTATTATTAAACACAACAAAATTGCATTTATTTTTTCCCGAAATCTTTAAAGATGTGTGCGCTAGAATAGTAGAAACTGAATTCATTTACTAAGTAATATTATTACTGTTGATTTAAGGTAAAGAGGAATGGATTTCAAGTTAATATCTTACAGATACACATTATTAAATTTCACTAAATGATATGTGATATTTATTCCCATTTAATTGGTTTCTGTAGTTCAATAGGAAAAAATTCATAACTAAGACCAGAGGTCGATATTAGCGTATCAATTTCGAAGACAGCAATTTACTTGCCATTTAATAATTATTTGGGCTGAGGTACACAGCCCCCCTCCCCCTTTCCCTTTTAATGTGCAGAAATCTGGGAAACGGGAAATTGTTTAATTATTTAGTAACCCGATGCTTAAAAGCTTAACAAGCAGAGCCCATGCTAATGAGGGGCGTGGTAGCCTAGCAACGCTAGCCGTCATAATTTGGCCAAAAATGTTGATGCCGCCATTAAATCAGAGTCACAGAGTCGTCGCTCTGCTGACCACAGAACCTTTCTACTGCCACTTCCTTCTTCCCACTGGCTGGCCCACAAAAGTGTCAATAAACGTGGCCAAGGAGGAGAATCGAGGGACAGGATCTCTCGCCCGGGGCCAGCTGGTGTCCTTAGCCCGGGTTCCGGGCAAACAATAAAATATTCAAAGTTTATAATGTAAATTAACCCAAAGTTGCCTGATGTCCTCTCTGCTCGGCAGCCTGGTAGCCTCATGAATACACAATACACATGTCCCCCGGAAATTGGGAGGTCACCTCTCACCCCTTTTGGCCCCCCCATAAGTTCTAATACTTCTCGGGTCCTTCTTGGGGGGGGGGAGGGGGTTGTAACCTAAGGATTTGTCCTGCCCTGCTCTTCCTCTTCTCCCTTCTCCCTCCTCCCTTCTGTTTGACTAATCAAATTTTATTGGGCCACTGAGTGCTGGGCGGTCGTAGGAGGCGGTGGGCGTGGCAGCTAGCCCAAGTAGCCACTGGCAAACTATATTTTAATTAGATCAATGCGAAACAAGCTAGATATAAGCATTGTTTTTGATTTATAACTGTAG
This sequence comes from Drosophila prostipennis, assembly GCA_037075205.1. Classification (NCBI taxonomy): domain Eukaryota; kingdom Metazoa; phylum Arthropoda; class Insecta; order Diptera; family Drosophilidae; genus Drosophila; species Drosophila prostipennis. Next base: position 785,398 of record JBAMCJ010001283.1, on the reverse strand, counting down.
CTCTAAGGAATATCCGAATAAAAATATATTGTAGCATACTTTTAGACACCTTCGGAATTTTCTTGAATCTCTAAGGATTTTCTGATAATTATTTCAGCATTGTTTTTGATTTCTAACTACAACTCTAAGGCAAATCCTATTAAAAATATATTGTGGCATACTTTTAGACACCTTTAGAATTTTCTTAAGTCCCCAGAGAATTTCTTTTAATTAATTCATATCTCTAATTACCAAGTCAGTTATTAAGTGACGAATGCCTAATTTGATATAGGGACTGACCTTTGATCGCAGTGAGCCACCATCTTCCATCTCCAGACTTCGGTGATGGGTTCCCCTGCTTAACTAGCCGCTTATTCATCAAAGCTCCGAAATCCGAAATCCGAAGGCCGGGGAATGATGAATGCCCCCAGCAAATCGGATGAGATGCGAGCAAGTGGAAGAGCCAAAGGAGATGGAAGTGGAGACTCCAGTGGTCACATGCCAGGGAGCCCGCTCAAGTGTTGTTGGGACATAAACATCTCCAGGCCCACATGAAATGTCATCTTTCATTAGATTAACGATTGTTCCAGTGGCGGGGAATGCTGTGCTGGCAAAGTGAGGGGGGGGGGGTTTGGCGTCCAGTGGCAAAGCTCTCTGCCCGAAATCAAATCTTCAACAATCTGTTCTGCCAAATGCCTCCGCTCACACACACACACACACACACAAATGAAAGGCGGGGAATCCCCGGCATATGGCTCCCCGCAAAAAAGTGTCAAATGCGTGGGGACAGAGGCGGAGAGGGGGGGGGGGGGGAGGGGTGTCCTAGATAGAGAGGGCAAAACGAGCCTATGGCGCCAGGAACACCAGACCAGGACTATGGGATCCAGGACGACTGTCAACTTGAGCCTGACAAAGTATTTGCGGCTTGCCAGTCATTTTTTGTGTTTGTGGAGAGGGGGGGCAGAAATTGTGTGTGTGCACTGAGAGAAAATAAGCTATAGTTACCATTCATTTAAATCGGTGTAGAAAGTAGGTTAGAAAAACTATTATTAAACTTTTGGTATAGTTCATAAAAATTTAATAATTATTATACTTATTTATTCGTAGTTTGCAGTTTTTATTTTTTCCGAATTTCGGTTTTTTGTTTTAGATTTTTATATCAAGTCGTTTTGGCTGCAGAGGCTACTGCCCCTTTTTTTACGCCCTTATTATATTGACTTAGATAAATAAATAAGTTTTTTTTTTAATGTACCTATTTGTTGACTGACCAGCAGAGGCGGCGGCAGTTAAATTGCGAGTGGGGTTTGGCAGGAATAAAAGCAAATGAGGCTTGAAGCAAATGCAAATTAATATGTGGTGCTGCAGGGCGGGATTCGGTACTCGGCGTTCCCAAACTGACCTCTCGTCTCCTCTTCTTCTTTTTTAGGAAGCATCCACAGCAGCCATGTCCCAGGAACCCAAGGAGAATCCTGTTCCTGTTGCCGGAATGGCTGATGATGAAAAGAAGGAGGATACTGATAAGGATATTCCCCCGAAACCGGAGGAGAAAGCCCCTGAAACCATGGAATCCTCTGACGAGGAGCCCACCACCTCGGTGGTCATGGTGGAGCAGCCCAATACCATCATCGAGCTGGTGGATCTCTATGTGCCGCCCATGCCGCTGGTGCCCAGCAAGGTGATCTTCATGAACAACGACGCAGGGGGGCGTCCCTTCTTTCCGCCCTTCGGCAGGGGCAACCCACCCACCCTGCTGTACACCGAACCCATTTCGCCGCCCCAGGAAAAGAAGCCGGCGAGGGGTGGCCGTGGGCGTGGACGTGGGCGTGGGCGTGGCAGTCGTGGTCGCAGGGGTGGTGGCGACGACTCCGCCTCCTCCTCCTCTTCAGCCGCCCCTAAAACCACCCGTGGCGTGAAGCGTCGTCGCCGACCGGAGACGCCACCTCCACTGCCGCCGGTGCCCAATTTCCTGGAGAACTGCATCAATCCGCTGGAGAATGAGATCTATCCCAAGGTCATAGTGCAGCCGGCCCACCAGCCCTGGGTGCTGCCCAAGAACCTAGGAGAACAGGACCCACCACCTCCACCACCGAAACCCATCCCCGTCAGCGGGGCAATGGTCACTGCCACCAGCCCATCGAAACCGGTGGTCAGTCAGTCGCTGCTGCGCCAGAAGCTCCAGCTCTTCGGACCCGAGGTGCAGCTCTCCCAGCTGCCGGGTCACGAGCCCACGCGCTACAGGGCCGTCCTGAGGGAGGCGAATGGCCAGCAGCGTCACTTGATCTTCACCGCCGAGCAGCTGATCTCGTTTAGTCGCCTCAAGACGGGAATCTTCCAGAATTTGCCGCCGGTGAATGTGCCGCGGCCGCTGCAGCTGCAGATGCCCCTGCCGCAGCCCTCGGCGGCCACGGTTTCCCACTATTTTCCCGGTCCCGGTGGTCAGCTGCTGGCCAACCAGTATTTGTCCAGCGCCCAGCGGCCAGCGGAGGTCAAGCCGCCGGAGGTTCCCATCTTCAAGGCGCCGATTGCCCGGCCTCCGCAGCCCATGTTCTCAGTTCCCAGGGCCTATCCCACCTATGTGCATCCGGGGATTCCAAAAGTTGCTAATCCAGTGGCTCCACCTCTACCAGTTGCTCCACCTGAAGTCGCCACTCCTCCTACTCCACCTCCTCCCGTGGCCATTCCACCACCGAAACCACCCGCCCTGATCACCCCCGTGCCCTCGATCCTCAAGCACAAGTCGCAGATGAGGCTGCGAAACCAGAGGGAGAAGGTCCGAAAGGCGGCCGAGGCGGCTGAGTTGGCCAAGTTGAAGGAGGAGAATGATAAGAAGGCCAACCAGGATGATCCCAAATAAAACCTATGATAATTTCACACACATATCACATAAAAATAGCACTGCTAATTGGCTTTGAAAGGTACATCAAATAAAATGGCCTGGTTTCGTGGTAATCTTTCAGTCGCTAATTGCCGACCGATGTCAATACTTCATTATTAACTCCGATAATTCGGCCTCCTCACTCGCAAATCAAATAAATGAAATAAAATCAAATCAAATGAAATGCAAATGCAAATGCGTCACTTACATACTTTATTGCTTACTTATAGGGAGAGTTCCTAACTAATTCGTACAAAATATAAAAAAAAAACAATTGTATAAATTAAAGTTTAGTTTAGATACTGTTAAGGGTTTTCTAGACCTGCATTAACTATTTCCCACTTGCGGTGAACTTGGTAAATTAACAGCAAGCCGGAGTAGTTGGCTGGCCATTAGGAATCCACGGTGGCCGAGTGGAAAGCACTGGTTCCCCTGCTCCGGGAACTGGTCATCCTGGCCTGCTGGCTCCTGGGTTCCTTATTCCTGGGCCTTTTGGAAAGCCTTGGCCTTGGGCATGGCCACCGGCAGGGAGCGGTCCACGTAGGCAAAGTTGTCCACCACGCTGACGGACAGGATGCCGCCCATTACGAGCAGGGCCCCGGTGATGCCAATTTTCGACCACATGCTGCTTTGCTACTCCGGAACTGGAACTGGGTGCTACTAGGAGCTGGAACTACGTGGGTTCTACGAGAATGCGAAGCGAACGCGGGTAGAGCTGTTTGCAGTATGCGCGGGACGCACGCCCTGCATGGGGCCTTATATACACCATATAGAGTCCCACTCAGAACTCAGAACGCAGAACTCAGAAGCCGCGGGAAGCTTTGGATGTCCGATGTGCCGGCGGTCACGTCGGCCAGTCCGATGCCTCCAGGTTCCGCGGAAGGCGCAAATCAGAAAAGCTCCCAGAAAATAAACCGCCGACCGATGCATTTCCACTTCCCCGCCCCCATTATCGACTCATTAGATAAGCGCGATTCGCACTTCGATGGCGAAAAGCTCTGGCAAATGTGCGAATAGCTGCACGGAGAGAAAAACTTAGCAAAAACTATATAAAATACTAAGGAATATCATAAAACTCACGTTGGTTTGAAATCGCTTAAATAGGCGCCTAAAAGTATGCAGTGAAAAAAAGAGATTTAATTCATAGATTCTGTGGATTTAACCTTTGTAAATTAAATATTTCAATTATTTAATCAGCTGCTAAATAAATACTATAGCTGTAAAAAGGATTACAAATAAGTAAAATTAAAATAAATTCTAAGATTTTAAATCTCAGAAATTCTTAAATGTGTTATATTCGGAATTAATATATGAAACCAATTGATTTTATAAGAAATATTTAAATTATTTGATCAGCTGTTATAATATATATCCCTACTGTAAAAATATAATAAAATATTATTAAAAAATTTAAATAATATTAAAACAAAATCAAAGATTTGAAATCTTCAAAATTCCCAAAAGTTTTTCCCCCAGTGCAATGTATAAACACAAGTCTACGCGAATCAGATATTTTTATATTTTCGCAATGTTTCTGTTTGTTTATTCGCGGACTCCGTTTATTAGCAGTGTTTATCAAGAACGCCTAATCTCGGAACGGGGTGCGTCACTATCTAAACAATTTGCGCCTAAACACGAACACATTTGTGGGCAAACATTTAATAGCCGATTTCCCTTTCATGTTTGCTTTCAAGTTTGCACTATCTGGAGAAGCAGCTGGGTCAAAACTTGGATTTGTTTTTAGCTGTTACAAGTGCAGTAATATTTACGGAATTTTATCGCCGACTGGCAAAGCGACAACAAAAAAAAGGCAAATGAACCAACTAAGAGTCGTTAAGCATTCGCGATTAACTGCGAAAATCGTACTACCGGCAAAGCTCTTTCGGAAGATTTACAATCGACACTTTTTTACGAGTAGACTTTCCTCAATAAAATGTCAATGCATCAGCACAAAACTAAATAAAAAGCCAAGGCCTGAGATCATTTTCAGATGGGGCAACTGAAATGCGTCGTCAATTCGCATTGTTGTGCTTTCAAAAGCAATGACAGTCCCTGAGTTTCGTAATACCCATTGAGTCAGTAAGCAAATGATGTGTTTTTAATATTCAGAAAGCTCTAAGTTTGTAAAACTCCATGACTCTTGGAATATCTAACCGAAAGTTTAAGTGAAATGATAATGAGTAATTTTATAAATATTTTGTGGTTCTTTAAAGTTCATTAAATAATTATAATATAAATAAAAATGGATGAAAAATAAAAGATATATTCGTTATTTGTAAATGATTACAATTTTGTCATTTAATTTAAACTGACTACAATATATATAAATATTTTATCTCCTTTTAAGATCATTACATAATATAAAATATATATAAACATCGCTATTAGCCCAACTGAGTAGATAATTGAGTTGATAACATGATAACTCAAGCACATCGATTCGCAATAATTCCCTTGACTGAATGTGCTAATTTTTCGAGAGCGTTTTTGGCCATCTTCAAACGGAATGTGTGCGATATTTTAGCCATCGGGAGGGGGAAAGTGGGGAAAAGAGTCTGGCACGCTTTTAATCGCTTCAGCAACAACTAATAAACTATGTTTAAATATAGCCCCGCAGATAACAACAACAAATTGCCAGAGGAAACTCCTCACTTCGCCGCTCCTCTTTGCTCCTCCCGTCCTCTGCCGCTCAGCTGCCATTTACGCGCAAAATTAATCGAAGCCCATAAAGCAGCGTAAACAAAGACAAACCCACGGATCGGGGGAAAATGGAATATATATATGTATATAGTGGGCGGGGGCGGGGGCGGGGAAATAGTGGGCGGCTGACATCGTCGCATGCAGATAAACAGACATTAATAATAGAAATATTTGGCCCTACAAGCACACAACTTGCGGGCGAGGGGGCGTGGCACAGGCAAACAGATTGCCAACATTAGTATTCCAGCAGCTCTTTGGACCAACTACCTATGCACTGAAAGAAATTCGAATCAAATATATATTTATTATTTTATTTTTTTATATTTTCATTTATAATTTCGCACTCTGTATGGCAAAAATGTATATTTATTTTAAGAGTTTTTCATATGAATAGTTTTATTTATTTCAGTGTGGCCATTCCCGTTTGTACTGCACATAAGCTTTGTCCCAGGATCTGTTGAGTGGAACCCACCGTTGTCCTGGCAACACCAACTGTGCATCCAAAAGGGGCTTAGTTGCTAACGAATTCACGGGAAAATGAAGTAAACATCAGAGGATTGCTAAAAATATATATTTAGCTTATGATCAACAAGTTTTCCATTCTCTTAACTAGAATTTTGATGCTGCTTTAAATATATAGGTATATAATTTAAGAATTTTATTTGCTGACTTTGTGTTCTTGAGCTCATTGCGTTTTATAACATTTTGCATATAAAGTATGAGTTGATAAGATTGCGATTTTTTATATCAAGGTCTCGCGTTCTCAACTTTCCTTTCTTTCTAGTATCAAACAACCTTGGATTTTTAAGTATATTTAAGCTTTTGCTAACATTTCTGAACCCTTTAACTATGTTTAACTTTAATGCCTATAACTTTTGTAAAAGTTGCATTATCAGTCCCTCGAACTTCTTAGCCCGTCGAATGATTGGCGACAAGTCTGTTGGCAGCAGCGAACTCAATCGACTTCCGGTTGTGCCAATTTTCGGTCTAAGCCAAGACATTCGCGCTGCCTAACCAAAACCGAAGCCTAAACCGCTGGGGCATTTTCCAACCATTTTCCAACCATTTTCCACCCATTTTCCACCCCTTTTCCACCCACTCCAGCTGAGTATTTGCCTGGCGCGCTTCGTTTGTTCGCTTGCATTTCCTTCCGGCTGGCCCTTATACGCCGACGGAAAAGTCTCTGGGAAAAGGGTGCCGGGAAAACCTCAAGTAAACAGGCAGCAAGCTAAACCATAGCCTAACCCAACAACATGCCATATAGCCTAGACCCTATACCATTCCATACAGCACCCCTTCGCAACCGCTCATCCAACACCATTTTCTTTTCCACAAATTGAATTCTCGCGAGCGCATTTTCATTTGGCACACTCGTCGGTGTGTTTGTGTGTATTTGTTTGTTAATTTTCGCACAGGAAAATTGCATCAGCTGAGGGGTTTCCGCAGAACGGTTTTTCTCTTCTCTTCTCATTATTTTTCGCCAGCCGCAACAGGAGAAATGCGCTCAACTTTCCACGTGTGGCGACGACGGAGACTGCAGCGGGCAGGTGGAAAAATTAAGGGGCGTGGCAGGGGGAAAATCCAGCAGATCGATAGACAATCAACTAATGATTGCGTGCGAAAAGTTTATGCTGGATAATACTTTACTTATTGGAGCAGCGAAAGAGGTAAGTTCTAGTTTTCACAGATCCAAAAAAATACTTGTACTTTATTTTTCCATATCTTGGATCGTAAGAGATCAATGACTTTGGAAGTGAGGGATTATTATTTAACTGATAATAATCCCACTTCTTATCTGTATGAAAACCCAAGCAGGGGCATTGCATTTTAATTTATGGACAAATTTTGCGTGTCTAATGCACTGCAACCTGTGTGTGCGTGTGTGTGTGTGCACCATTTAATTTTCAATGTAATTTCACGCACAAATGCCTCCAATTGCCGGGCGGATGATGTTGCAATTTCCCCCAGCCTTTCGGGAACCCAACTCCTATGAGGCTCTAATATACTCCTATTTCAACTCCTGTAGTTACAGCTCAGTTCGATATAAAAGCACTTGGGCATATCATTTCAATACTAGTAATATTAAAGAGGGTATTTAACTTGTAGTAGGGATTTTAAAACTATTTAGAAAATAATAATAAAATATATTATATGTTATAATATACGAACCCCATAAGTTCAGTTATTTATAAGTTTTTTTTTAAGGCAAAAATCATTTTAAATTATTCCTTAAGACACTACTATTTTTGCGACCCCTATAGTAGATCCCATGAAGCGGCATAATCATCATAATCGCGTTGACACTACAAGCGAATGCCTGAGAGTGCGACAGAGATGGCAAGAGAGCGCGAGGGGGGAAAGAGACGGCAGACAGCGAAACGCATCGGGTGCAAAAACACTTTTATAGCCACCCCCCCAACCCCCTTTCACCGACTTTCTTTTTGCCGCTGCCTCTGCCGCCGTCGCGCGATTAGCGATTGCTTATCAATTAACACAGTTGGCCAGCTATCAAAGTGGATGCCTCAAAGGCCCCGTCGATAAGGCGAAATAAGTCGACCGAACTCTGCCAAGCGGCTTAAGGCGTGCCAGCCCCCTCCCCCTGCCACGCCCATGGTAAATGGAATTTGGGGGCGGGCTGTAAGCCATATGGGGTGTCACCTACGCAGCTTAATGGTCGGTTATGATGATACGAATACACATACCTATGTTTATCAATAGAGCCACTTGGGCGGAATAAGCCAAAGGTAAAGTAAACGATTGTTTTATATTACTGTCGTTGGGTTTGGAGAAATATTTGTAATATTTGTAGTTTCTGATTTTTAAAGAAAATTTAATTTAATTTGCAACCCTGAAATCATAAAGGCATTTCCAGCACTTTTCAATCCTCTGGCTGTTTACCAACACTGCACTTTTTGGATTTTGAGTGGCGTGAACATAAATACATTTCCGCACGCGTTGCCGGCAAACAAAAGGCAACGGCCTTTGTATTAATTTCAAGCCACCCTTCGCCCATGGAAAACCCCCCCCAAACCACCCACCCCCTTTCTGTGCTACACTCAAAAAAAAAACAGCCCGAAATCGCCATTAAATCGAGAAATTCGCCATGAATTTCAGTCGATGGCGATTTACCGTATTTTTTAGAAAGGAATTTTCTAAAATTTAGGAAAAAAATTCCTGAAAAGCAGAAATACCTTTCTAAAATCAAGAAAAGTTGCCATCAAATTGAGAAATTTTCCTAAAATCCAGAAAGTACTTTTCTTGAATATAGAATCTTTTTTCTTAAAATAAGAAAGGACTTTTTTTATTTTTAGAAAATTTTCTTTATTTAAATAAAATGCTTACATATTTATTTTACTATTTTATTTCCTAAACAAGAAAGGGAAAAGAAAATAAAAAAGACGAAAAGAAAATTATTAATATTTCCTAAACAAAAAAGGAAAAGAAAACAAAAAATATAAAAATAAGATTATATATATTTCCTAAACAAAAAAGAGAAAAGAAAACCAAAAAAAGAAAAAATAGCATTACAAATATTTCCTTAACAAAAAAAGAAAAGAAAACAAAAAAGATAAAAATAAAACTATTAATATTTATATTAAATATGTAACATATTATTATTAAAATTTACTTACTTACTGCCAAATTATCAACAATACCTGAAATTGAAATTATTCCTGCAATCGAAAATAAAAATTAATATTAGAGAAGGATGGTATTTGCGGCCTGCAATATTATTAATAGCCAAATCTATTAAAATAGTTTGCCCTTTGCTTACCATACATTTTTACTTACTTACCAAATTTATATTAAAATTTATTTCAATTGCTTACCTATGTATAAATTGCCTCTTAGAGGGATCGCACTTTAACTTTCTTAAATAGGCTCTACACAAACTTATTACTTTGAATGCTCATCCAAAACTGAGCGCAAGGGTTCAAGATGCAGCGCAACGCAAGCAACTCTCTCGCGAGAGACTGCATTTCCAAAACAACAACGCAATAAAAGTTACAGCTACGCACAAGAAAATTCTCGATCATACACACAAGCACACATAAACATATACATACATACGCCAAAAACTGTCAACGCGACGCGCCGCGGACTAACCCCATGTCTTCTTCTTTTTTGTTTCGAAGAAAGAATGAGAAGCATAACAGAAATAAAAAAAAGTTTTTCTTAAAGCTATGGTGATTTTCTATTTCTACTTTTCTGTTTTCAAGAAAAAATTTTTTTTTAATTCAGAAAAATTCTTTAAATTAAAAAAATTGTACCGTGTTTTTTATGGCGACTTTCTAGATTCTAGGAAGGGATGAAGTACATTTTTTCTTAATTTAATGGCGAAATTGCCATTAATTTAAGAAAACTTTTGGAGAGCAAACTAGGAAAAAACACCATTGATTTAAGAAAAAAAATCATTTTTCTAAATTTAAGAAAGGTTTTTCATAAAATTCTGTTTCTAAGGTATTTTTTCCTAGATTCAAGAAAACAATTTCTAAAATTCAGAAAATTTTCTAAAATTAGGAAAAAATTTCATTTTATGGCGATTTTCTAAAATTTAGGAAAAAAAATTTTTTGAGTGTATGAACTGAGCCCGTTGTAATGTGCGTTAATAAATTTGATTTTAGATTCTCTCTCGAGCCATCAACTTTAAAGTGTCGCTCAGCCAGCCCGCACTTGCCGAAAAAACACCACCCACCACTCCAGAATCTCGTTTTTATCAGTTTAATGGGCGGGTCGTAATGCAATTTGTAGCCCCCCCTCGGAAGCCTCTGTCTCTGCTGCTGTGTAAAGCAATTTTGATAAATTTATGTGGAATACGCTTTCATGATAAGCTAATTAAATTCAATCGCAGTAACCAACTTGCCCAAAAACCGAAATGCTCTGTCTCCCCAGCCCCCCTTTGCATTTGCCCACCCTTTTCCCACCCCGCCCCTGGCCACCAGCCTCCAGGCTCCTGATTTTGGTTTGGTTAAAGCTCAGCGATTGTTTCCATATCGTTGGGTAAACTAAAGTGGGAAAATTAGCGACAAGCGAATGATTTTTGGCTGAAGAGAAAATCAAAAGGAAAGCGAGGAATGGTGAAAAAGGTTAAGGTTTTGGATTAAGATTTAACTACATAATGCTAGGATATTAAAAACGCTGCATTAAAAACCTAATATGATTGGAGATTATTGCTGTGGAAGTTATTTTGTAGTTGGAAAACTTAATTTTGTTTATTAATTCTTGGAAATAATAGTTATAGCACCCATTTTTGTTCAAGTTACAGCAAAAAATCGATTAAGAAATATGTCAGATTTGTACCAAAAATCAAAATCCTGATTTTTCACCCAAAAACAATTAGTATTTTGGTCATAAAAATGGAAATAATGATCCAAATATGGAGTGTCCTACCTCGTTGAACTCGTTATTAAATTCCCAATCGATTGGCATTCAAACCTGGAAATTTTTTAATTTTGCCATTTTTCGCAAAAAATCATGATGGTACCCCTTATCAAAAATGTGAAAATTGGGTCAAATATTTATTTTTTTAAATCAGACGGAAAGTTTACTCATATTAATTATTAGGTTGTTAGCTGCTCAAAACAGTGCGCCTTTCTGATTTGGGGCCATTTTTGTCCAAATTACAGCAAAAAATCGATTAAGAAAAATTTCAAATTTGTGCCAAAAATCAAAATTCTGATTTTTCATCCAATTACAATTAGTATTTTGGTCATAAAAATGGAAATAATGGTCCAAATATGGAGTGTCCTACCTTGTTGAACTCGTTATTAAATTCCCAATCGATTGGCATTTAAACCTGGAAATTTTTTAATTTTGCCATTTTTCGCAAAAAATCATGATGGTACCCCTTATCAAAAATGTGAAAATTAGGTCAAATATTTATTTTTTTAAATCAGACGGAAAGTTCACTAATATTAATTATTGGGTCGTTAGCTGCTCAAAACAGTACGCCTTTTTAATTTGGGACAATTTTTGTCCAAATTACAGCAAAAAATGGATTAAGAAAAATTTCAAATTTGTGCCAAAAATCAAAATTCTGATTTTTCATCGTAAAACATTTAGTATTTTGGCCATAAAAATGGAAATAATGGTCCAAATATGGAGTGTCCTACCTTGTTGAACTCGTTATTAAATTCCCAATCGGTTGGCATTTAAACCTGGAAATTTTTAAATTTTGCCATTTTTCGCAAAAAATCATGATGGTACCCCTTATCAAAAATGTGAAAATTAGGTCAAATATTTATTTTTTTAAATCAGACGGAAAGTTCACTAATATTAATTATTGGGTCGTTAGCTGCTCAAAACAGTACGCCTTTTTAATTTGGGACAATTTTTGTCCAAATTACAGCAAAAAATGGATTAAGAAAAATTTCAAATTTGTGCCAAAAATCAAAATTCTGATTTTTCATCGTAAAACATTTAGTATTTTGGTTATAAAAATGGAAATAATGGTCCAAATATGGAGTGTCCTACCTTGTTGAACTCGTTATTAAATTCCCAATCGATTGGCATTTAAACCTGGAAATTTTTTAATTTTGCCATTTTTCGCAAAAAATCATGATGGTACCCCTTATCAAAAATGTGAAAATTAGGTCAAATATTTATTTTTTTAAATCAGACGGAAAGTTTACTGATATTAATTATTAGGTTGTTAGCTGCTCAAAACAGTACGCCTTTTTAATTTGGGACCATTTTTGTCCAAATTACAGCAAAAAATCGATTAAGAAAAATTTCAAATTTTTGCCAAAAATCAAAATTCTTATTTTCCGCCCAAAAACAATTAGTATTTTGGTCATAAAAATGGAAATAATGATCCAAATATGGTGTGTCCTACCTTGTTGAACTCGTTATTAAATTCCCAATCGATTGGCATTTAACCCTGGAAATTTTTAAATTTTGCCATTTTTCGCAAAAAATCATGATGGTACCCCTTATCAAAAATGTGTAAATTGGGTCTAAAATTAATTTTTTTAAATCAGACAGAAAGTTTACTGATATGAATTATTAGGTTGTTAGCTGCTCAAAACAGTACGCCTTTTTAATTTGGGACAATTTTTGTCCAAATTACAGCAAAAAATGGATTAAGAAAAATTTCAAATTTGTGCCAAAAATCAAAATTCTGATTTTTCATCGTAAAACATTTAGTATTTTGGTCATAAAAATGGAAATAATGGTCCAAATATGGAGTGTCCTACCTTGTTGAACTCGTTATTAAATTCCCAATCGATTGGCATTTAACCCTGGAAATTTTCAAATTTTGCCATTTTTCGCAAAAAATCATGATGGTACCCCTTATCAAAAATGTGAAAATTGGGTCTTAAATTAATTTTTTTAAATCAGACAGAAAGTTTACTGATATGAATTATTAGGTTGTTAGCTGCTCAAAACAGTGCGCCTTTTTTATTTGAGACCATTTTTGTCCAAGTTACAGCAAAAAATGGATTAAGAAAAATTTCAAATTTGTGCCAAAAATCAAAATTCTGATTTTTCATCGTAAAACATTTAGTATTTTGGTTATAAAAATGGAAATAATGGTCCAAATATGGAGTGTCCTACCTTGTTGAACTCGTTATTAAATTCCCAATCGATTGGCATTTAAACCTGGAAATTTTTTAATTTTGCCATTTTTCGCAAAAAATCATGATGGTACCCCTTATCAAAAATGTGAAAATTAGGTCAAATATTTATTTTTTTAAATCAGACGGAAAGTTTACTGATATTAATTATTAGGTTGTTAGCTGCTCAAAACAGTACGCCTTTTTAATTTGGGACCATTTTTGTCCAAATTACAGCAAAAAATCGATTAAGAAAAATTTCAAATTTTTGCCAAAAATCAAAATTCTTATTTTCCGCCCAAAAACAATTAGTATTTTGGTCATAAAAATGGAAATAATGATCCAAATATGGTGTGTCCTACCTTGTTGAACTCGTTATTAAATTCCCAATCGATTGGCATTTAACCCTGGAAATTTTCAAATTTTGCCATTTTTCGCAAAAAATCATGATGGTACCCCTTATCAAAAATGTGAAAATTGGGTCTTAAATTAATTTTTTTAAATCAGACAGAAAGTTTACTGATATGAATTATTAGGTTGTTAGCTGCTCAAAACAGTGCGCCTTTTTTATTTGAGACCATTTTTGTCCAAGTTACAGCAAAAAATCGATAAAGAAAAATTCCAAATTTGTACCAAAAATCAAAATCATGATTTTCCACCAAAAAAAAATTTAACTGAACCTGTTATCCTCATCCTTTGAACCATTACGGTTCAAGACCCGATAAAAAACAGTGTATTTGTGCCGATCCTAATGACGTTTATAGTATTATAAATTCCTAGGCCATCAAAAATGCGTGCTTAAAATCAGTTTAAAGCACTTCCAATTAGCGTCAGCCAACTAAAACAACCCAAAAAGTCCCTGTCACGATATGTAATGGAATGCAACATGATTTCACAGATACAATTCCGCCTGCAATCCCATTTCCAGAGCTGCAGGAAAATCCGTTGACGATTTGGACAAACACTGTGTAAATTTTGTGGAAAAACATGCGCCATTAACATAATTATAATTAGGCCCGACAAGCGAATTAAATTCAATTTTCATTATTTTTAATGAAGAATGCGCATGGAAAAAAAGCGCGGGGGAAAAGCGGAAAAGAGGCTGGGGGGCTTTTTCCACTAGTGGAAAAAACACGACCACATCAACATATTTATCGCATTTGGCCAACTCCGTGTCTTGTTGCATATGTTTGGGCGTTCATGCGTGAGCCCGATTTGCATATTAAACGCCGAACACGAGGATAACGATAATAAATCGAACCTAATGGCAGTCGGGGACAGGCGGTCACATTCGGGGAAAACATTCACGCGGTTATCGGGGCATAGCTATTTAAAGAGATCCTCTGGCTTATACCGAAATTCTATAGAAATCACCGGGATTTTAAAATCACTTCTAAAGGTGCCCAAAAGTATGCAACAATATTTGTTGAGTCCTTTATAAGTAGAGCTTTACAAATATCGACAGTTTGCTATTTTATTTGTGTTTTAACTTAAATTAATTTGTGCTTTTCCTTCAAAACATCGATATTTTGTAATCGAATTTGTCAAAATATCGGAAATATCGATATATTTCAAATTATTTTTCTTCTTTCGCTTTTCACTGACTTGGAGTCGTATTATGTGATTTTCAAGCCACAAATCAGCAACTCAAAGTGTCGTCGATCGCAAATATGCCGATCATCCCATCAATATTTGCCGGCACTTCATCAGTAGGTAAAGGTGATGCAAGCAAGGCCACAAATCTAGTTATGCAAGTCTAGTGAAAATATTTGGAGTCATTACAGAATGTGATTCGCGGCTGGCGAGCAAAAATCATAAAGGTAAATATGTTTTATGCTAACGAGTACAATGCCAGAGCAAAAGGTAAACATTGGGGCGGCTAGAAAGTTGGCAAATGAGTTTTAGGGGAAATATTTATCATCTGTCCCATGAGAGACACCTCTAAACAAAATAAAAAACAAGCTCTCTGCGTTTCAGATGCGATGTTTTGGCGCTTAATTAAGCAGATACCTGCAAACGCAATAGTAAGTGGCTGCTGGGGCTTTGATTCGCATTTGCCTTCTTTCACTTTGACCCACGCGAAGATTTGCATAATTCGGCCATCTAAAGTGTCTTGCCAATTTGGTGCACGAAAGTGAGTCGCCAGTGCGAAAAAAGAGAATCGCAAGTCGCGAATAGCAAATCGCGAAAACCGGTCGGTAGCCAAATCCAAACACCATGTTGAACACCTGTTGGGTGTTTTCCGCCCAGGGAGGCCAGCTGTTAGGAAACAGAGTTGCCAAGTAATCGACTTTCTAAATTGATTTTTTTTTTTTTAAATATTCAAATATTTGTAAAGTGGTTTAAAGATCAGTTTATTTATTTTTGGAAATGCTTAGAGGTATAAAAGAATTAAGAAATATTTATTAATAAATTTGGTTCTATTACAGCTGTTAAAAATAGAGTTGTCACTCCACTTTCTAAGTACATTTTTTTCAAGAAAAATATTCAAATATTTTTAAGCAGTCCAAAACAGCAGTTTATTTATTTTAAAAAATGCTTAAAGATTTTCACTGAAATATTTTGATTTTTAATAAATTTAGTAATATTTCAGCAGTTAGAAAGTAGAGTTGCATTTCTTCAATGAAGAATATTTATTTTATTAATTTTGATTATTCCTAAATTTAAATTTTTACATTCACCACTGATCTGCAGTTTAACCTTTGGACCTTTAAGATTAATTGCCTCCACTGATTAGGTCTCTCGGAAAAATCGGTGCATTAGTTTATACACCTCTTGGGTCAGCGAATGTCATCGGAATTGAAATTTGGAATGGGAATGGTAATGGGAAGGAAGATGGGGGCGAGCATTTCTCTTCGCTGTGACCCACATTTCGAGCGTATATATAGTAGCCTCGGGGCAGAGCATTGTCATCAGTTTACGAGCTCAGCTCCCCAATCCCACTTCGTCCATCGCCAAGTGCCAGTTCAACCCAAGCGGAACCGACAACAAGATGAAGGTAAGTTCGAGGATCCATAGGGGTAATCCATACTTTAACTCCGTTTTCGTCTCTAGGTTTTCGTCTGCCTGATTGCCTGCTTTAGCCTGGCCCAATCCGGATATATCGGCGGTGGTGGTGGCGGCTGGTCTTCCGGAGGAGGAGGTGGTGGTTGGTCCTCCGGTGGTGGTGCTGCCCCTCCCACCATTGTCAAGGTCATCAGCGAGGAGGCTGGCCATGGCGGCTGGTCCTCCGGTGGATCTGGCGGTGGTTGGTCCTCCGGCGGTGGCCATGGGCCTGCCGAGGAGCTCAAGATCATCAAGGTGATCAGTGACTCGGGTCACTCGCATCATGATCACTCTCATGATCACGGCCACGGTCACAGCCACGGCTCGGAGGTGAAGATCATCAAGGTCATCCAGGAGGAGGACCACAGTCATGGTCATGGCCACGGCTACGACTACTCCAGCGGAGGCGGAGGTCACCACACCGAGGATGTCAAGATCATCAAGCTGATCAGCTCCGGAATCGCCGAAGGCGGTTGGTCCTCCGGTGGCTCGGGAGGCGGTTGGTCTTCCGGTGGAGGCGGTTGGTCCTCGGGAGCTCCCAGTGGTGGCTGGTCCTCCGGCTGGAACTAAGGAGATCCGAGGATATCCCAAGCAGATCTAAGTCCCCAGGCAATCCAGTGCGTTGATGTCAACTCTTTTGTTCCTGTTGTACGAGTTGCACGGCGATATTGGCTCTTTTTTTTCTGATGCTACGAAGTTATGTTTAAGATAGTGCACACTTTTTGTGTGTGCGCTTAGAGACTATTAGTTTTTTTTGTATTTTTGTTAATTGTTTACAAAATATATATGAAGGAAAAAAAACATAAACCTCTGTCTGATTCTTTGTCTATCGCTTGGGAAGCCCCAATAAGTGATTACTCATGTTTGGGGGTTTTTTAAGAGCATCTTTGTTTCGCCGGTTTCGCTTTCCACTTAACCCATTTGGCGACACTCGAATGTTTGTTATTACAAAATATATTCCAAACCAGTTTGTCAAATCATATTATATCATCGTAAATGGGTATGAAAATTACTTGGCAATTTTTTAAGTAGTTTTAAATTATATGACAAATTTTTAACAATAACATTGTTAATTTGCATTTCGTTATTAACACTTGACATATTTTTCTATGACTTAATAGAGTTTCTATAAGTGATATTTTTCGTAATAAAAGTTATTTATAAATTTTACAATTTCCATTTTTTTAACCCCCAGTTCGCAATGGGTTAAGCTCAAGGTTAGATCGTGTTAAGCAGTCGCTTGGCAAAGGGAATGAAACCATTACCAGACTTGTAATTATGTCCATTCTGACCATGCTGTGAGATAAGTAATTCCCCCACCAAAACATATAATTGCGGATGCGTCTCGGTTTTGTTTTGAATTTCCATCATGAGTTAATTTGTTGTGTATTTTTGATGGTGCCATAACTAGTTTTGTATGGAAACCGAAAACGGATTTAAGTCTTTCGGTTCTTCTTGTTTTTTGTTTTTATTTACAAATTCGTGAGCTCCGGAGTTTTTTTGGTCTGCTTCAACATACATATTTTATGCCTTAATTAATGGATACTCAGACGATGGGGTGACTAATTAAGATTGTATATACTTAATCCCATGCATATTTACTAACTCACCACCGATTCGATCTGCATTCGATTTTCCAGCCCCAAGATATTTCTCAAATGTCAAATATAACTGACTTTAATGGCTACCGAATGGTTACGTAAATTTATTTCTAGACTCCGGATATTATGTGTTATATTTAACTGCTTTATGCAGCTGTGAATATCATGAGAAATAAACATTTATTAGGATGCTATGATATAAATCATAATAAAAAATGTGGGCAGCAAAAAATAAATATTCATCAAAAATAAATGCCTTCCGATTATGTTAAATACAAAACCCTAAAGGTAATTGTTTTCTTTGCAAATGCATTTCATTTATTTATTTTTGATCAAGAAGTCAGACTTGGCCTTAAAAAAAATAAACATACAAAATATAAATATTAACTAAAATATATAAACTTTTTTTTAAAAAGGAGCTTGTATTTGTATTATTTATTAATATTTTCTTTCGAAATATTCTTTAGAATGGTTTTCCTTGATAATCCAATCTCGAAATTCGATCATTACGTTTTTCGTGACGCCAAAGGCCATTCCAGACGAACATGGAAAATCACCGACAATCAGCGGGAAATGTATGGCTCATCTATCAGATCGAGAAGTGAAGGTTGCCTTTGGATTTGGATTTGCTTTTGGCTTTGGCCAACATTTTTAACCGAATCGAGTTGGCGGTACGGACAATTAATAAGCATTCTGTTTGACCCATCGGGCCAAGAGTTAATGGCGCCCCGATCGCGTTGGCTGATTCAATCAAGATCGGAATTGTGTTGGGTGCAGAGATGGCAAAAAACTATATAGTCCGAAGAAAATCAAAGTAGTTTGGTGACTACACATCATGACCTCTTAAGATATAATCGAATAATATTAGTTTTATTTATTAAATTTACTTATTTATTTAATCTCAGGTTAAGAGGTGGTTATAAATTGTCTGTTACCCGTAAGGTTACTTTTAATTTATTTTAATATATTATTTTATATATTATATCCATCACTAGCCAGTGCGATCGCTACCTGTTTATTGGATCATGCTGCGGGCTGGCTATTGTTTAATATTTTTGCAACTTTGTGTCGATTTGGGTGAATTGCATAACAACGAGCTGAAAATGCGCTATCAAACGGTCTCGTCTCAACGGGGCAAGTGCAGTATCGTATCGCTCTGGGGAAGGGTTTCCTAGGCCCCTGCAAGTTGGCCCACTTGACAGCTCCACAGCTTCGACTGCCTGGATTGCAACACAGAGACCGAGACATAAATTAGCTGGAAGCCCGGTGAAGCCGCGGGTGAAGATCGGATGGAATGGTTTAGCATGGTGTGGGGTGGGGTTTTAGGGATGGGATGGGTTGCGGTGGGGTGGGGTCAGGGCCGTTGCCCTCATGCAGACCAGACAGCTGGAAGTGGAAGTGGTAATGGTAATGATGATGCCGAAACTATCTCCGAACGAAGCATCGCGTGGACCAGCAATTAGTGTGTCATACACACAACCGGACTCCACACAGTGGACACACCATTTTTAATATGATTTAAGGGGGGAAAATAAGGGATTATATAAGCAAATCTGAAGAAAATATAAAATAAATACAATCAAATTTTGATAATTATTTAAATTTGTAATTAATTAAAAAAAATATACTAGATTAAGACGTTATGTGCTTTTTGTCGTTAGTCTCTAAGGGAGAAGATTCAATAAATAAAATACTGTTTAAAAATGAAAAGGAATGAAGTGGTCAGTTCTAAAAAAAATAACTATAAATAACTTATTCGGTTTTAAAATTTAAATTTACAATCAGATACTTCACTTAAAAGAAGAAAATATTTCCACCAGCTAAAGATTATGAGAAGCGCGTAGAAGGGCGTGTTTTAACAAAAGGTTTAAATTATTTTTAATGAAAATGTCAAGAAGCTGGCAAAAGCCACTTGTTACTTTTTAGTGGGGTTTTACGCAAGGTTTCACACCATTTTTTTTAAATTAAAAGTAGTTTAAATGAAGATTTCCACTAGTGCTTATCCGTTTTGCTCGGTTTGCACTAGACCCAGACCCACTGTGCGCCGCAGCAGTTGGGGCAGGGCAGGGTTAAGTGAGCCAAGCTGGTTACCGGGCATCCGAGCATTCGAGCATTCGAGCACTCGAGCCATCGGGCCATAAAAGCAGCGGCCAAAACGCTGCAGACCACAGTCGAAGATCGCCCTTCCATCTCGACACAGTCGCAGTTCTTCTCCAGGCAATCAATCTCAAAAAAACACGTCGACATGAAGGTGCGTCCAGTGGTGGCCTTAAGTGCTGCGGATTAACACTTGCGAAGAAAGCGAAAATTAATTTTTTTTGTGATTACCTACTTGGTTTTTTTTTCTGTGTATTTTTGTGATTTTTTTTGTGCTGATGAGGAGTCGAATTAACGCGTTTCCTGCCCATCTCTTGCAGGTTTTCGTCTGCTTGCTGGCGGTGTGCAGTATGGCCCATGCGGGATTCCTGGGCGGCGGAGGAAGTGCAGTTAGCTCCGGCTGGTCCTCGGGCGGAGGAGGAGGAGGAGGATATGGCGGTGGCTACAGCGGCGGCCACGGAGGAGGAGGCTACAGCGGAGGCGGCGGTGGCTACGGAGGCGGCGGCTACAGTGGAGGCCACGGAGGAGGCGGCGGTGGCACGGTTAAGATCATCAAGGTGATCACCGATTCTGGAGCAGGCGGCGGCTACGGAGGCGGTGGCTATGGAGGAGGTTATGGAGGAGGCTCATCCGGTGGCTACAGCGGAGGTCACGGCGGTGGCTGGTCCTCAGGTGGCTACAGCGGTGGTGGCGGAGGAGGTGGATATGGCGGCGGTGGCTACGGAAGCGGTGGAAACATCAAGATCATCAAGGTCATCTCCGATTCCGGCTCGAGCGGCGGCTACGGTGGTGGCTATGGCGGTGGTTCCGCCGGTGGCTACTCCTCCGGCGGCTACTCCTCCGGTGGCCACTCCTCCGGCGGCTACTCCTCCGGTGGCGGTTGGGCTCCTCAGGGCGGCTGGGCCCAGAGCAGTTGGTAAACGCTCTTCGTTGGTCAACGGATGCTATTTTGTTACTGTTTCTTAACGACCTTAATTGTAAATACTTCCCAACATTAATGAATAAATAAACAGAGTTGAGCCATTCCACCAAAAAAAAATAATTATCAATTATCCAAGCAGCTAGAGATTTTGAGAAGCGCGTAGAAGAGCGCGCTTTAACCGAAGTTTAAATTATTTTTAATGAATATGTCAAGAAGCTGGCAAAAGCCATTTTATTACCTCTTCTCGGGGTTTTACGCAAGGTTTCTCATCAAAAAAAATAATTATCAACTATCCCAGCAGCTAGAGATTTTGAGAAGCGCGTAGAAGGGCGCGTGTTAACCAAAGGTTTAAATTATTTCTAATGAAAATGTCAAGAAGCTGGCAAAAGCCTCGTGTTACTTTTTAATGGGGTTTTACGCAAGGTTATTATCTTATTTACCCTCTTAAAATTTGTTTGAAGATTGCCAAGCTGTAGTTAAACTACCGTTTTTATTACCGTCCAACTAAACAAATAATCTCTTAATCGTGCACTATGAATTTACAAAACGTAGATAGCTGTATTCAAGGGATGCCAAATGAAACTCTAACTCGAATCCTTGGCCAGGAGGCGCCGGATGTCCTCCTGCTCGGCTGCCTCCGCGTAGCTCTGACCCTCGGGCGTCCTCTCCGTGCGACTGGCGCCCATCTGCAGCAGGAACTCGACGCAGCGCGTGTGACCCTCCCAGATGGCCGCCAGGAGCGGCGTGATCCCGTACTTGTCCTTGCGATCCACCTCCGCCCCAATTCGCACGAAGAACTTGAGCAGCTTCAGCTGGCCAAAGTCGGCGGCATAGTGCAGGGGAAAGCGGACGCCCATCTGATCGTTGACATTATGACAGCCGGCCAGGAAGAAGCGCTCCACCTCATCGTACTCGCCGTGCTTAATCGTCCAGATGATGTCCTCAAAGCTGCCCATCGCTAACTAACTTTTTCTTTCTCAGTGTATTTTCCTATATTTTCTTCCAATGCGAAGTGATTCGGTCAAATCGTGTGATTTGAATAAAGTCTGGTTAGCTTCCAAGTTGAAAGCTTGATGCTTTGTTGCTTAGTTTCTAAAAACAGCCCTTTCCTTCCTCAAAACTATTAAATAATATGCTCAATGAATCTGTCAGAGATTCCCGATTCTCCCTCGCCGCCGTCATAAAGTTGTCCCCGCATTTTATTTATCGATGGTAGCCCACAAAATTTGACAGTTGTCAGGTGCCGCTGTTGCTGGCAATGTTTTATTTTACATTTCTGTTTTCCCTTTCTTTTTTGTAGCGCCAGTTTTTGGTTTTTTGTGTTGTGTTAACCCTTCGTTAACCCCATACGCATGTCGGGCCATCTGTCCCCATCCTCCGCCCGTGTGTACACTCTACATATAGTACATAGATCCCGCCACCGCCCACCAAAACCGACAGCTTCCTACGCGCCAGACGCAATTTGTATGCAAATTTCCATGAGAATCTCAACACATGCAATAACAACAACACAAAGGACATAGGAGCACAGCAGCAGGAGCAGCAGCAGCAGTGGCAACAAAAAATTGACTGAGCATGAATGCAGAGCGGGGGGTTTGGGCAACCAATTGGTTACAAATACATAATAAGAAATGGACAGAAATAAAGGCGAGAGGGAAAGAGCATGGGGGAAGTTGCTATTGCGAAAGTGAAATGTTAAAAAGTGTCCAACAAGTAGGAATCTAGAGGAGTGCAGATTTTGAGAAGCGCATAGAAGGGCGCGCTTTAACGAAATGCATGTGGCCCACAAGTAGAGATGTTGAGAAGCGCGTAGAAGGGCGCTTTTGAGCCAGAGGTTAGTTGCTAGCCGAATTAACCCGCTAAATTTGGGCGTGGCAACCACTCACACACACACGCACACTCTAAGGCTCAGTATAATAATAGTCAAGTAGCGGGTGCCGGAAATAAAAATAAAAATAAAATTAACTTCAATTGTTCTGCTGCTGGCACTTAGATAGTGTGTGGTATTCGGTGGCTGGAATGGGCTTTCCTAGGGGCCAAGGGGAGGTTACAGGGAGGGGGGTTTACCGAAGCCACTTTCTATGCAAATTTTTATGTGTTGAATGCATTTTGTTGGATTTAACATTCTCGCTGATTTTTTGGTTTACATTTTTGCATATAAATGAGGGCAAACTTTGCTTCGCCCCGGTCTAGAGGAAAGCCCAGAAAAGGGGCGTGGCCCACACACACACAGAGAGAGAGAGAGAGACACACACAAATTAGAGGATTAAGTAGCATGCTCCTTTCCCATTTCCACTTTCCACTTTCTCCTTTCGCCGGGGCTCTTTTGTCTCAGAAGAAGAAGCCGAAGCAACAGCAGCGGCGAGACAATTACGCTAATTCGCCTGAAATTGTTTTGCATTTTCCAAACCCGAACCCTAGACCTACCACCCATTTTCCCCACCCCCACCTTCCACCCAATTTCCACCCACTTTCCTGGCAATGACAATGACTACGACTGCATACATGTGTGGGTGGAAAGCAGAATCTTTCCATCGCTTGTTTAAACAGTTAAATTTGATTGCGCTGTAAATAAAGAAGAGAGAGAGAAAACTATGGGCGGAAAACCCCTTATAATATCCGCACCGAAGGAAGTTTACTTAATTGTGCAACAATTTCTTAAACCCCCCCCCCTCTCACCACCCATAAATCGCAACGTTCTGCTCGGTCTAATTAAAAGATAAGAATACACATCAAAGAAGCGCTCAAGTAAGATGGAACGCCCCACAATGGATTGACAAATAGGCTTTTACTCGGTTATTAAGGGGTACATATTTATTTATATTACTAGGGGAAAATCCCAATAGATCACTGGAATTTTTTGAAACTACGTTCTTTATTTATTTTTCTGTACCATAAATAAGGGCAGCCGTCCGTCAGTCCAACTATTAAAGCAGCTGGTGAAAAAAGAAAACAGATAAATAAAAACCGAAATGAATGGAAAAATAGGAAAAACAATTCACTCGCCTAGAACGAATTTCCCTGAAATTGTGCACATTTCCGCGCCAACATACCAACATCGGTAGCATCGGTTGGCCTTTTTCCCACCCACTTTTGACTTTTCCCATAAATAAACATCACAATTATCATAGGTAAACAACAAAATAAATACGGCGAAAAACACGGGAAAAACAAAAAAAAGAGCGAAGAGGAGCAGCAATTCAATTTCCATAGCTTTTCGCGGTCCGACTGTTTACATTTTCAGTTTTCAGTTTTCGGTTTTACGAGGTTTTCCAGGGCTCGCGGGCTCGAGGGGGCTGAGAACTTCGCCCAAGTCGCCAACTTTAAGTTTAATTGTTGCTGCTCTCGCAGTTGATTGCTTAAAATTCATAATGATAATAATAATAATAGTGCGCTCTTCACTAATTGCAGCAGCAGCAACAGCGGCACACAAACACTCGAATTGTTCACTTGAGCAGGGGCGGCGAGGAAAGGGGGCGGAGCACTTAAGTCAAAGTGAGAGAAACTTTTCAGCGCCAGTCGAATGGGCCAGTAGATAGGAAAATTCGCAGGACGAAGGACGAGGAGCTGGCAGGGATATGCCCATTCACTCATTCATTCATTCATTCGCCCATTCAACCATTTTGCCGCTTGCATTCAGGCAAAATTGTTCCACAAAGATACGAGTAACGAGTGGCGAAAGGGGAGGGGGGACAGAGGAAGCCAGCTCGATGGAACGTGGGCTAGGTTATCCTAGCTGGTTGAAGGCACTGCAAAAAATTAGATATGAATGTGAATTATATGAGTGGGATCGAAAGATTAGACGAAAATTCTGTCTATTTTTGGGGAATTTTTTATCGTAATTTGCACAATTCAAGGCCCACAGCTAAAAACTGCCAAAATTTGTCCAAAAATTGTCCAAAACCAAAACCAATTACTAATTTGTACTTCTTATAAACCTATTAATTAATTTCAGTCATTTTCCGCCTGATTTAAGAAAAATTAATTTTGGACCCAATTTTCACATTTTTGATAAGGGGTACCATCATGATTTTTTGCAAAAAATGGCAAAATTTAAAATTTTCCAGGTTTAAGTGCCAATCGATTGGGAATTTAATAACGAGCTCAACGAGGTATGACATTATAGTTTTGGACCATTATTTTCTTAGTTTCGAGCAAAATTCGGCAGAAAATCAGTATGTGGGTTTTTTAGTAGTGGTTTTTTACTGACATTGGCTAACTAATATTTTTCTATTTAATTACCAATTCAAACTTACATTTTAATGTGAATTTTCCCAGTGTATATCTTTTCGCCAAGCAGCAATGGGACACAGAGAGAAAAGGGGACACAAACAGAGCGCCCAAAACACTCCAGCCCATTCACATCTCGAGTGCACTTCATTGCTGTCGCATCTACCCAATCCTCGTCCTCGTCCTCGTCCTTGGGACCCTGGCTCCCTAGCTCCCTGGCTCACTGGATCTGTGGATCTCTGGATGCCTGGGTGCTCGACTCACAGCGAGTCCTTGTTTTGAAGTCCTGGCTGAGCGTTGAGAACGTCGAATGCCGCGGGCGCTGCTTAACTTTAACTTGAACTCTAAAATAACAACCTTCCGTTGTTTTTGGCTTGTTTAGTTTTCGTATAATTTCCTTGCAGGTATTTTCATTGCCCCATCCACCCACTTAGCCACCCACCCATGACAGCTGAGGAAGGACAATGGCAGGGACATTGACAGCGGTTCGGTTCGGGAGCAGGACTCTCGCCCAGCGGGCATTCAACCAGCTGCCAGTGAATAAGTGAGTGAATGACTCACTGATTGAGCGAATGAATAGGCGAGCAGCAGATACTCGCAAATTAAGCTTAAGCGGCGAATGAATAAGTGAGTGAATGGGTGAATGAATCAAGTGACTGGCCGAGAGTCCATTCAATACTTAAAAATCGAAGTGAATGTATTGAAATCTAAATAAATACTTTCCTGCTTTATTCAATAAATTCGTTTCGTTCAAGAGTCATTAGCCATTGCATTCACTGGCTCTCCAGGATTTATTCACAGCCAGGACTCCTTCAAAGAATAAATAATTTGTGATGTGATTGTGATTGTGATTGTGAGTGGGTGAATATATATATGCATGTGTGAAAATCGCATCGACTGGATAAATCGAAGCAGATTGCGTAGTCGGGAGGAGAGGGATTATAGGGGAGGGGGAGCTGTGATCAAATCAGGACACTCGATTACTCATTCACTGCACTCATTACACTTGATGAGTGTTTGGCATTCATTTGCGAGCTGCTCTGCTTATCTTTATGCAACTTTGCTGTGCTGTCCCCTTGACTTCCCCTACTTGTTCATTGCTACTTAGGATCTGACCCCTCCTGAAACCCCTCCCCCTCCCCTCAAGCCACTGGCCGCAACCCCCTGCTCAATTTCAAGGAAATGAAGGAGACTGCAAGTGCTTTTCCCCAATTTCCCTGCAGCAACTACTCCCCACCCCTCACCTTACCTGATCACCCCTCCACCAACAGCCATCCAATCCCAAGGGCATTATCAGACGGTGTTCGTTGTAAATGTTGGGAATCCTGGTGCCTCCCTCGAATGCCCCATACCATCCTCCATCCTCCATCCTTGTCGCTCCCGTCCAGCTGCTGTGTTGTCATAATAGCATGTGCCACGCCTTCCCAAGCAGTCGCCGAGGGCGGTCTATAATAAAAATAACAACTTAACTAAGTAGACGATGCTATATAACAGTCTACACTGCAAATAACATGGACTACTAGTTCTATTGTTAAGTTACCTAAATGGAGTTGTGTTTTATCTTTAATAATAAAGATATTAAAAAAAAAAAATCATAGTATTTAGTATTTATCTTAAGAACAAAAAATACTTTCTAATTTACTAGTATTTTTAAGGGAAATTTTTATATATATTTAACTTTAGTAATGTTAAATTAATGTCATATTAATAAAATTGAAAATATATTTGATTTTTATATTTTTAAAATATTTTAAAAATATTGTATTCCTCTTTTTCTCTGCTTTATCCATCTCTTCTTGGATCTCTCTACATATTTGTTGCCTTGACAATCAGTTTAGTGGGTGGAATTGGGAGCGCTGCATCATCAGGCAGTTCTTGTCAAACTGTAAGCCGCTTTTGTGCATCAGCAGTGGCAGCAATAATAATAACAACAACTACAGCAACAACAACAACAATAGTCGTTTAACAAGCAACAACCAAAAAAAGCAACAACAACAACAGGTGCATAAGGAAACCCGTTAAGCTGCGCAGTCAGCGGTTGTCGGTTGTTGGTTGTCGTTGTTTCGGTTACGTTTTAAAGTTTCCTTTTATCTAAGATGAATAATCTAGCAGCCATCCCACCCCCTTTTTTCCACCCCATTCTCATCAAGGTTGGGTGGTGTTCGGGTGGATGCTGATCCACCGCAACCACAACCGTCGCACCTTTTTACATTTTTATTGTGGCTT
Source organism: Drosophila prostipennis (assembly GCA_037075205.1). Classification (NCBI taxonomy): domain Eukaryota; kingdom Metazoa; phylum Arthropoda; class Insecta; order Diptera; family Drosophilidae; genus Drosophila; species Drosophila prostipennis. The sequence continues at coordinate 758,167 of JBAMCJ010001283.1, read as the reverse complement.
TTGGATACCCTGCACCCACGGACCGCAGTAATCGGGGTCCCCTGAACTGGACAATGAAAACGAAACATCCCTAACGAAATTTTAAAACTATGCTATGAGGAAATTGAAAGTATAATTTAAAATAAAATAAAATTTCAAAATGTATTAGGCAATTAAATTTCATCTTTAAAATGAGTACATACTATCCTAATAATCAGATTTGCATACATTCCCTAACATATTTTTTAGAGAGGAGCAGAGATAATATTAATAATTTTATACATATTTATTATTCGTATTGAATATAATATTTCTATAGTATACCCCTGATATTTCATATATTTCATACATTTTATCTATAATAATCTGATTTGCATGCATTCCCTCACTTATTTTTTAGAGCGAAGCAGAGATAATAATAATAAGTTTATACATATTTATGATTTATATTCAATATAATATTTCTATAGTATACCCCTGATATTTCATATATTTCATACATATTATCTATTATATTATAGAAGCAGAGATAATATAAATAATATTATTATTATTTATAATTCGTATTCATTATAATATTTCTGTGGTATATAAATTAAAAGATTGTTTTGTTTTCTTATATGTACTGAGATCCTAACTCAATGGGTATCCCCAGGATCGCCAGGTGAATCTCGTCCACCTGCTTACACATTATGCTCCTCCTCTTCTTCTTCTCGATGGCCATTCAGAGGCAGAGCGATAATCCAGAAGCATCTGTAGCCAGGTAACCCCCATTACACCCCCCCCCCCTTTCGAGAAGGTCGTTTGGCCAGGGGGGTTTGGGGGTGAAACCACCTGCTTGCCGCTGGCCAAAAGCTTAATCCTTGTGCGGAAATAACGTTACGCAGCCAGAGTTGCCACAGTTGCCAAAGTTCTTTTTGTTTCTGGCTCGAGTTCTTGTTTTGTTTTGTTTTTCTTTGGCCACCGCATTGTTGTTGCTGTTTAGTTAACTCAATAAACGCAAGTGGCTAAGAGGGGCGGAGGGGAAATAATCTTTTCCAAACCAACCACACCCCTCGAGTTTCCATCCCCCTCCCCATCCTCCTCTTCCCGAGCCACTGGAAAAGTGCTGACATTTGCGGAAAATTTCCTCATGCTCATTTACTTGTTTACGTTATTTCTCATTGTCGCCGGACTGTTTGTTGTACTCGGTGTGTGTTTGTTGTGGCTGGTTGTTGCTTTTGCTGTTGCTGTTGATGTTGCCTCTGCTGTTGCTGTTGACAATTACACAAAAAACTGTTAGCATTTACCACAAACATACGGCCATAGTCAGCAGCAACAACAACAACGATGGTGGGCCAAGGTTTGAATAGATGGAAATCAGCGAAGATGAGGAGGAGCCCATTTACACTGAGAGAAGTTAGGGGCCGAAAGTCATCTTAAGATGCAATTCCCTTATTTTTATATCTTTATTTTCCCTTATTTTTTTTTTTTAGAAAACCTATTGTATCTTTTCAATTTCTAATTAAATAAATTAATTATGATCAAGAAAATAACATTAATAAATGTAATTAAATATTTTAAAATACATTTCCAGTTCATTGATCAACACCATAATATTTTCCATAAATCTAAGAAAACACATAATATTTTTTTCCAGTGTAGCGACTTTGGCAGACGACAGTTTCATGTCAACAGAAACAGAAACAGCAACTGTTCGCCTGGCCACGAAGAGAAAATGGCCAGTAGTCAGCACTTTTTGGTCATAAAAGCTGAGCTCCAAATGGGTGACCCCCCAAAACCCCAAATTCCAACCCCCTGCCACCCCCCCTACCCCTACTAACCACCCCCAACCCTCGCCGAAGGCCGCCTATCCATTAAAACGTTAAAAGCTTCTTGAGAACGCGTAAAAACTATTTGGCTATCTGGCTCCAGCACTTTTCCATGCCTCCAACAACTGGGCATTACGACCACCGATTTCGCCCAGACCCAAGCAATCCTTCGACTTGCTCCTTAAGGTCCTGCCGCCTCCTCCTCCTCCTCCTCGTCGACTGCGTAACATCATTAAAACTTGAATAATCAGCTATCCGTCTCTTTCGGCGGCAAAAGAGGAAGAACAACAACAAAGTAATTCACTTTTCCGTTTGCAATTTGGTGCGATTTTTCGGGGAAGGGGCTAGTTTTATTTGGTTTTCTGTCTGGGCCAAGGAAACAAGTCGGGAATTGGGTTAGGAAAAGCAGCGAGGCGGGGGGAGGTGGGTAGTGTGTGAACGCCTGAACAATGGAATATTAAAGTAACAACCGAAAAACTTGGAAAATAAACAGTTGCGTTCAAAATTTGAATAGCACAAATTGGTATTTCACTTTTCCGTTCAAATATGCCCATTTTTTATAGTTATTGACTCAAAAGGAAACAAATTAACGTCAATGGGAATGAATAAAATGGGAATTTCCATTTGAAACAATTGCCAAAACAAATTGGGAGGGAAAAACAAATAAATAGAATTGTGAGTCCATTAAAATGTTGTGAAAATATGAGGGCGTATTTTTTTATTCCACAACAACCTACATAAAATTTGGAATTTGTAAAGACGAAGCGAGAAACTGAATTAAATAGGTAGACAATTAGAATATTCCGAATTTCAGCAATGACCCTACGAAAAATTCAATAATCGAATAATTACCCAAAAAATTAAATAAAACAAGCAAAAATTCAATTGTGAATATTCATCAATGCAAATAGTTGAGTTGAGTCGAAAAAGCAAGGATCACGAAAATAAAGCACATTTTTCAGCAAATTTCCAATCGAATGCATTTGAATGTCCGACACGCGAAGGCCGCAGAAGGCGTAAAGTGTGGGCGGGGCATATGAATATTCATGGCATTGAAAAAAAAACAATAATCACGGGTGCCGCCCCCTCGATTTACCCAACATCCCCCGCCCTTTCTCACCAATCGATTGGCCATCGATAAAGATTTGTGCCCCTTTCGCGAACGGAAATGATTGCCGAATGGCAAGTAAACAAAATAATTTATCATTTTGGCGGAAGTCCTTGCCTGGAGATGTCTAAAAGGAAATGCGCCTGCCGGGCCCGAAGCGCCGTGGAAAACCCCCTGGAAAAACCCACTGGAAAAACATCCGAAAAACCAAAAAAAAAAAAAGAGTAAGCAAGGGGAAGCCAAACTTTGGCGCAAACAAAATTAACGGTAATAACTTGGACTTGGCCAAGCGAGAAAAACCCAAAAAAAAACCCAAAAGCGAGGAAAGCGTTCCGCTGCATTTGCATGTGTGCGTGTGTGTGTGTGTGTGTAAGGCAGGGTTGCCACGTTCTGCGTTGAGCAAATAACCATAATGAAGTTTGCAAAGTTTTTTGACACATGCAACACCCCAGGAAGCCGGAGAAAAATATATAGAATAAAAAATGGGGCAGGGGTGCAGACCAATGCACTGAAAAAAAATTATACATATTTATTTTATAATTTAAAATTTTATAACCTAGTGTTTTTTTGTTTTTTTTTTTAAGGAAACCACAGAAATCTCATACACTTAAAACATTTATATTGTTGCATACTTTTAGACACCATTTTAGGTGATTTCTGTTTGGCGAAGAAAAGGACTGCATTTTAAGCCTCTTGAAAACTGTGAATCTTTGTTTTCGGTGTAGTCGCATGTCCTGCAGGTCCACGGCCTTTTGCCTCCTTGCTTTTTGGCCACGGCCAAAAGTGTTTTGCGCGACTAGCAAATATTTGCAAAGTGGCAAACAGAACTTGGACCAAGGACTGCGGATCCAGGATCCAGGACGCAGGACGCAGGATGTGGATGTAAGGCACCCTGCTGAGCTCAACGATTTGGCAGGGAGATCCAGACCCCCAAAAGGTCCTTGTTTTTTACCCCAGCGAAAATATTATTTTTATTAATGCTCGTCTGGACTTTGCTCTCGCCCAGGCGAAGACGATGAGGACAATGATGATGGCGTCGTCATCTGGGGTGAAAATGTGTTTTATATTTGTCAAATAAACGCAGCCGATGACGAAAAAAAAAAAACTGAAAGAGCGAAAAGTATTGGGTGCAAAGTTTTCCGTTCGTTATTCCGCTTTTTCGTATGGTTTTTCCCCGCTGCTTTTTCCTTGGGCCGTCGCCACAGGAAGCGGAAATCGTGCGTGTAATTGAACGGACATTGAACGAAACTTTCGGCGCAAGGTTGCGACGCCTTGGAAAATTGGGGGTCGCCGGAGGCAGGAGGGTCGGGTCACCATTTGCGGTCAATTTTACGGGCGCTGTAAAAACAAAACAGCATCGAAGAGCAAAAGCATCGGCAAATGGCCAGCGAATACAAATAAATATTGAGATAGGCGAATACATTTTGTATTTTTATGCTTCGCATATTTTTTACGACCCATGGGATTCTTTTTTTTGGAATGGACCGATGGGGGAGGTCCTTCGAAGTGGTTTTAGTGCCCTGCAGCTGGGTCCTTGAGCGGTGGCGGCCATATCGCAACTTTGCAGATCGTTTCGGGGGTCTAAAATAAAACAACATTCTCACAATCCCCGAATATCTAGTCATCATCTCGGCAAAAATTATGAAACGAATAAAATTCAAGTATCGCATTAAATTGATAACCAGAAATAGGGAATTTATTGAGGGTGTCGCAAAGTATGCAACAATTTATTTCTAAAATAGAATTTTTCTTAAAAATAATAACTATTAATTTCTAAAATGTATCTTTCCATCGGCAAATCCGTTTAGTAAAATTCCCAGAAATTTCCAAGCAACAGTTGACGGCATTTCCAGCGCCACAAAAGCCGTGGCCAAAATAATGTCTAAAGCCAGTCGTCGTCAGTGCAATCCGTCAGTTGTTTTTCGCCGTGGGCGCGACTGCTCAATTAACAAAATGACAGCGGGAAGGGGGCGTGGCAGACAAAGGAGGTGCCTTCGGGGGCCTTCAAGAAGACAGCAAAAGCAAAAGGCACGGCAAATGTCAAAAGTGTTTTCTAATTTGCGCAACACTCAAAAAACGGAGGGCAAAGCGGGGGAATAACAACAAAGGCAACAAATAAAGCCGAAATGTATTTAACAAAGTGACAAAAAATTCGGAGAACCCCCCTCAAACTCATCCCCCGCCTCCCTTGTCATCCGGTCGTAATGCTCAGCTTCTAAGCTTGGCGACTGTACAAAAATGTTTAATTTATCAAATGTCAACGCCTAAAAGACGGCAACATTTGTCGTCGTCAATGACAATGATGATGGCGATGACGATGACTGCGTCCACCCATCTGCCACCCAAAGCAAGGAAACCCCCCACCCCCCACCTCTTGCGGCAATGTTTTTTTGAAAAATGAACGTGGATTTCCCCATACGGTATTATTTATTGCAGCCATCTTCACAAAAGTCGAGTCTTGTACATTTGTATAATGAATTTGACAAGTGAACTGTCCGGACAGATGGTTTTTCTATAATTTTGCAAGATTGTAAGTAAAAGAAAAGGGGAAACGGCTAAGGAAATGTCCAAACACGGTGGTACAAAAAACAAAGTAAAAGATATTCAAGATAATTTTGAAATTTAAGATATTTTAGATATTCTACATATTTTAGATATTTTAGATCTTATAGATATTTTAGATATTTTAGTTATTTTAGCTATTTTAGATACTGATACTTTAGATATTTTTGGTATTTTTGATATTAGAGATACTGATACTTTAGATATTTTTAATATTTTCGATATTATAGATACTTTAGAAATGATTGATATTTTCGATTTTTTCAATATTTTCCTTTTTTCTCTATTATATTTTAGATATTTAAGATACTGATACTTTAGATATTTTTGATATTATAGATACTGATACCTTAGATATTTTCAATATTTCCGATATTATAGATACTGATACTTTAGATATTTTTGATATTTTCGATATTTGTAATATTTTAGATATTTTCCTTTTTTCTCTATATATTTTCTCTATATTGTTTGGGGAAAAGGGGAGCCATTATTGCAAAGGCACCTTTTGCACACACTTAATATCGAATAAATTGGAATTCCCACAAGTTTAGAGCCCTCTCTCGGTTTGATTGATTCCAATTGCTTGATAAAGGATATATATGTAGATATAGATGCGCAATAATCGAGGGGGGGGGGGGGGGCATTTGGGGAATTATAAATGGTCATCGAGGCACTCAACGAAGACCGCTTAATGCCCTGCTGGGTATCATAAATAGTGCAACTATCGCTGTCTCGATTTCCCAGTTGGATTCCTCGTGCCCCCGACTGCCACGCCCCCTGCCCTTCTGGCCTTCTGCCCCTTTTGGCCTGCCTGAACCCCTGAACCCCTCTTGTCCAGCACTTATTCGAGCAATTAAGCGGCCCTTTCAAAACAAATTGAAATGCAAACGCGCAGCAAATTGACTGACTACCAGCTCCCAATCAACTGAACGTGGCTAACACACACACACACATGGCAGGGCACACATCTACACACACACACAGGTAATTCAGATGGCTAACAATTGCGAAAAGCTGGCCGTTCGAATAAATGTCCGAAAAATGATACACCTGCTGATTGCTTAAAGCCAAAGCAATTGCCACTAGCCGTTGCACACGGAAAGCAATTTGTGAAAATACATTAGATAATTAAATAATTAATAGAAATATATGTAATGATATAAGAAAAAAACATGTTGGAAAAATATTTGTATTTTTTTATTATTAAAAATATTCATATTAAAAAAATTATTATTCGATTTAAGCAGTTGGTACTTTTGATATTGTTTTTTTGTTACCATCTATGGCAGTGCCTTTGGCTTTTTCCCAGTGTACCTCATTATAAAGCTGCATTTATAGACCCAGAGGGCCAAGGACAGGCAGCTGAATAAATCGGATTAATAATTAGAAGCAAACAAGGACAGCACAACCACAGAGTTTGCTTAAGCAGCGCGCCACTAAATTAAAAATCTCCCTGGGGCAATTCATCTTGGCAAAGTCAAAAAATACTCAAAAAAAAATATAATAACTGGAGCACCGAGAAAAAACCAAGGGAAAAACCTAAGTGAAAACTGAAAAAGAATCCCTCAACAGGCGATGATCAATGCCCCATTGTTGGAAAATGGCTGCACAAGTTTGACCAGACTGCCGAGTCTTAACCCACTGAGTACGCTTTCTAAACAGCGCTTTTGTGGATTTTAATTTGAAAAAATTAAATTTATATTCCCCATTAACTTGTATATATTTTAAATATTAGTCATAATTTATTTAATGCAAATTTGCAGTTGGTTTTAGGGTTAAGGAAGCCTGGTAAATAAATCCTCGAGCATATTAAAACCCCAAAAGCCTCGAAATGAGTTCACTTGGCGGGGAAAAGGCGGGGAAAAGCGCGGAAAAAAGTGAAAATCAGACTGAGCTCCTCGCCATTCTTTGCTTTGTACTCAACGGCACGCAGCTGCCGCGGCTCAAAACGAATCAAAGCCTTCGTGAATGGTCTTAGGACCACATTAAATATGACAGGGCCGGAAAACGGGAAATCGGAAAATCAGGAAAAGCGGGGGAAATCGGAGGGGAAAAGGGAAAACCAAGGGAATCACTAGCTAAATTCCAACATAGAAAAGGAAAATTAAGCATTTTCTTATAACCAACATTTAATTTCCTAGCTTTTCTAATGGAAAATCAAAAATAAATTTCGGAAAATATTGACCTATAAATCAACAAAAAATCCTAGGGTAATATATTCCTAAAAAATCACTTTGATGTTGTTTTTTAAAGTGTTTCTAAACAGCAAATCTATTTGTTTAGCCGCTAAAACCATGTATATTCAAATATCCTAACTTTGAACTAAACTAGCTGAGAATTATGCATGTGGGATCCCCAATGGATTTTGGGGACTAATCAGATTCCATAATGCCTGCAAGTATTCGCCTTTGATTTCGATAGTTCCCCTCGAATCCAAGCAAACAATCCGATTACCTTATGAACTGGGCCAAATGCCATTCGATTCCCTGTTTGCTGGGCAAAGAAGCTGGATTTCCACAGCCACCCGATTTTCCCCGGGAAAATGGAAACTCCGAGTGTTTGCTGTTCTGCGGTCCTTGTCGAGTGTCAGGGCCACGTTTGTCCTGCCGGATGCGACAATATAAATTGTAATTAATAAATCAAAACAGCAGCAGCAGGCAGCCAGTGATACAGCCAAGCCAAATACAAATATGCAACTTTATAGCCGGCAATCAAAGTCAACAAAGGGGGAGGGAAAGGGGGAGAGGGAGACAGATACACAGATGGACAGAGATGGAACGACAAAGTTGGCGCTGGCCAAAAGTTTGGCCCAATAGAAATTATGGCATGGCCGAACTTTTGGTTTATTTTCCAACCGTCTAACCATCCCTCTGTGTTTCTTTTATCCGCAACTAAATGAAATTGTTTTAAAATTTGACTAAAACTCTTTTGGTCAACACACGAGCACACGGGAAAAATAGGAAATAAATGAAAAATAATTGATTGATTAGTAAAATAAATGTTGGCATTATTAAAAAGAACTTCCCATTCTCTCACTTCACTATTAAATTTTCACAATGATAATATTTTCCACTCCTTAAATAACCATTTATTGCCACAATTATTGTTGATGTTTTCATTCATTTTCCACCGTGCACATATGCACATTTACGGCGAATGTGTGACATGCAGTCAAAGTTTTCCTTTGCTCTCTCATTAACGCCCCCAAAGTTTTTCCAGCTGCCAGAGCGTGGGAGTGGCGCAAATCAAACGGAAATTAAAAGCAAACTCAGCAAACCGCTTGACACGCCCCCGTAACCCCCTGCTAACCCCCTGGCAACCGCCCCGTAACCCGTAGTAAACCCAAAAAACGCATCCATGGCTAAGCTGTCTGAGCATAACGCATCATTACGTTGACAAAAATGGGCAACCGGCAAATGGTAAATGGTAAATGGCAAATGGCAGAATAAAAGTACACAAGGGACGGAGGTGTCGGCGAAGGGGGGTGGAAAAGCGGTCGGCCAAAGGGGGTGGGACATAAGAATTTGAATTTCCATGCAGGCAAAGAAAAGCGAAAGGCGGCGACAGGAGCAAAATTGCTAAATGCCGGCATAAAAATGCGATGCACATCAGAGCTGTCATTTCGGCTACTTTTCTTTGTTACTTTAAAGTAAAAAATATATTTTTAAAAATTTATTTAGGAACATATATTAATATATTAAAATATTACTCACCCACAAAATAGTAGTTTTGGCTTAATTACTATACTTATTTATTAAAATTTATTAAATAAACATCAAAACCATATAATAAATTTATTATTTTATTTTTAGTATTCATTTATTTACAGAATTAAAAATATTTCAATAATATATATTGAAAATTTCTAATCCTATTTATAGTTTATAATATATATTTTTAGATTATTAGTTATTTGTTTATTTAAAGAGGAATTAACAATGTATGAATAATATACAAGAATTGACTATTTATAATATATAATATTTGTATAATTTATTTTTGTACCTTCGTTGTCCATTAAGTACCACTCATCACTGTCGCAGGGATACAAAAAACAAGGACAAGACAAGTGGAGGAGTGGCTGAGCTGGTCATGAGCCAAATCCGCTGCCAGACATCGAGCGTCTATGGCAACATAAACATTTGCCAGCCAAGAGTCGCCGGCTTGGCCCGCAGGACGATGAGGACGACGGGGACTCCGGGGACTCCGGGGACATGGAGGAGCCTAGTTGGGGGCTGGCATTACGGAATATTAGTTGCTCCACTTGGCCTCTCGCCTGCGCAGACTGACGTCAACCATTTAGGACACTCGCCTCGAGGTGAGAGCTGCCAGATTATCTATCCACGGTGTTCCCAAGGTATCCACGATTCGAAGGTGATTGCAAGACCCAAAAGAAAATATTTATGTTTATTGGTGTATCAGATCACAAGACTATATAGCATACATATTTATGTTTTTCTTTGGTATATTACCTTTTATAAACATTTTCCCTCCAAAATCCTAATCTTTGATATTTTTCGGTTCTGACTAGTTTATAAGATCAATTGGCAGTCGTCCTTGCCGAGTTTTTAGGAAATCCATTTTGTCTGTTTCGTGTTTTTTCTGCTTTTTTAGCCTGTTTTGCTTACGACAAGCAACGATGTAGACGATGATGACCATTTCGCTGTTGCCTTGTGAGTTTTTATAGCTTGTCCTTCTGTTCCTCCTGCGATTAATTGTAAACTGAAAAAAAAACAGAAACGCATAGTCCCTTGTCTCAACTATTAAACCAATGACCAAAAATAACGATTTTTAGTTGAGCTTTTTTGCTGTAACTTGGCCAAAAATGGTTTAAAATCTATAACACAAACTGTTTTGAGCAGCTAACAACCTTATAATTAATATGAGTAAACTTTCCGTCTGATTTAAAAAAATTAAATTTCGAACCAATTTTCACATTTTTTGTAAGGGGTACCATCATGATTTTTTGCGAAAAATGGCAAAATTTAAAAATTTCCAGGTTTAAATGCCAATCGATTGGGAATTTAATAACGAGTTCAACAAGGTAGGACACTCCATATTTGGACCATTGCTTCAATTTTGATGACCAAAATACTAATTGTTTTTCGATGAAAAATCAGGATTTTGATTTTTGGCACAAATTTGAAATTTTTCTTAATCCATTTTTTGCTGTAATTTGGACAAAAATGGTCCCAAATTGAAAAGGCGTACTGTTTTGAGCAGCTAACAACCTAATAATTAATATGAGTAAACTTTCCGTCTGATTTAAAAAAATTAAATTTCGAACCAATTTTCACATTTTTTGTAAGGGGTACCATCATGATTTTTTGCGAAAAATGGCAAAATTTAAAAATTTCCAGGTTTAAATGCCAATCGATTGGGAATTTAATAACGAGTTCAACAAGGTAGGACACTCCATATTTGGACCATTGCTTCAATTTTGATGACCAAAATACTAATTGTTTTTCGATGAAAAATCAGGATTTTGATTTTTGGCACAAATTTGAAATTTTTCTTAATCCATTTTTTGCTGTAATTTGGACAAAAATGGTCCCAAATTGAAAAGGCGTACTGTTTTGAGCAGCTAACAACCTAATAATTAATATGAGTAAACTTTCCGTCTGATTTAAAAAAATTAAATTTCGAACCAATTTTCACATTTTTTGTAAGGGGTTCCATCATGATTTTTTGCGAAAAATGGCAAAATTTAAAAATGTCCAGGTTTAAATGCCAATCGATTGGGAATTTAATAACGAGTTCAACAAGGTAGGACACTCCATATTTGGACCATTGCTTCAATTTTTATGACCAAAATACTAATTGTTTTTCGATGAAAAATCAGGATTTTGATTTTTGGCACAAATTTGAAATTTTTCTTAATCCATTTTTTGCTGTCATTTGGACAAAAATGGTCCCAAATTGAAAAGGCGTACTGTTTTGAGCAGCTAACAACCTAATAATTAATATGAGTAAACTTTCCGTCTGATTTAAAAAAATTAAATTTCGAACCAATTTTCACATTTTTTGTAAGGGGTACCATCATGATTTTTTGCGAAAAATGGCAAAATTTAAAATTTTCTAGGTTTAAATGCCAATCGATTGGGAATTTAATAACGAGTTCAAAAAGGTAGGACACTCCATATTTGGATCATTATTTCCATTTTTATGACCAAAATACTAATTGTTTTTGGGTGGAAAATCATGATTTTGATTTTTTGCAAAAATCTGAAATTTTTCCTAATCGATTTTTTGCTGTAATTTGGACAAAAATGGTCCCAAATTAAAAAGGCGCACTGTTTTGAGCAGGTAACAACCTAATAATTCATATCAGTAAACTTTCTGTCTGATTTAAAAAAATTAATTTAAGACCCAATTTTCACATTTTTGATAAGGGGTACCATCATAATTTTTTGCGAAAAATGGCAAAATTTAAAATTTTCTAGGTTTAAATGCCAATCGATTGGGAATTTAATAACGAGTTCAACGAGGTAGGACACACCATATTTGGAGCACTACTTTTTTTGTTTCGGTTAAAATACTGATTTTTTTGTGGAAAATCGGGACTAGATTTTATCGTAAATATTGGATATTTCCCTACGAGTTGCGGCTATAAGTCGAATGTACCTATTTCTTTAAGCACATTTTCTTTATCTTAGAGCCACAGGAGGGTCCATATGAAATAAATAGAATAGGTAGTTCTTTCAATTTCTCTCCGTGTTGCTGGTTTTTCTCAGATGGCCCGAAATTGTTGTGTAGTTAATGTGGCGTTCTAAAACGCAGTAGCTGCCTTTCCTTTCATCCTGGTTATAATATATGTAAACACTCAACCGCACTCACATACTCTCCCCCAACTAGGCAAACACACACAAACACACAGATACACAGACAGGCAGGAAGCGCACATCGCATATTTGTATAGCATACTTTTTTGCGTAGTTTGTCGTTGTTTTCGCATTTGTTTGCCAAAAAAGTGGCTGTCGTCTACGGAAGTGGGTGGTGAGGTTGTTGCAGAGGGGGTGGGGGTGGTGTTTGTGTGTTAGCAACTTCATTTATTCGCTGTCTGTGCGAGGGTGTGCCTGTGTGTGTGTGATTGAGAGCTCCAACAAGTTTCTGCCTAGTTGGCAGACTAATGTAAATGTTTGTCTTCCGCCCAGCGATGCTTTCGAATCTCGAAAGCGAAGAATTGCCGCTGCTCAAGGATTCTCCCAGCAACACCATCGCTTTCTTCACTTTCTTTCTGCGATTTTTCACAGAGAAAAGCACTTGATATTAAATGTAATTTCGAACGCAACACTTTTATAGAAAAGTTAGTATTAAAATAGCAAATTGTCTTCTCTTTCATTAAATATATTTTTATGTTTTATTGAAAGGTCTGCCCTTGTTTATACTTTAAGTTGTTAAAAGCATAACAGGGGGTCCTTAAAAAAATATTCCAACCACAAAACACGCGCATATATTTCGCAGAGTTTTCGCCACCCCACGTCCCCGTTTTAAGTTGCTGCTTTTGACAGTTTTGTGTACTGTCAATTTAAGGCACAAGTGTGCGTGTGTGTGTGTGTGTGTGGCTTCTTATATTGTTGCCACCCCTTGACCTCCGGCCCCTGGAAAAACACCACCCCCTTTCGGCCGCCCTCAGTCTGCCAATATTGTCTGTTCGCCGGCTTTAAAAACATCTTCAATTTTTCTTGGTTCCATTTTTTCACATTCGCTTTTTTTCTTTGCGCCCCCAAAGGGGGGTGGCAATTGGTTGGGGTTGTTGACTGAGAAAGGGGGCGTGGGCCCTGGGCCACGCCAGAAACTTGTATTTGACAGACCCTTGTCTTCATATGTGCCACAACTATCGTCGTTGTCGGTTGTCGGTTGTTCGCTTGTTGGTTGTTCAGTTGTTTGGTTGTCCTGCGTTAGCGCCGCCCCCCTTTCACCTACGCCCAGTTTCTTATACACTGGAATAATGAAGAGTTGCAAGTGTATTAAAGTGTATAGGGGATAATCGTATTAGTCAGTAATAAATAATTATTTGGAATAAATTTGTTATAAAAAAATTAACGTTAATATATATAGAAAAAGTCTGTTATTATTATTTCGATATATGTAGAAAAATGTATATTGAAAAAATGTATAGAAATCTGCTGATGTTTGCCATAATATAGAATAATAATATAGAAATAAAGAAAATTTTAAAGTATCCTTTATAGTATTTGTGGTATTTTTATATCTAAGAATTATTTTTTATGTGCATCTCCTTTTTAGCTCCTGCTCCAAGCGCCTGCTCGTTATTACATTCAGTTGTGTAAAAAACCATATATATATATCATTATATGCGCCTTATATGGCGCTTTCAAACCCCGCATAAATTGTCGCTGCGGGTTGGATGTGAAGGACATAAAGTCGCCACGCCCCCTTCGGCCCCCCGCCCCCTTTTGGTGTCATCACATTTGCACTGCATGATTGATCGTTTACAAATAAGCAGAGTTTTCCTCTTGCCTTTGCCTTTGCCGCCTGCTTAGCAGCTCAGAATACAAAAAGGACGAAGGACCCCTCGCCCCTCGTAGGATCCTGACAGGCGAGGACTGTGCAAATGATATCTGGCTAATTTGGCCAGGATACAAGATACGATAGAGTTGGCAGGAGTCTCTAAAAGGGATTGCCTGGATATGTCAAGCGAAAAGGACCCACTTGGAAGCTATTCTATCGGAGATTCGTTTTATTACAATTATTAACTATTGGTTTTTTTTAATTACTTATGGAATACCACTTAAATTACTTCTGATTAAGCATTATTTGATATAATAAATATTATTTGAAATAATTTGTTTCAGCTATAATTTTAGTTTCCTACAATAAAGTAACAATCTTTTTGCTGTAACATGGACAAAAATGGTCCCAAATAAAAAGTGCGTGCTGTTTTGAGCAGCTTACAACCTAATTATTAATATCAGTGCACTTTCCGACTGATTTAAAAAAAATGAATTTTGGACCCAATTTTCACATTTTTGATAAGGGGTACCATCACAATTTTTTGCGAAAAATGGCAAAATTTAAAAATTTCCAGGTTTAAATGCCAATCGATTGGGAATTTAATACCGAGCTCAACGAGGTAAGACACTCCATATTTGGATCAATATTTCCATTTTTATGTCCAAATTACTAATTGTTTTTGGGTGGAAAATCAGGATTTTGAAATATAAACTACTGGTTTTTTTTAATAACTTATTACTTATTATTATTTGAAATAATATATTTCAGCTATATTTTTAGTTTTCTATAATAAAGTAATGAACTTCAATAAATAAAGAATTTAATATTACTTAATTATAATTTAAATGATATTTAATATTTTTCTAATTCAATGGGCAATTATCATCTTCATCTATATTTTTAATAGTGATTTTTATTAATAATAGATAAAGAATTTAACATAAACAGGTATTTAAAAATACCCCTCAGAATTCTTCCTATTTTACAGAAGAGAGCAAGTGATGTGTTTATTTCAAAATTTCTCTCCTCTACTTCTTGGCACCAAAATCCCCGGAGAAGAATCAAAACTTTCAGCCCGAGGAGAGTGACTCGTAGAAAAACTTTGGTTACTTTGGGATGTCTTCATCCGAAGCATACGAAGGATACACAGCGACGGGGTGTGAAGAAGGATGGCGGGCTTAAAATAATTAAATTGTCAGTGGCAACGGGCGGCGTTTTGGAGGGGGGTTGCCAAAGGACCAGGCCAACACTCATTAGATGTCTATGAGGAAGCGAGAACCCTTTGCTCACACTCACATCTCACATGCGGAATGGCGCCATCAAAATAAATGCCTGTCATTAAACAAATTGTCGCAATAAATCTGCGCATTTCAAAGTCGGTGGAAAGTAAAAGCCAAAGGAACTGAAACAAAGAGCCCGGAAAGCAGGGAAATATTTTTTGTTGCTTTTTTCGGGGGGTTGTGTGATCATTAGCGCTACTCAAAGTCATCCGTAATCCGGATGGAGCAGCAAATATGTCCCCCACCCCTTGTTTTTGGTGGCCGGAAAATTCACCCCTTGAAAGCAAAGGGAAAACCTTTTTTCTGCGGTCGCCACTGTTAAGGCAATTTTCTAATCACAATAAATAAACAAAAGTCAATCAGACAGCAAAAGCAATTAGAAAATGGTAGCCAAGTTAATTAAGCGCCATAAAAACGACATTTTCCTTTCTTTTCTTTTCTTTTCCTTGGCTTGGCTTTGCTTCGCGTTTTTTGTATCCTTGCCTTGTCCTTAAGTAGAATGTTGTCTCAATCTCAATAGATAGAAATCAACGTTGGCCGGGGCATATAAAAAACAGGACAGAAGCCGAGCATAAATTAAAATACATAAAGGAAAGGCTAAAAAACAAGGCCATCGTGGAAAGCGGTGGGAAAAGCCGGGGAAAGTCGGGGAAAGCCCCAAAAGCAAACCAAGGCAAATACATCAACCGAACTGAAGAAGAACAAGAGGAACGAGAAGAAGAAGAAGCCGAGGCAGATAAGATGGCATTACAATAAAAAAGGAGAACAGGAAAAATAAAGCAGAGTTTTCCTTCGACTTGTAAAGGCGGAAAAGAAATTAATTTGCTTTGGCCTGAAATATACCCAGTAATTTTGTACTCTCTGATGTACTAAAATGTTTTAAAACTTATTTATAAAATATGTGATTAAGTCCCCAAGAGAAGATTCTTAATATGTAAGCATATTTCTAAATATATTTCAAGAAATTACTAATATATTTATAAAATATGTAATTAAATCCCCAAAAGTAGATCAGATCCCTAATATCTTAACATATTTCTAAATATATATCAAGAAATTAAAAATTAAGAAGTTTAAAAAACAGGAAATAAGTTGATACTATAAAAATATCTTATGAATATGTAGAAAATGTAATACGATGGAAACAAAATAATTATGGTATATAACGAGCATTTATTAATCGAAATAAATATCCAATTATTATGATAATATTTGTAATATTATTTACAGATATTCTATATCCTCTATGCCCAACTATTTGCAGTACTGGGTACTCAAAATAAGTTGCCAGGACATAAAGCAAAACCAACAAGGACAACGAGCAGCGACAGCGACAACTCTCAAGGCAGTCTGACCATCATTGGACTTCGGCGGCCAGTGGAGGGTTAAGGGGCCATAGGGGGTTAAGGGGCGGGCTGCCGGCAAGTTGGCAACAAATTTATGAGCAAATTAATTGAGATTGGAAACGCTGGGAGGAAACACAAAAAAAAAGAAGAAAGCACAACAAAAAAAAAAAGCAAGGGAAAAATCGGTACAGAGACAACGGGCAGGAAAAGAACACGGCTACGCAATGTCATCCCGACAGTTTTCCCCGCCCTGCGTGCGAGTGTGTGTGTGCGGCTGTGTGTGTGTGAGGGCTTGTTAGTGTGCGGTTGGTGGGTGTTTCTAACTTAATTGAGAGACAAGTCAATAAACAGGAAGCGAGTGCCGGGCTAAAAGTCAAAGCAGCCAAACAGCAAAAGGAAAAGAGAGGAGAGAGCGGAACGGAAAGGAAAGGAAAAGAAAACAAGAGGAAGAGGAAGAACCGGAAGCGGAGGTCAAGGGAATGTCCTGCATTTCAGAATGCCCTATAACTTGGGTCCTGGGTTCGAAATGATCCTGGAAATTAAGAACTTTTATTCGAAAATCGAGAAATATTTATTTATAAAATGTGTGTTGAAAATTACAATTAAATATATTAAGAAAGTACCATATAATGTAATTTATTGTTCATATTAAGTAAAATAAACCAGCAATCCAATAGAAATTCTTTCAATAATAATTTGTTATTTATTTACACTTAAATATTTTATAGGTTACTTTTTATATAAAGGTCCTTTTAAGTTCCCCTCGAACAGTGTCATTTTCTAGTTGGTTCTCTTGGGGGGGTTATTATCTGCCCCCCCTCCTTTTGCCATCCATTTTCCCTTGCCGTCCATGTCCATTGCGCATTTTGAGTCGCATCGCGATGTCCACATAAAAAATAACACTAACACAGAGGGACATTGAGATATGGGAAGGGGGATTCTCGGAGGCGAGGACAATGAACAAATAAAGCCATAAATCTTTGCCACTCGCGAAAGGGAATCTCCGTGGGGGGTGGGGTCTTGCTGGTGGAAAGGACTTGGTCAGATCGCTGCTGCAAACAAAACAAATCCCGTTGTCTACACAACGGGAGCCAGTGTCATGCATGGCAATGTTTGCTGCTCGGCTAGTCCAACTGCTAGTCCTTTCACCCCTTTCCCTCCGCCACTGACCCACTGCCACCCCCAATCCCCCAACCACCCATCCATCCACCCACTAACCTTTCCGCTCGAGTCCTGCATCTTGGTCTTCATCTTCAACTTGAGCTGCCACTGCTGTTGCACTGCGGGAAACAAGTGGCCACTTTAAATATTTTTTATAGATTTTATTTCAACTTTAATTAAAAGTTCTTGTCTCGGGAGTAATACAATAATTCTATCGTTTCTTATTATTCTAAAATAAGAGTTTCTATTTCAAATTCTATATTTTGAAATTATTTTTAATGGATTTAAAAATATTTTATCTTTTTTAATATTATATTTTTATATCTTATTATTTTTTTTTATTTTTTTTAATATTTATTTAAGTTTTTTCCTTAAAAAACTAGTAATAAATTTAATTATTTATTTCTTTAAATGCCTAACTTTAAGATGTCTTTTTTTTCCCAGTGCCCGTTCTTTGGTCTGTTGCAATTTGTGGTGTCGCTTGTTGTTTGCCTGCCGCCTCCACTTGATCCATTATCCTTTCAGCCAGGATATAGACAAAGGGCGGGGCAACTCCTGTTCTGTTCTGTTGTTGTCATTAAAATTCAAGGCATACAAAGTCATTAAATTATACGCGACATCTTTTGTATAGATGCGTTCGTGTTGGTTTGTTAGTATGTGTGTGTGTGTTTGTGTTTGTGTGTGGGGCCTTGGGTGGGCGGAAAAGTGTTAGGCGTGGGGGGCGTGGCGTCGGGAAATGGCAGTGAGCTGATTTCGCAACGACGGCATCGTGATGCGATTAAGCAATCAACCAAATTGCCAGCCCGACACCAAACTTGAAAGGAAATTACACGTTCCACGGTGGCGAGGGACGGGGGGTCCTGGAAAGTGAGAGGGGGGAGGTCCGGGAAAATCAGTGGGCGGGGTATGGGTGCTACGTGGCGGAGATAGAAGATATCACCAGAGATATATGGAAGCCAGGGCACTCATTGCTTAAGCAAGCAAACAACAAAGTCAACTCGGCAGCAGAGCGAAAGAGAGAGCCAGAATAGGGGGAAAGAGAGGGTGATGGATAAAGAATGAGACGGCAAGAGGGAACATTATCTCACTGGGCCTTCAATAAAACTAAGTGGGCACAAATCTGCTATTAATGGCCATAAAAGAAAGCATTTAGGAACCCACGCAGCACAAAGGCCTTTACAACACTAACGGAATTTACCAACACACATGGGACAATGGCGTTTTGGCACACTGAATATGTTGGTAAATTATTTTGAACAACAAGTAAAAGCAGCTCAGATAATAAGTAAATAAAACATTAAATAAATATAAACAGAATTTAAGATTAAAGGGGGTTCTCCTCAATAATCCAACTTCCTGCCCTGCAAGTTCAGTTGCCTAACAAGTTTTCCCCGTCCTCGCTTGACGCGCGACAACTCGATCAATTTGTTTAGATTATGCTTATAACTGGGATCCACAGCCACTTGCCTCCTTGTAGTCGTAGTCCCGCAAATGGGGATGTACTCGGTGCACTTGTGGGGTGAGTGCACAAGTTGCCACCTCCTACATCCCACATAAACCCATCAAAAGTGTCGGCAAAGAAGTCGCAATTGCTTTGGCCAACTGAAAACTAACAAAAACCAGCAAGCTGCCAATTTGCGTATGTAATGTGGAGACACAGTGGCGTGGGAAAAGGGGTCAGCAGCCAGGGGATGTCTCGAATTCATGGCCAAAAGCCGGAGACGAGGCGAAAGCCATAGACATGACATCGCTACCGCTCGAGCGTATGGGGAGAACTCCAGTTTGGCTGCGAGAATTCCGCAAGGGCGGCAGGGAAAACCCGGAGAAGCGTGAGAAAAACAACAATTTGGCGTAAGACGAGCCAGAGAGAGATAGAACGGGATGGCGATACAGAGAGTGCGAAAGAGAGATGGGATTTCGGCTACACTCTAAAATACTTACTTAAACTATTAAACACTTTTTTAAATTTTTCTAGATTTTGTAACTCAAAAAAAAAGTTTTTAATAGTTAAAAAAACCGCAAAAATTTTTTTATTAGAAATCTCAAGATATTAAAAATTCCTTTATAATGCGCCTAAAAGAGGATGCTCCTTTTGAGAGGTTTCCAACCTGAGGAGATTTTTTTTTCTGAAAAATCAAAATAACCTCCCAAGTTTCTCCCAGTGTAACTTGGAGTGACTGCGCCACACGCCAAGACAAATTATGCTGTTGATAAGCGCGACAATGGCGGAAGCGCAGACACAACTAAAGCGTCCTGCGGGGTGTGTGTGTGTGAAGGGGAGTGGCAGGGGGCGGGGACTTTGTAACTGACGCTGACACGCGCGCAAGTGGCTGCCTCCCACTCCCTCCTCACCCCTTGCTCATTCCCAACCCCCCGTCGACGCCGCCCATGTTTGTTGTCTCTTTTGTTGCGAGCCAACGACCCGGCATCTCGCATTGAGATTACTTATAAAAGGTTATTTAACCCATTAAAAAAGTCCCAAGAAAGTGCACATGAACGAAATTATTTCAAAGATTTTCGGAAAAAATTTCTTGCCAAATTTAAACTTTAATTAGCTAATTTTCAATTACTTAAAAAATTACTTTAAAAAACTATTTAAAAATAGTTCTTGTATTTATTTAGCTAAATAGAAATATGCTAAATGAATCTCTGTATGTTTCTTTATCTACATTTATTTAAGAAAAATATAATAATTATAAACAAAATATATATGCTGTTAGTAAAAATATATTTTAAAGTATTTTATTATAAAGAGGTAAACTTGAAGCCTTTTGGGACACATCCCTTAAATGAACACACATGTTTTCTAACCAAAAACAAGGCAGAGCCACTAGATTAGCCAGGTTTAAGATGGCCTAAGATAACGGACTTGAACCGCAAGGAAACCCGCTTGGAGTGTAAATATTTAACAAGTGCCAAAAGTTATTAGGCGCCCCTCGCGTAGATGACCCAACCAAGAAAGAGACAAGGAAAGCGGCTAAGAAGGGATCTAGAGAAAGGGGAAGGAGAAAGGGAGGAAAGGGACAGCGACTCGCTCGACCGACATAAATCATCGAGCCAAATAAATCACAGCAAAACGAGGGGGAAATGGCCAAAGGACCAAGCGAAATAGAAAATCTTTGGCGCTACTTTGAAGATCTAAAAAATTATTAATAATGCAGCAGACGCCTTCTCGAGGGGCGGGAATTTGGAATCTGGAATCTGAAATCTGAAATCTGGGACGCTGGACTAGCGACAATCAAATATTAAGGATTGGGACCATTTACATTTTTGGGTTGGCCAAAAGCGGGGAAAAAGCTAAAAGTCAGCTGAAAATCGATTAAATATATATGGATTAAAAAAGTTAATATTCGATTATAACTTTTTAAATTTATGGTAAAATTTTAGTTTGAAAAAAACAACTAGAAAATTTAAGGGGATTTTCATAGTATTACTCATACGCAGTGGTGTCTCAAATTGTAAATAACTTGTACTACATATTAACTGTTTATTTAAGAAGTATTATTTATTTTTTATATTTACATTACTCATTTGTTTTTTGAGTAGTTCTTGATAAATATTAATATAAATTACATTACATTACATTATGGTACGTATACTTAATGAATATTACTCATACGCAGTGGTGTCTCAAATGGTAAATAACTTTTACTAAATATTAACTGTTTTTTTTAGAAGTATTATTTATTTTTTATATTTACATTATTCATTTTACATATTTAATTTTTGAGTAGTTGTTCATAAATATTAATATAAATTACATTATATTCCATTATATAGGTACGTATACTTAATATATATTACTTATACGCAATGTTGTCTTTGAATACACTATTTATTTATTTTACATATTTTTGTTTATTGTTCAGTTGAAAAACTATTATTGATAGACCCCAAAAAATAATCGATATTAGGAAGGGGGCATTTAAATTGCCAGCATAGCCGTGCGCCAACTCCAACTCATATATCATCCCATTGTGGGGCAGGCCTGGCCAAAGATAAAGGCCCCCAAGCCCGGCAATTCCGCTGCACCCTTCCATCCCTTAAAGCCCAAACTTAACCCCCGAAAAATAGAAAAGACGTCAGTCCGACGGCAGCAATGAGGGCAGCGATAAGACGACAACGCGGACGCCCAACGAACCGCGGAAAAAGCCGAGTGGGGCCCATTTTAAAATGTGCCCCCATTGTTTTCCAGGGGGGATGGCGCAACAAAGTCCTGGCAGTGAAACATGCAAATGAATCCCATCGTGTGCCGGCTCCGCGGGACGGCTTAAAGGCGAGGACTTTTTCAAGGACTGGCCGCGACGACGACGACTTTCTGTTGTGCTAAATTTATGCAACAGGCTTTTGGCCCATTTGTAAAATATGCGCTGTCATAAAGCAGCGGGCGAGAGAGCTCCAGCTTGGAGCTGTCCTAGGAGTCCTTGTCCTGCGAGTCCTACGAGTCCTGTTCCAACCCGAAGCTCTACCAATTCGCAACATTATTGGGCCTGAATCGCTTCTCCCCGCTGCACGTACGGGCATATAATTTTTGCCAAATCAGAATATTTATGCGTCTAGCCGCTCACAACACACAGAGGCGGGGAAGGGGAACGGGAAGGGGAAGGGGGCTATTTGGGCATGGGGGCTGGATATTCACTGAGCTCGACGAGGGGACATAAAAAAATTACAGCACGCTTGAAAAAACGCGACAAAAACACGCAATGGATATGACTTTTATACAAAGCTTTTGCCTGCAGACTCCCGGCCCATTTTCCCTCCTCCCCCTCCCCCTTCACAACCCCTTTTCGGTTGCAATTTTACACTGAGAGAGAAAGTATCTCAATTAAAATTTAAATAAAAAATATTAAAAAATATAACAAATATTCACTGGTAAAATAATTAATACAAAAAATGTTTATAGCGTAATTCTCTAAATATTCCGGTAAATAAATACATTTTTTCTCTCTGTGCAGAATCCACAGCCAGGATGCTGGTGCTCATTGAAACGCATTTGCAGTGCAGCCGGTGCAAGTGCGTTCACCGACACACACTCACACTCACACTCTCACACACACACACACTGGCATTTACGCACACAACTGCACACGAGTCGGAACTAAAGTGTTCTGGATGCGGATATATCGATTATTCGATTATTTCTGACCTCCCATCAAAGGGAGAAATGCAAAGAATGGATAAAAACACGTTGGAAAGGCCAAAAAAAATATGTAAAAAATAAGAATAACAAGTTGCATATAAAAAAATATCACGTATACGTCAGAAAAGCATACAAAAATTATATTTTACATTTTTGAAGATTTTTTAATCATGTTTTCTTTTCAAATTTTAATTATAACAATTTTAAAAACAAATAATAATAAAATATTACTTAATATCTTTGGTAAAATATTAATCTTATCCTTAAGTTTAAAGTGCGATTTTTGATATTGTTTTACTCTATAAGAAACTTTATAGGCCCTGCCAGTCGAATATTTATGCCAAGCATTTGTGATTAAATTAAATCACGTTTTAAACCCATTTCTGTCCTTTAAATACACATGTACCTATATATTGTATGTGGCAGGGATATTTATTCCAGAGCGGGGTCAATCCACCATTGGGGGCGAAAATTCTGGTGGGTTGGCGCTATAGAGAGACAAAAAGCAATTGCTTTCATAGTTTTTTGTCGCCTGCCGCCAGTGAGTTCAATAAAAAAAAGGAAAAAAAAATACTGACTCGTCGCTGAGGGGTTGGTAAGTGGGCGGTAGGGGTGGCAGGGGCGGCAGGGGGCGGTACGGAGTCAGTGGGGCGTGGCGCTTGTTCAACGAGTGGCAACAATTTGGTTGCATTTCGCTGGTGTTGCTGTTGTTGTTGTTGCCTGCAAACGTTTTTGGCACTTTTTGGTTTTTGTGGCCAATTTGAAGAGTCGCGCCAAACCGGAAGGCGTACAACCCAGCCGCTGGGCGTGGCTTGGTCAGCCAACACACACTCACACACACTCAAACGGAGACAACCGTGTGCAAAACCATGTGGCAATTTTTGCGGTTGCGAAAAGTTGAAAACTTTCCACGGCCCCTGTTAATGGCGGCGCCCCGAAAAACATAGTTCCCCCCTCTCACTCTTCAACCCCCTTGATTTTTATACCCCACCGCACCGCACATAAGGTATTATAGTTTTCACAAAACTTTTGCGGCACTCTTTAAAATTTGTGTGCAGCTGCGGTTGAAGTGATATCACTGATTATAAACTACAAGTATTATAATCCAGTGAGTGAAGGTAATGTCATTGGGAAAGATAATAATCAAGGATTATTATTGTGCCCCCAATATATTTAGTTGGCTTTTTTATTATTTATAAGCCGAAGAATTATCTAAATAAATTCAATAAAGAAATATATTTAACCACCTAACGAATGTATTTATTTATTTATGTTTTTTTTGTATTATTTTTAAAAATATCTATTTATTAAGAAATTATTTTAAGAAATATTTTTAGGTTATAATTTAATATAATAATAATTATTGTTTATATACTTTTTAAATATATATTTATATTTTTAAGATATCTAAATTTCTTAAGACATTTTTTTTAAATATCAATTATTATTTATCTTCATTTTATCTATCTAAATATATATATATATATTTTTAAGATATCTTAATTTATTAAGACATTTTTTTAAGAAATATTTTTAAGAAATATTAGTTTTTATCTATCTAAATATATATTTCTATTCTTAAGATATTTAGGAAATATTATTACTTATCTACTTTTTATCTATCTAAATATTTAAATAATAATCATAATAATAATAATAATAATCTAAATATTCTTAAGATAGCTAAATTTATTAAGAAATTTTTTTATGAAATACATATATTTTCCTACTTATTAATTTTATGTATTTATATTTTTTAGATATCTAGATTTTATCCTTTAGCCAGGGTATCTTGAAAGCCTTTTACCCCCATTTCGTTTTCATCCTGTCGATTTCTTCTTTTAAGGCTCTGCTGCTTTGGTTATTGTTTGCAGCGAGCGGCCGGCGAGAGTTTTTGATTTATATTTAATTCAATTTTTATTGTGCTTAAAAAATGGATAAAATATTGCATGGGTCAAGGGTTGCCTTGTTGGCCCATTCATAAATTGGCAGTCGCCTGACTGCGTTTGACAGCAGCCAATGCAAATTGCGGTTAGAGGGGGTGGCCAAAAGGGGAGGGGGTGAAAGCGGGTGTAAGTGGGCGAAAGGGGGAGGCATAGAGGCTACGTGTCGCCGTTGGCCGCAAGATGTTGACAATGACAATGAACGTGGCCCAAAGCCGTTGGCCCAAGTCACACATGGTCAACACGACTGCAACTCGCACTAGACTTGGTTAGCAGCGGGAAAAGCGGAAAAGCGGAAGGGCGGGGGAAATGGGGAAATGGGCCTGAAGAAGAGGAAAAGCATCCTCGAACGTGGCATCCAAACTCAAGAGGTTGTGGATGTGTGGGTCAAATGACGCGAGCGTGACACGACAATCGTGATAAACGAGATTAGTTATAGAGCAAACCAAGAGCAAACTGTCTCGTAGTCATGCTGCTTTTCCCCTTTTCCCACCATTTCCACCGCTTTCCAGAAAACTTGAGCAACAGCTGCGTGTGTCAAGCCGAAAAGTGTGCAATGAAAATTGTGTGAAAGTTGGCCAGACAAAATGGAGTGGGGAGAATCGACTTAGAGATGGAAAAGTTAATTATAAACATAATTAAAAAATAAATATTAATTTTAAATTTTAAATTTATGTTTTTTATAAGTTTTAAAATAAAGTTTTTTAAAAATTTTGTTTGAGTGTTTTTATTAAAATGCCAACACATTTATAAAAATTTATTTCAATGGATAAACCAAAGTTAGTATTTATTTGTATTCAATTTCATTTAAAATAACAATTTTATTTTATAAAGAACTACAAAAATACGTTAATTTTATGGTATTTATGTGTGTTTTTAAGTGTTAAAATAAAATGAAAATATTTTTAAATGAATAAATCGTATTTCCTTCACGCTGTCATCGCTCTGAGTCTCAATCATAATTGACTTTTGATTACAATTAGTTTTTATTTCGTTGCGTTTTTCTTTGAGAGCACCTTTTTCCTTCGTCACGTGCCCACTCGTTTTACAATTCCCTAGCCCTGGATCCATGTAGAAATAGGTACAGCTGAGGGTACACAAATAGAGCAGGGTTTTTAAGATTTCTAAATTTTAAATATATTTTTTTCCAAAATAATCATGAAAAATATAAAAATTGGCATTAAATTAATTTTCCTAAATTTCAGTTTCCGTTGTTCCCAATAGCTTGACCGCAATTGTGCCAATACATATATATTTCCAAGTTTAATATTGCCTATTTTTTGTTTTGTTTGCATAAGCTGTCGAGCGGCTCTTCCATTCATTACGTAATGTGGCGAGGGCTTTATATCTTCTCCATGGGAGGAGGAGGAGAAGGAGTGGGCGGCTGCTGTAGGGGACCAGGGGCGTTGGGGAAGGGGGTGCCAAAGGGGGCAGGACACCGCAAAATGGCAGCGGCGCCAAGGCATTTAAGTCACGTAGCCATGTTGAGTAATGCGACACGTTGCCATTGATGGCCCGTTGACGATGAAGTGCAAGCTGGAAAATAGAAATAGAAATGGCAACATCACAAGTGGGCGGTGGGTGGTTGTGGGTGGCTGTATCTCCCTCTCCTTCGCCCGTCCTTGTTGCCATTGTGACCGACTGAGGGAGAGGGCGAAAGCTAAGTGGCTGCCACGTGGCCAACACCAAGCTGCTTTCCCTTCGGTTGTTTGCTTGGCTTTTTCGGCCCACGGATAGGACCAACTTACCACCCACTAAAAAATGTTCGAGCCACCACAAAGTTTGCATATTTATTATGCACTCAAAGCTCAAACATTGCGGCACGCAGCGATCGAAAGAATGGCCCAAGAAAACTTTTGTGGTGCAGCGGTGAAAAGTGGTGCATTCAGCCAATGCAGTGCTGTCAGCTGCCAAAAAAAAACCAAAAAAATAATGTCATCCCCCAGCATCAATAACTTGACTCTTTTTACTGCCTCCGCTGCAAAACAATGCAGTTGGAAAAGCCAGTGGCACTCCAGGAAAAACTAGAAATTGGTAAAACCTGCATAATTCCGTTTTTCATCAATATTACCCTTGTGATTTTTTCTAATACACTTTTCTTGCTAAATTTCAAATCACTGCAATTTGTTGCACTTTAAAAATATTATAAAATAATTATATAAAAAATTAGAAAAACTAGAAATTGGAAAATTGGAAAACATAATTCCACTTTCCATCAATATTACCCTTGCAATTTTTTCTAATACCCTTTTTTTGCTAAAATATCTATAGAATATAAGGAATTTTAAATCACTGCAATTTAAAAAATTGAAAAACTAGATATTGCAAAAACTTGCATAATTCCACTTTCCATCAATATCAACCTTTTAATTTTTTCTAATATACTTTTCTTGCTAAAATATCTATAGTATATAAGGAATTCTAAATCACTGCAATTTGTTGTACTTTAAAAATATTATAAAATAATTATATAAAAAATTAGAAAAGCTAGAAATGGAAAAAACCTGCAAAATTCTACTTTCCATCATATTACCCTTGTAATTTTTTCTAATACACTTTTCTTGCTAAAATATCTATAGTATATAAGGAATTCTAAATCACTGCAATTTGTTGCAATTTAAAAATATTATAAAATAATTCTATTAAAAACAAATCAGATTTATTTACCCTAAAAAAAACTCTTAAATATTTTTTTTTCGTCAAGTGTCTCCTCCTAATCTTCGAGAAGCAGGAGTCCATGAGCTTTGAGCTTAAGTGGCAACCACAAGTGGATGCAACTGGAGGCATCCTCATAAGCCCGAGCTCTTCATAATCACAGCCAGGCATATTGGCTTCAATTGAAAGGAGATTTTCCAGACCATTCCGATGAGCTCTCTGAGGTCTAAAAGAACACGTAGAGAAAAGTGTAGAAAAAGTTGTAAAAAAATTCTAATTTAAATATTAGTTTGATTTAGTGATTAATATTAAATTTAATAATACTTAATAACTTTTCGAACCCCAACCTGAAAACTTTTATATTATGTTTACCTTTAGTTTTTCCCGAGTGCAAATAAATCCGTGAAAGGGTTTTGGTATTCCTGGGCTAGTTTTCGGCTAGAAATCCTCCTTCAAGTTCCGTAATTGGAAGTCTCCATTCAGTAGTTATCAGCTTGCTCCACGCAGAAGGTCCCCAGTCCGCAGAAATGGAAGCGTCTTAGAAGGCCAGTCGAGTGCATGATGATGGTTCCACTGGAGTCTAGAGTCACTCCTCCTGGGCTCCCCTGCCAGGCGATGTGTTTAATTAAATGCTGTCTCACAGACAATGGAGTGGAGGATCCAGGTGTCCCAGGAACAACCCCTCGCTGTGACCTTTGCCCTTTTGTCGCCGCCGGCCAACTTAAAGCGAGGGAAAAACAATAATTGAGCCAGATGCCATGGCAGCCGCTGGCCAATTTGAAGACACGTAAAAATCTTATCACAAACAAAAGACTTACCGCAGTGCCGCCCCCCTTGAGGGGGTTCTCCTTCTCCACCCCCTTAACCCTCGAAAGCCCCTCCCCTTCACCATGGCAGCCGATAAGCCGTGCACGTTGTCGCCATTCCGCTCGCATTTGTCGTCATCAAGCGAAACACACAGAAGCTGAAACCGGGAACAGAAATGCAGAGCGAAGAACCATTCATAAGGATTTTGTGGGGAGTTCCGACTATGCGAACTCCAGAAAGCCATTGTAGAATTTATTAAGTGTATATCCCACAAAAAAATGTATTTAAAAATGTAATTTTAAAAATATATATTAAAAACCTTTAAAAAAATGTTTTTTTTAATTGTATAATGTAAATAATGTTTCTAATAATGTGTATATCCTAAAGAAGAATTTCTTTAAAAATGTAATTTGAAAATATAAATTAAAAACCTTAAAAAAAAATTTTTGTTTTAATTGTATAATGTAATTAATGATTTTAATATTTTAAAAAAAATATTTACAATTACGCAAACACATGTTTTTGTCAGGTTTCCTTAAAAAATATGAGTTAAATTTTTAAATCTCCCATAAAAGCGCTTAAAAGTATGCAACAATATGTGTTTAGACTCGGAACCTATAAATTCATTCCTAAAGACATAAGCTGTGATTTACAGGGTATTTGAAAAGGAGACTCCCATTCCCCCTTGACAACCACCGGAAGTGCTCGCAGGCGCTCACGTACGACATATAAATAACATTTCGATTTGGCTGTGTGACAAACCCAAGCCCCAATATGCAAAATTATGCCAGTCCAAGGACGAGAGAAAGAATGAATGAAAATGGAACGAAAGCAAAGCAAAATAGTTGGTAAAAGAGTTTAACAATTCGATTTTACATTTGAATGCGCGATAAATAAAACCAAACAAGAAATGGGGGGAAATTACCAAATGAGCCCACAAAAGGGCCATTTAATGGAAAATGTCAGCCGGAGTCAGAAGAGAATTGTCCGCATGCCAAAATAGAATAAATAGAACAAGGCAAATGAATGGCAGTCGCAAAATTGAATGGTACACAAAGGCAGCCGAGGAGTCTTCATTTTGCTCCCCTATAAAGTAGATATATATACATCTTCCTTTCGAGTACTCTATTATCAGTCATAGTTTGTCAAATTGACAAATTGAAATCAAATCGGAGAGAAAACATTAAAAGAAGAATGGTAACCAAAGCCAAACCATTTATTTTCCAGTTACGAATTTCTAGTTCTATTTATATAATGCCCAACTAAGAGTTCGATTTATTTTACAAACTCCATGAATTTGCGAAATCTAATATTTTCCTTCATTTATTTCTGGCAAACACATATTTCGTCCATGACCATTTAACATATTGCCAACTGCAAACAGTCGCCATATCTTGAGATGCAATACCTTTGACTTGAAGGGTCCTTTGTCGGACTCCTTGGGAACCCTTTGGCCGTCTCCGTCTGTCCTCGCCCCCCGAAAAAAGAAACTTAAGCTTCAATTTCGACTCTATTAGGTCGCAGAGTGTGTGTGCTCTTTTGCTGCTGAAATCGGCTTGCATGCCAATGGGCCGGGACCGGGAAAGGGACCCTTCCTATGGCATCCCGTCTTACCTTGACTGCAATTCTGGCAGAGCACGAGCATCTGCACGGAGAGAAAATTATAGGGAAGAAGTTCTAAAAGTAATTTTTACTTTAGAGAAATTCGTACGTTTTTGAGATCATTTATTTGGGTGTCTAAAAGTAGGCAACATATTTTTTGAAATACTGAAAATACTGGATTTACTAAGCTTATTCTTATCTGCATGGAGAGAAAATATATAAGAAAGTCGTTAAAAAATAGATTTTCACCACACAGAAATACGTAGGTTTTTCAAGTCACTCTGAAAGGTGTCTAAAAGTAGGCAACATATTATTTTAAATACCAAAAATACTGGATTTATTAATTTTAATATTTGTAAGTTTATTTTGTAATTTTTGGTTTCCATCCTGATTTTTTCCAGTGCATCCTTTTGTAAGCTACTTGAAGGAAATGTGTTGCATAGTTTAAGGCTGCCGCACACAAAGAGCAGAAACAGGAACAGAAACTGAAGCTGGGGCAAAAACAGGAGCCGGAGCAGCGGGACTATCAACTATAGTCGAGGAAATTACTTTCAACATTTCGAATGCCGTCTCCGGGAAAGCCCCCCCCCCTCTCCCCTCTCTGGAAGACAGCGCACAAAGTGTGTATTTATATTTAAGAAAAATGTTAAAGAAATAAAATAAGATGTGAGCAGAGAGCAGCGTTCAGACGAATGAAAAACAGGAAAATTATTTGATTTTTATGCATTTCACTTAAGCAACACAAAAAGGCCACCAGAGAGAGAGGAAAACGAAGATGAAGGCAGCCAGGCAGCTGGCAGGAAAAATCGGGAAAGCGGAAAAGCGGGGAAGGGGACACGAAGGACATGCATGCATTATAGATGAACTTGCCGGCGAACGAAATAAAGCAAATAAATGCAATCAGGAATAATAATTCCAGGCCAAGACAGCCGGGGATAACTTGATTTCCACCACCTTTTCTTCCTCGCCGGCAAACGCATAAACAACAATTTCACTGGCGAACGGAGGTTGGATAAAGTCATGCACTTGGCTCGTAAATAAAGCCAAAAGCCTATCTTCAAGGTTCTGCCCACAACAAGCTCAAAGTCGACAGGGAAAGCGGGGAATTTAGAGGGGGAGCGGCGAAAAACAGAGGGGCAGAGTCAACGCCCAGCCAGTTTTTCACTTGGAAAAACTTAATTATGCATGGTTAACACGAAAACTCAATAAATTTTCAAATAAATTCACATGGGCCGAGAGCCGAGAGCCAAGAAAAGAGAGAAATCGAAAAGAAAGTCAGCCAGTCAGCCAGTCCGCCTGGCCTTTTGGTCTATGTAAATTTTATTTGCCAAAGGATTTTTCACCAAGTTTCCTGGCTCTGTTGCATTTAGATTTATTTGCAACGTGTGTGCTATGTAAAACCTATTAGGTTTTCAGACCAACCACCCACCCACCAACTCAACTGTTGCGCAAGCAAGGACTCGCAACTCGCAACTCAGGACTCGGGACTCGGGACTCTCGAAAGAGAGTCCTGGCACCTTTGGCAAACTAATCGCCTGTTGAAAATGCCCCGCACTGTGCGAGCTAGAATTTATTGAGTTCTCATATTGAGCAATGCTATAAAAATAATGAAGCCAAGTCCGGGCCAGAAAGGTGGCCAGGATGCCGAATGCCGAGCTGGTCCTGCGCTACACTGGGATGGCAGGAATATTCACAGGATGACAGGATCTAAAGAAAATCAAGTATGGTTTCAAGAACTTGGGACCTAAGCAAAATGCTATTTTAATAAATAATTATAATTTAATATATTATTTAATTTATAAAATAAGTTATAACTCATTTTGTAGTAATTGCTAATTCTAACTATATATTTATTATTATTTAAATTTATCTATTTGTTATTAATTTATTTTTAGTTTTTATTATAATAACAACTATCAATATTCCAAAAATAGTAAACTACAAAAAGTCTAAAATCTAAATGAATAAAAAAGAATTTTCAAATGAATAAAGTTTTATAATTTTTATTGCAAGATCTCTTAGTTTTATAGTTAACGAATTAATTTGATTTTTCTAGATTTTAATGTCAATCCGTTCTGGGTGGAGTTTGCTACTGACCGTTTTTTATAGGTCCTATTATATTAGTTTAGATTTATGAGGTACTTAGGTGTTTGCCAAGTTTAAATATCCCGAACTGAAACTCCCGATCCTCAGTTGGTAGGGGCCACTCTTTGTCGTCGACAGTTGGCTTAGCCGAAAGCCAAAAGCCCACGCAGCTTAGTGTGTCCTGCGAAGGACACCCAGCCAAAGGGGCGGCCGTAAAAGGGAGGTGGGTGGGCAAAAGTGGCAGGAGCAGCGGCAAAAAGTGAAATGAAGCCGAAAGGCAAATAGAGCATAAATTACGCAAATCCAACACGACACTTTACAGCGTCGACGGCGGCAGAGGAGCGGCAGAGGCAGCCTCATGCGTGTGCATGTGTATGAGTATCACACATGTGTGTGTGTGTGTGTGTGTGTGTTTGGCGACAACTACAACAACTGCAGAGGCAACAATAATAACAGTAACAGCAACAGGAAGGGCAACAAATAAGTTAAGTCAAAGTCGAAAAAGCAAACAAACATTGCACACAACGGAGATGGCAGCACTTACACACGCACACACATGTAAAAACACCCACTGGCACACATGGAAACATACACTGGGAGAAATGAAGTCTGAAAGATAAATTTAAGATTCATTTTAATAGAAACTTAAAATCAATATTTTTTTTTCTTTGGATTTTATAAATTTAAATTTATTTTTAATTTAACATCTTTTTATTTTCCACCAATTTCTCTCAGTGTTGAGTGCAGCTCGCAGTGTGGCATGCAATCAGGCGCCAAATGCTCAAGTGTCTCATTGTCAGCATGTTGCATGTGCAGCACAGGGGGGCGTGGCAGGGCGGAGGGCGGAGGGAGCAGGGAAAATAAAGTAAAATGAACAGCAGCAGCAAAAATGTTAAAGCAAGTAAATAAACATTGTACGCCATTATCAGGCACTGTCAGCAGCAACAGCAGCAACTGCAGCAGCAACACTAGCAACACTAGCAACAATCAACAGCACCAGGCAACATAATTTGCAGTTGCAACTGAGAACTTTTCAATGGTTTGAAGCTGAAAAAGCTGACAGGACCTCCTGGCCCCCGACCCCTTTTTTTCTGGAAAAAAAATGGGAGGAAGGGAAAACCAACACGAAGGCAGCGGTGCATGGTAGGCACAGTGGGGAAATCTATTGCCTACTTTTAGGAGGCGGAGGTCTGAAGTAGAATAAAGTCTTGTAGAATTAACCCAACTAAGAGATCAATGTAATGGAAACTGTATGATGTATTTAAAGATTAAGGATTATTTTAAAAATATTATTTATTAATAATTTATAATAATAACTATCAATAATAATAATTAATAATATTTATGCATTTAATAGAAAGTATTATCAGTTTTCGTAACCAAATTGTAAATTGCCACATTTTAAAAATTATTCTTTATCAATAATTAATAATAATAATTATCAATAATAATAATATTTATGCATTTAATAGAAAGTATTATAATTTTTCGTAACCAAATTTTAAATTACCACATTTCACTTCGTTTAAAAGTGGTTTTATCTATTATTTCAATAATGGAAATCTTGTACAAATTTCCTACTTAATAAGTTCTTTTTATTTTCATCACTTCACAACTCATCAAATGCATTTAACCTCTTTAAAGGGTGCCTAAAATATGCTTTCATTGCTGGTAGAATACTTCTTGGTGTCATTTAATAAAGATTTTAAAAATAAAGAGATTTTAGTGGACTCTATAAATTCTCCATACTTGACATGTAAGTTTTTCCCAGCACTTTTCCACTGTCCAAGGAAAAGTCCATGGCCTGTTATAAAGCCCGGATATGCCGGCGAACCTGATACTGTGCTAGTGTACGTATGTGTGTGTGTGAAAGTGTGTCTGTATGTGTTGTCCCTGTATGTATATATGTATGTATATGCCTGTATGCAGCTGCATGGTTGAACAGTCAATGGCGGGTGTAGCCAAAAAGGCCGGAAGTGCAGTCGAGCAACAACGATGGTATGTGTATATATGCGTATGTATGTATGTGTGCGGATCCATAGGTGAGTGTTTGTGTGTGTGAGCCGGCTAAACAAAAGTGGCACAACAAGCTGAACTTGTGGGCGGTGGGTGGTAGTGCCGAAAAACGAAAAACGAAAAGAAAAGCCAACACAAGTTGACATAGAAATTGTACAAACTGAAAATGATTTGTGTGCCCCCCTTTGCTCAGACACACACACACACACACAACGCACACAAATGCAGGCATATATTTGCACAACGGTGGGTCGATTTACAGGGGGGAAACAAGAAAATTGAGAAAATATAATACACAAAAGTATCAACTGCACTAATCTCAGCCTTTATATTCTCTAAGAAGTACATTTTTTTTATTTTGAAAATAACTACCTGGATATATTTAAAATATATATATTTTTTAAGCCAATAAAAATTTTAATTTAAGTTAAAGAAATGACTAAAATTAGTTGATCACTTATTAACATAGAAAAATCTACTTAAATGACATTATTACAATTTTTTGTTTTATTTATAACATTAAAAAATTCCACCCATTAAATGATAATTAAATGGAGTTTCCTTTATCCATTTTTAAATAATTTTCTCTCTCCAAAGTAAAGCCGCATTTAGGGTGGCCCAAAAATGGTCCGATTTCAAACAGTCACTGTGGAGTAGGTGGATGTCCTGCGTCCAGGACGACCCGATCCTGCCAACCAATGAGCCACAAGCGAGACAGACAGCCTGCAGCCGCAGGGGGCGTGGCAGAGGGAGGTTGGGTTTCGGGGGGTTTCGGGGGGAGGGGGTTTAGGGGCCTTTGGCAGACAGTTGAAATTGCAAATTATGCTCTCGGAAAGAGGAGGACCCAAACCGAACTGCGAACAGCGGCCGGCTGGCTGGCTGTTCCACTGTCTGCGCTCTAATTATGCAAACTACCTGCTGTTACTCAATTAATCTTGATTACGTTTGTGTTATCCAAATACAATTATTTTGGTATTAATTACAGTGGCCAGGAGCCGGGAGCCAGGAGCCGAGAGGACCAGACGGAGGACCACTTTTACGAGCGGAAATTGTCTGGGTCGCCGAGTGAAACAATGCCGAGCACCACCCACCCATCACCCATCGCCCATCGCACATCGCACAGATTGCCTTGGAAAAGCCACCGCACAACGCATTAGAGGCAAGTGTTTTTCCCCAAATTTTCTTCATTTACTTCCCTATTTTTTTTTTGTTTTGCGGGAAATTCGCATTTCCATTTCCGATTCCCATTCGTATGCCACTCGCATTTGACGCGACTTTGGCCCAGAAGCGTTGGACTTCCTAATTAGCCTAGGAAAGCCAGTATCGAAATGCGTGCGTTCCACTCTACGCTACGTGGAAAATTCGGGAGTGCGGCGAAAAGAGCGTTGACCTTAATTAGCAGCCTGCGAAAATGAGAGTTAAGTGCCTTGAATTGGGCTTATGGCATAAGCCAATGCATAATCCTAATGGCGACCCACTGAATAAAAGGCAGAGAGAGGGAGTAAGAGTGGCTGCTTAAATGCTAAACTAAAGTTAATAAAAAAAAGGAACCCTAACTTACGGTTAAATTGAGCTGAATTTGCAGTTTGCTTTAGGGCAGTAATATTAAAATTAAACATTTAAAATTAAAACATTGCTATTAATGCTATTAATGGGTGCCTAAAAGTATGCAACAATAATTTGTAATCCAAAAGTTATACAGAAAGATGACGATCGTTTATTCACTGCATACTTTTAGACACCTATTTTGACATTTAAAAGTGATAAATAAATAAAATACATAACTTGGCTTAATGCGTATTTAAAAACAATGAATTCAATTAATTTAATGTTAATTAAATGTATTAATTAAATTATTAAATGTATTATTTAATCATTCCATTATTGAAAAGAAAAGTCATCAATTACATTGATAAATTGAACAAAAAATTTAATTGTTTCACAAACGAATAAAGTGAAGTAAAATTGTTATTATAATTGGAGTGATCTCAATCGCAGTTACCTCGTCACTGACCCTTGATCACCCTGATCACATCCCTCTTCTTCAATTTGGGTGCCTGCCTGGAGGGGATCAGGGTGGAGACGCAGATGGGGCCCTTCCACTTGAGATGCGACGGCATCAGGCTCATCGGCGGCATTGTGGTCATCTCTTCTTCTTCGGTGAAATCCTCGCATTTGGTGCCCGGACCGAGAACCTGTTTGATAAGGTCCTTAACGTTTATCGAGCCCAAATACAAACCTCCCGGTGGTATGGTAGGGAATGCTTTAACTTCGGTCTCCTTCTTCTTGTAACCTCTGGGCCATTTGGGAGGCTGATCATTCTGCTCCTCCGGAATCGAAAGCTCCCCCAGCTCCTGGTCCACCTCCCGATTCGGATTCTGGTTCATCTCCTCCTGCATTTCTTCCAAAAACAACGATTGAATTTTCTGCCGCCTCTCGTCGGAGATTATACCGCATTCATCCACTTCAGTGCGCAAATTGTAATACAAATCCTTCCTGGCGGCAAGATTCCAGATCTTTGGAGCAAATATCTCTTCATCCGAAATTTTGTCCCCACCATTATCCCAATGATCCCCGATCTCTTGCTGCTCCTTGGTGGTCCTTGGTCCGGTATACTTGACCTTAGTCTTCTTCGGGGGCATCATTGGATCGGTGGCAGCGTTTTTCAAGCTCATTTTTAAAAATATCAAAAATTTCGTTCGTACAAATTGTAAGAAATCTGTAAGCAAACACAAATCAGACAGAGATTTGAAGTAAAAGTGAACATTATACGATTACGACGACCGAATGTTAAGTCAGAGCACTCTTTGTTTTATAGAATATTTATTTTAGTTTCGGCAAAAATACTAATTGATTGTAGGGAAAATTAGGATTTGGATATTTGGCAAAATATAGTATTATGTGTTTTTTTGCTGTAATTCAGCCAAAAATGGTCCAAAATCAAAAGTGCGTACTGTTCTGAGCAGCTAACAACCTAATAATTAATATCAGTAAACTTTCCGTCTGATTTAAAAAAATAAATATTTCACCCAATTTTCACATTTTTGATAAGGGGTACCATCATGATTTTTTGCGAAAAATGGCAAAATTTAAAAATTTCCAGGTTTAAATGCCAATCGATTGGGAATTGAATAACGAGTTCAACGAGGTAGGACACTCCATATTTGGATCATTATTTCCATTTTTATGACCAAAATACCAATTGTTTTTCGATGGAAAATCAGGGTTTTCATTTTTGGCACAAATTTGAAATTTTTCCTTATTGATTTTTTGCTGTAACTTGGACAAAAATGGTCCCAAATCAAAAGTACATACTGTTTTGAGCAGCTAACAACCTAATAGTTAATATCAGTAAACTTTCCGTCTGATTTAAAAAAATAAATATTTGACCTAATTTTCACATTTTTTATAAGGGGTACCATCATGATTTTTTGCGAAAAATGGCAAAATTTAAAAATTTCCAGGTTTAAATGCCAATCGATTATAAATTTAATAACGAGTTCAACAAGGTAGGACACTCCATATTTGAACTATTATTAACCTTTTTTCGACCAAAACTCTAAAAAAAAACTCCGAAAAATTAGGAATATTTGTACTCCAAAATTATGTTTTGGTTAAAGTTGCATTGACAAACTAATGCAAATCCCTCGATGTAAGTCGCAGTTTAAAAGGCTTACTCTTTGCTATCAGGTTCGATTTTCCCTATCCAGGGTTTCTGTTTCTGTCTGTAGAACCCTAGTTCCTAGGGTGAACCTTACGTAATGCTATGAAAAGACCACTACTGTTTTAAATATTAAATTAAGCCATGTTTCCACCAAAAACACCTGTATGTGACATTTTTGATTAGTTATTTTTCTTATCTCGTTGTAAAAAGTTAAATTCCATAATGTTTTTATACCTCTTCATTGGAAATCACGAATAGAGGTCCATCCTTCTGCCCACCATTGTCCTTTGGTCGTCTTTGTGTGGCCCGTCTGCCACGAGCTGCTCAATAATAAATACATGAATAGATAAACTAGGACGTGTATCGGGCAAGGACGAGGACGAGGACGAAGAGTCGCAACAGGACAGCATCTGGCTGCCTTGGCACGTCCGCCTTATACCCATAATATATTAATATACGATAAGCATACAAACAAAAAAATAGGAGAAAAAGAGAGACGAAAAAAACTGGAGATTGTGGCTGGCGGAGAGGGCCAAAAGGGAGGGCCAATGGCTAGCGCCTGCTGCTAGGTCACCGGATTGTCGCTCTCGGGGATGACCAGGTCCTCCTCCCTGATCCTTTTGGGCAGCCGCTCCGGCACCTGCTGCCTTCCGGCCAACTGGAGCTGGTAGTTGAAGTACTCGTACACGTACAGCTGCTGGCTGTGCACATAGTGGAAGGCCACCGGGTACTCGGACAGGCAGTCCATGCACTGCAAAAAGAGCACAGGTAAGTTTTGATAAACACTGGGAGAAAAAGCGACCTTGTACCTCTGAAAAAATGTAATTTTCAAGGCCAATTGTTGGGAGTTTTAATTTATTTAATTTGTTGAGATTAAAATAAAATGATAATAAGATAAAAATAATTTTAATTTTTTCATTTATCCATTAAACGTGCTTGTGCAAAATAATGTTTTATTAATTATATTTCAAATCTCTGCAGATATCTTCTTTGTGAAAAAATTAAAATAATTAAAATATTCCTTTTATCACTTATCAAAATAAATGATAGCATACTTTTAGACACTTTTTTTAATTATATTTCAATCTCTGCATATGTATATCTTCAACATCCCAAATTAAAGTTAGTCCAAATATATCCCTTTGATTTTCGAGTTATTGAACCTTTTCTTCGAGACTCACCGATCTTGCATTGTAGTAGGCGTACTTGTAGAGCCAAAAGTCTATGCCCACGTTGCCCGAAAGAAGCGCTCCGAAGGGGGCAATCGGATAGAAGCGGTTGCGCAACTGCTCGTCCCGGGAATCGCCGGCCTTTACGCCGAGATTGAACAGGCATTTGCCCATCTCCACGTCCTCGGGCGAATCGTCCTGCTGGCGGCACTTGGCGGTGTCGTTGTGGCCCTCGGCGAAGATCCTTAGAGCCCCGCGGCTCAGCACGTAGCCACTGCCGCCGGACATGTACGACTGGCCAAATCAGAGGTATACTTAGTCCAAATGTAATGGCACAATTGTTCTCCCTGCTTACCTCGTTCTTGTGGTGATTGCCGATCATTTTGTAATTGAAGCCAAAGTGAATAGGCGTTTCCGGGGAATAGGGGTAGAGCATGTAGCGCAGGTTTTCCAAAAATACGTAGCTTTAAAAATAAAGGAAGAGATTTAAACTTAAACGCCAACTAATTATTTTACCTATCTAAATTTAGACTTCTAACAAACAAAATTGCACAAAAAATAAAACAAGAAGCAGAAAATAAAAATATGTACTATGTGTTCGTGATATTGGAAACCATATCTTTCGATGCCCAAAAGTAAAAAGAATTGTTCAAAATAAAAAATATTCTATGGCCATATGACACTGGCCAAGTTTTGATTAACTAATGGGATTTTTAAAAATAAATAATGGCAACCTTAGCATTTAAAAAAATCAATTTAAAAACTTAAAACAAATTTTCAAATAATTCTCTTTTTAAGACATCAACAAATAAATAATAAATGGAATATCAAAAAAATTTTAGTTAATATGTATTAGTTTTAGGTAAACATTTTTAAGCCATATTTTCAGAAATAAAATATGTCATTAAATTGAATTTATAATTAGGGTTGCCATGACTTTTTTAAACCGTTCTAGATAGTGTCATATGGCTATACTAACAATCCCAAACATATTCCACCTACGTGTCATCATCCGCCTTGATAAACCAATCGGCCTCGTCGCGCATATGCTCGTGGATGTGGGTGAAGGCCTCCTTGGTCTTGCCCCAGAGGACCTCGTACTTGTCCGGCTTGGTCAGGACCACGGTGGGCAGCTCGTCATCCGGCTCCGAGGTCATGAAGTAGATCTTGTTGCAGCGCTTTCCCCAGGTGCGCAGCACGTGGACGGCCCTCGATTTGTGGTACTTGGGTGTGGTCAGCACCCAGCACAGGATCCTCACCTCCCGGTGGAGCTTCTCGGCCAGGGTTTCGTTGGTCAGTTGAGTTGGATCGATTCCGTTTCCGTTTCCAGTTCCAGCCAAAGGCAAGGCGCCGGCGGTCAGCATCATCACATCCCAGTAGGCGTAGGTGATGATTAGCAAACTGCCCACCAGCAGCATTAGCAGAACCAGGTGGTTCGTGGAGAGTCGCCGGGCCGGACGGAGTTTCCCACTCGCCGGGTAAATCGACGGACTCTCCAGCGTGATATATTCGCCGGCCATTTGAACACTGACACTCGAATCCGAAGCACCCAGAAGCACAGAGCCTTATCACCGAAAGATAAGACAAGGAAAACTGATACACTGAAGAGCAGGTATGCACTATTAGTCTAATAGCCAATAGTTAGATAGTCGGGGAGAGACGTACATTGTTTACCCGGAAGAAAGAAAGAAAGAGAGCGAGCGAATGCACCACAAAATACTGACTTGGTCTCATCATCTTATCAATATGATTTTTTTAGTTCGTACATAACATCACTTTTAAAGCTATTTTTAGTTAGTATTAGTTATTATTCGTTTTACATTAACTCATTCATTTAAGAATGCCTTAAAGATATTAATGGAACTACACAATTGATTCATATTTTTACAGTCACTTATCAAATGAATAATATATTTAAATAATATAATACCTAATATATTATACTTATTTGAAAGCACCACAAAATATTCACTAGGTCTCATCATCTTATCAATATGATTTTTTTAGCTATTTAAAGATATTTTTAGTTAGTATTAGTTATTATTCGGTTTACATTAACTCATTCATTTAAGAATGCCTTAAAGATATTAATGGAACTACAAAATTCAAATATAAATTGATTCATATTTTTACAGTCCCTTATGAAAATAATATAATACATAATACATTTTCGGAAAATAACTTAATAATGAATAAATCTAAAATTGATTCATATTTTTACAGTCACTTATCAAATGAATAATGTATATTACAATAATATAATACGTAATATATTATACTTATTCGGCTTTATCGCGAACTAACATTATATTTATTAAAACAAATGTTCCGAATTTTAGGAAAACAATAAATATAACCCCCCAAATCCTTAAGGACTTTAAAGAAAGTTAGTCAGTTCCTCCGACTAATTGTTTACCACGCCCAGAAAGTAGCAATGGATATCCCAAGAAATATATTTAAATTTCGCTCAGCAGAGTTCATTAATCAAAACACTTTGTACAAACACAAAGTGAAAATAGAAAAAAATATAGAAATAATAAAAAAAAACAAAGTAGGAGTTTGGAGTGAGGGCAAACGCAAAACCCGAAAACAGTTGAAGTTGAGAGAATCTTTCAATTAATCATGAGCGACATGTGGTCGTTGCCTGGACGCTTTCGAGAAGGAGGGGCTGGTGGGCGTGGCACGGTGGAAAAGACCGCCAGCAGCGCGAGAAAAATAAAATGAAATAAAATAAAATAGCGCATACGCCCTGTGGGCCAACGGAGGGAGCACTCGGATGCTCGCGTGCAAACAAATGGCTGCCATAATAGCGACGAGGCGGCATCCTGGTCGCATCCTGGACCCCACCAATCGTCCAACTCCGCTGGCAAACAAATTCCCATTAATAAAATAAAATGCAGTTAGCGGCGGCGGTGAGGAGAAGCGGCTAAGAATGAAAACTATTTGGCATTGTGGGCGGCATGTGACCCCGCTGCGATTTCCCAGCGCCTAAAACAAATATAAATTTTTCCAATAAAAGCGGCGGCTTTTCTCGCGCCCTTTTCCTTTTTCCCGCTTTTGTTCTTCGCCTGTCAAAATTAGTTTTCGGCCAGGGCAAACAGTTCAACATGAAATGCAAATACTAGTTGGCTGCAAAAATGGGGCTGATAAATGCCTTTGACCTTTCGATGACGTGACCCACATGGTGCCACTGCCCATGGGCGGTGGTAAGGGGGGTTTCCTCTTCTCGATATTTGCCTTCGAGTAAGCTAACAATAGTAAACTCTTAAAAATTTCAGCACTATTTTGCCATCGAACTGGGGCTGCAGTTCAATTAATAAAACAATGGCAGCTCGATCCCTTCAATTTCCTCTGCTTTCAATCCTTTTCACCGACGACACTGGGCTCACAATCAACAGTTCCTTTCCATACAATAAAAATTCAGCCAACCAGAAGGTCCGGCGATGGTCGGTCGGTCAACTGCAAACTGTGTGCAAATCATACAAAAAAAAAAAATGAAAAATAAAAATAGACCAAAGTCAAATGTATAACTGCAGATTTTTTGTAATAATGTTAGCTTTTGGATTTTACAAGCGCGCCAAGGCAAACGCCATTTGTCTCGCTGTCTGACTGTACCTCTCCCTCTCTCTCACTCGACCATCTCTTTCGTTTTTTTGTATGTAAATATGAGTGTGTGCTTGAGTAGCATTGTTTGCAATAGAGATGACCGCGTGAGGAAGACAGCATCTTGGGGGAAAAATTCCAGAAGAAAAATGTAAACGTTTTGAAAAAGTTGGCAAAAATCAGTGCATACTTTTTGGCGAACAAACTATTATTCGATTGTAAACGATGCAGCAGCAACTCAAAATCTATTGAAAAATTCATAGGAATTGTATCGAGAAAATTTAAATCAC
Source organism: Drosophila prostipennis (assembly GCA_037075205.1). Classification (NCBI taxonomy): domain Eukaryota; kingdom Metazoa; phylum Arthropoda; class Insecta; order Diptera; family Drosophilidae; genus Drosophila; species Drosophila prostipennis. Next base: position 715,465 of record JBAMCJ010001283.1, on the reverse strand, counting down.
GATCGATCCCTCTTCATCACCACTGCATCTGTCTGCACCACACACACACACACATAGTGAGACATCAAACGTGCAAACATTTGCCATATTTTTGTAATCAAAGTAAACAATCCACTTAACCCAACACGGACATGCAAAACGACTGCCAGCTGGCTATGTCCCTGTCCCTCTCTGACCCTCTCTACCCATCTCGCTCCCTCTCCGAATGGAACGTCTTTCGCTTCGATTTTTTTGGGCGGGAAATGGAGGCCAACGACACTACTTCTGCAATCCACCCACTTAACCCACTCAACTTGGTACAAAAAACCAACCACACTAGCATTTTTATTCTATGTTAAAAAATTGTATTAATTAAAAAGGGATTTTAGAAATCATTTTTATTTTTTTTTATTATATTTGGTTTTTTTTTTTGTATTTATTTCTTATGGATTCTAATGCATTATAAATATTAGAAATCTTATATTTAGTAGTCTGATTTATAAAAATTAATGCAATTTAAAATGATTCTTTGTCTATTTAAAACGTATACGTAATATAGATTCTTTAGGTATTTAGGTTAGGTATACTTTTAATAATAAAATTTAAACTATTTTTCGGTTTTCTCATTAGCCAAGGAACCCCCTTCATGTTTTGTTATTTTCAGGAGGTATAAATATTCTGATTTATAAAAATTTATAATGATTTTTTGTCTATTTAAAACGTATACGTAATACAGATTCCTGTAAATAAGTTAGGTATACTTTTAATACTATCTTTCGGTTCCTGCTTTATTTTTTTATTATTATTTTCAGGATGTTAGGCAACGTAACTTGATATTATGGTAATTTTTTTCCATGTGCACCCACTGTTCGTTCATACATCTCTGCAGCCATCCGTTTGTTGCTATTGTCACTGCTTTCCCCCTCCATTTCCTCCTGAATTCCAGCAGTTTTTTGGCCCCACATTCCACAGGATTGGTTGGGGGGAGTCGCCAGGAGGCGAGGAGTCCTGGGCACGTGATGCCTTTCGATGTCTTGGCTCGTTTTTTATGCAAACAGCATTTGAATTTGAAATGAAAACGCTGACGGGCGCCGGCAATGGCAATGCACATGGAACTGGGTAGTGGGAACTGCGACCCACGGATCCGGTAGCTGGGTAACTTGGGACTGGGACCTGCGAACTGTATCCCTGATCCTGGCACTGGTCGTCGTCCTGCAGCTGAAGTCCTTCGCTGTGGGGGGGAGAGCCAATGGTATTGCATACTTTTCAGCGTCGTGCGGTTACTTTTAGCACACTGATATGACAACGGTCCACCCCAAACACACACATTCCGGATTAGGGTGGCTCAAAATTGGGAAATAACTTGGTTAGCTTGGTAAAAAATATATATTAAATACAAGAATTGAATACAAAATATAGACAACAAATATAAAAGGTGTCAAAAAGTATGCAATAATTGTTTCTAATGATAAAAATCTATTATTCACAATACTCCTATAGAGTCCGAGGCCTTTATGAGCACTTAATATTAAAAACTATCTTTAAATAGATTTTGTTATTAATTTTTTTATTAATTTTCAAGTTCAATCTTCCCCAGAGGTTTTCCAATAAATTGGGCCACCCTTTCGTGGGAACATTGTGTCCATTGGCATTTTGCTGGTAAACACAAAAGTCAGGGACGGCGGAGAAGGGGTTTAAGAAAGGTGGAGAGGGGGGCTGGAGGTTGGGTAAATAGTTTTTACTGCACACAAACACAAAACGCAATGACAAAAAGGCCATAAAAAGCAGCGCCGCCAACTTTGTTATTACATTTTTATACCGGTCTCACACACACACACACAGACACTCGTACACCCACACATATGGAGAGCGTTTTTATTGGCATAAAGAAGCAAGTGGAACACCTGTTCCAGCCACCACCGACATCCCGCTGTCGCGGATTCATTTGCATTTGCATTATTTCCCTGTTTGCTCGGCAACCCTTTTTCCACCAGTTTTTCCCCGCCTTTCGGACCAGACTTTTATTATTATTTTTGGTTAGTTTTGCTGCATTACAAAATGTGTTGACATGTTATGATTTCGATTTTAATTTCAGCAGCTGCAGGCGGCTACAAAAAGGTGGCACTGGCTGTGCAAACATTTGCCAAAGCCAAAAATCAGAGCTGAAACTGAAGCTCAGCGGGAAAAATGGTTGGGTATCTGGAATGTTCACAAAAAAAACTATAAACCAATTAAATAATATTCAGTGCAAATAGGGAGATTTAGGAATCACAGGTATACAAAGGTTAGAAAATCTTTGGGGCATATTAAATGCTATATTTTTGTTATAACACCCAAAAAAAATTATGGTTTAACTCTTAAAATTAGTTGAATTAAATAAAAACTAGTTCTAGTAATAAAGTATGGTATTAAAATAATACGAAATAATATAAAATCCATACACTTTAGTATACATTTTATACTAAATATTCCAAAGTTTTTATTTTGTTGTTTTAATTCTAAACCAAAAAATTAATTAGTTTAGAAAATAGTAATTTAATACTCATCTTAATAGTTTAAAATTAATGTACGAATAGTTTAGTTTATATAATAATTTTTTTTTCGGTGTATCTCTATTTTTATTTTGAAGTTTTAATTCTAAACCGAAAGTTTAAGTAGTTCCTAAAATAATAATAATAATTTAATAGTTTAGCACTAATTTACGAATAGTGTAGTTTCTATAATCATTGTTTTTTTCGGTGTATCTCTATAAATGCGAACAGCAGCCATTAGGTTTACCCACACTACAGCCCGGGATATTATTTCTGGCCATCCAAAGTATTAGAGCTCGTCATTATCGATAACAAGTACTCAAACAGATCGATTACCGGGTTCCCCATTCGATGTTTGTTCAGCAGCTAAAAGGACTCGGTCAACAGCTTAAAGCAGGGATATGCCAGATGCACTGGGGGTATCGATTACTTATTTGTATTATTATTATTTCGTCGATGCCAAAAGTTCGTTTCGGGTATTGATTCCATTGTATTTATGTGGCTCTCCACATCGATGGACATTAATTAGGAGCAATATCCTTTGGCCAGGTATCCATTACATTCTCCTCATTATATTCCAAGTGCATAGGCAAATAAAATGCTTTAATTCAAGTGTATCAGCCACATTTGCTTACTAACCATCGCTGTTCTTAAAGCATCGCAGATCCTCCTCAGTGAGTCATCTTTCGGCTGATCCCTCTGTCATTTGTCAGCCGGTTGCCTTGGCTTTTAATTAAATATGTTGCCAGGATTTCAGCCACATTCTCGGGAGGTGGCTCAGAAATGTCTGAAGACTGTGACAGGACATAGACATAGTTGTCCCTCCTCGGTTCTTAGAGGGTCGTTGGTCGGGGAGGGGAACAAAAGTTGTCACTCGGGTGTCAGTCGGGCAAGATAAATAAATAAGCTGTGGGCCAGGGCGTTAAGCAAGTTGTGCTGTTATCCTTGCAGCTCCTGCCACTGCTCCTGCGGTTTATATTTATGCCGCGCTGCTATTGCTATTGTCCTGTTGTTGTCACGCGAGCCGGGCGCGCATTTCCAATAATAATCTCTTGTCCCGGGCATAAATGTCGCATTAAAATGTCACGCACTTGTGGCTTAATCACGCCAAAGGATAACGGCATGCCCACTGGCCCCAGATCACACTGAGCAAAAAAAAAATCAAAATTTTGGTTCCCGCTTATCTATAAATAATATAAAATTACACGCTCAATTTTCCGTGGGTTTAGTATAGAGCGAATACGGTGCGATATAAAAATCTAAAATCAAAAATCGAAATCCGGAAATGGTTCCAAGATAAATACTAAGCATTAAAATATTAAAAAAAAAAAACATTTTTTCACTTTTTAAACTGATCCTTTTTTTTTAAACTCCAACACTTTGTCACTCTTGTATTCTTTTTTCAAGGTGCAGGATGTGGGGGGCAGGACCGCCGGTCAGGACACTTGAGTAGTCATCCCCTCGGCCTGCTGTTGTTATCTCCGCTTGGACTTGGACCAAGGACCCTGGATTCTGGATTCTGGGTCCGCAGGACCTTGGCTGCCAGTCGTTCGGTTAGAGGACTGCGGTTCCATAGGCATTACTTGTTTGCGGTTTTTATTATATCATGCTCATGTCAAACGGGCTCAGCATTGTCACATCCTTAGCCGCTGCTGACGATGACGATGATGATGTTGCTGTTGCTGCCGCTGCCGCTGCTCTCTGCCAGCTCAGCGTCCTGTCATTCCAGCTCTTAGCCACCGCCTCCTCATCATCCTCATCGGTTCGACCCCATTCCCAATCCCCAACTAAGTCCTCATGGCTCGCTCTTGTCCTTCATCTCAAGCTGCCAGTTATTACACATTGCCAGCGTCTTAGTGTCGGGATTGTCAGGCGGGGGATTCGGGCTGCGGGGGAGGGGGAGGCAACTCCTCTCGAGTGTTGCGCCCTAATTCGCCAACAGGTGGCGGGCCTCATTCAAGTGGCTTTATAGGAAACGAAGAGGCCAACCACATTGGTCGAAGCGAGGAGATGAGCTGTCCTTTCCAAACTTTCAATACACTTGCTTAAATCTTAAATCTTAAAACTAAAATGAATTATATTATAAAACAGAGAAAAAATTGACAAAAGATCAGGTTGATATGTGCTGGTCAATTTTATATTATTTCAGGATCAAGTTATAAATATCATTTTAATATTAATATTTTACATTACTTGTTCAAAAAATATTAAATTTGATATTTTATATGATATGCTAAAATATCAAGTTGACATGTTTGAATCATAAATTTGGCATAAATCATATCGTCTTTTTATTTATATAAAATAAGGTGAATTGACCCTCATATCGAATTATTTTCAGTGTATCTTTCAGGTTATGAAATGTATTTTAATAAATATCTAAAATATTTAATAAACATCATAGTTACCTAAACAAGTATATAAAACAAATCTTTGGCTTACTTGAAATATATAATTTTCTAAAAACAGCAATTGGGTAGGTTAAATCTTATTTTTTCTCCAAGCTGTGGGCTGAATTCATTAGGTATTCCCTGCCTCCTTGCAAGTTCTTTGATTCCTGCCCAGGGATTTCGAAATCGGACGACTCCTTGTGAATTTCTCGAGAGCATTGCAGCTTCGCCTTGCGACCGGGCCAAGGGATGTGAGTCATTTAGACGGGCTGCAATTGGCAGCAGTCGGCAACATTTTATAAGTTAAGGCACGTTCCAGTGGTTAGGTCCACTCAGGACCTGAAATTTCGGTTGTGTGGTCAGAGAGGCGACTGCAGTCGACTGTCGCAATGAGAACGCAAAGTTTATTTGCTGAGGCGGGCCAAAAAAGCCGAGACCAGTGGCTAAAACCCTTAACCGGTGGCCAAAACCCCTTTTTTGGCATAAATTGAATTATGAACGAGGAGGAGGATGAGGAGGAGGAGGAGGCTTTCTCAGGCTAATTCGATTAGACAGTCACAAATGCTGATTCAATTTGCATTGTCAATTAAATCGCTATCCTGGTAGCACTGGCGCCCATAATTGCATTACAGCATATTTGCCTGTCATCAACATGTTTTGCCCACAAATTTTCCACTGACTTCAGCACTTTGCACTTTGCGCAACGCCCCCTTTTTCCGGCTGGTCAAAATAATTCCTAATTTTGGGTACAGCATTATTGCTAGTAACCAGTAGCCAGTAACTCGGCGGCTTTCTTGGTGATTGGCCAGCAAAAAGTTTTGTGGCAGCCGCAGTGTCGCCCAAGGAACTCGTGTCCTGTGTCCTGTGTGCTGTGTCCTTTGCACTCGACTGCGTTGAGTCGAGTTCGAGTTCGAGTTGATGAAAGGCCAAGTCAAATGCCTCACTGATTGCATTGACATCCTTCTGGCCTTTTTGGCCCGGCCCAAATGTATTTGGCAAAACTTTACGTATGATTTGCTGGGAAAATTGAAATTTGCCCTGCATCCTGTGGGCTCGACTGGGATTCATTATTGCTTCCACACATCCGCCCCATCAAGTTGGTTCGTTCGTTCGTTCGTTCTGCAGCTCCCCAGCTTCTGCAGTCAACAGTCTGCGATTTGCATTTCAATTATGTTCAAATTGCATCTTCTATATCTGCCATGCCGAAATAATATTCAAACTGAAGTGGAGAGTGGGTAGAATTTTATGTTTGACTTCCATATACATTTCATATTTATTTGGCATGCAAAGCTGAATTTTCTGTAATTTATTTGCAGCCAAACCCTGAAAATCAAGATCCTGATTTACTCATTATTATATTTTATTCCTACACTCAAAAAAAAATTTTAGAAAATCGCCTATGGATTTGCGTCACTGGCGATTTTTTCTATATTTCTGGAAAATTTCTTAAATTTAATTCCTTTTTTATTAATTTGAAGAAAATTTTCCTTAGTAGTAGAAAATTTGCTTTATTTTAAAGAAAGAAATCGCCAGTGAAGCAAATCCATAGGCGATTTTCTAAAACTCAGGGCGATTCATTTTTTGAGTGTAGTTTTACTTGAGTTTCATAAAATAAACGATTATTTTTTTTGTATTTTAGATAATTTTCAAAAATCACAACTAGTCTGTACAAATAAGTAGGAAGTTCTTAGTATATTCCGACTGCAAATTATATTTGTATAAGGAAAAGAATTGAATTTAATGTGACTTACAGATTCAGCAATAAAAAAGTTGAAATCAACGAAAATGATAGATTTCTTTCAAAACTATGTATCGTTGATTAATCTGCACTTTCTATCATTTACAATCTTATAATTGTATAACTAGAAAAATCTTTGAATATTCCCAATGCAAATTGTATTCTTATACCGAAAACGAAAACCATTGTATATAATTGTATTTTTTACATCATTAAAGGGCATCTAATGTGATTAATAATTTGTACAATATAAATAAGTTGTTATCAACAAATGTGTGTTTGCATAACCATCGCGTGTGCCATATACATATTTATATAAGGTTGATTGGCCGCGTTTCGCTCGTTGGGCGCTCAAACAAACACTTGAGCATCAGAAATGAATAGTCGCATCCGAGCCGATCGGTGACGTCATCGTATCGCTGCTTACACTGGGCGAGAATAATGTGCTCCTGTTGGTTTGCTCGATCTCCCACCTTCTCCAGATCGATCTTCCCATCATCGCCGATATATTCATCGAGCACACACCTGCTGTAGCATTTGACAGCCGAGGAAACCTCAGAAAGGGGAGTGGATGGTAATACTGCCTCCAGTTCGGCGCTGGTCACATTGTTCTTCCTCATGCAAGAGTTTTCGGCCAGGCAGCCAGGCAACCCCCACTAAAATATAGATGGTATCATTACAATTTAATAACATTGAAATATTTATTAACAACTCACCATAGCTATCAGGCAAATCCATAGTAAAACGATGCTTTGGGCAACCTTCATGGCGAAAAACTAATTCCGAACTAACGACGACCACTTAATCATCGGTCTTATATAGGTTTCAGCCTTCCGATTGGAACCCAGCCCAAAAGTAGACAAGCGATTCCAGAGATAAAGTATAAAATAAATCATTTTAAAGATAATTACTATAATTGGGTAATTAGTTTTAACTAGTATTTTCCCAACAGTCCCCCACATTACATTTACATTTTAACAAACAATTACTTAATTTTCTTCATATTTATTGAGATGGAAAATATACAATTATTTGGCTTTCATACTCCAAGCGTCATTAAACAAAAAAATATGCGTAGCCTATCTACTGTACTGGACTTTATTCGTATATGTCATATGGTTTATTAATTAATATATATATAAATACACATTATATTCACGCTAAGCAATTTGCAGCGAATATCACATCTCATGTATGATGTCACAAACAAAAAAAAAATAATATTCCGTCATGTTATTGGGTTGGCCGCAGGCAGTGCTCACTGTACCGCCACACAGTTCGTAGTTTCTAGATTATTTTCTTGCAGCTCTTGTTATAACTTAGTCTACTGTCTTTTTGGTAAGTATTTTCTTGATGGGTTCGACTGGGCGAATTCCCACTTCCAATGAATAAATAAAGTAATTAAAATATTAAAATTAGCGAAGGAAAACATAGAATTAAAGCTGACAAAAAAACATTTAAAAAAAAAACGCATTATTATTACGTAAAACATAGGGTGAGAAGGGTGATGTTTTGGATGTTTGAGGCACTTATTTATCGATGCTGCTGGTTCGGAGATGTGATGCATGGAAATGGGGGCGTGGCAGCGGAGGGGCGGGAAGGCCGGCGGCGATCTAGCAGACGAGACGCTCGTTGTCCGGATGAAAGATGCGATCGTAGTTCTCGATCAGCACCTTGGCCAGCATGTTCATGCGTCCGATGTCCAGCTGGATCTGATTGGCGCTGAGCAGACAGGGACCCCAAACGATGGCCAGATTGGTGGACGGCATGCGATTCGAGGCGCTGGCAGCGGCAACTCTGCAAAAAAAAAAATATAAATATTACTTATAAACGTAAAATATTTATAAAACAAAATGTTTGTGAATAAACACAGACAACCAAAGGGAAACCGCATTATTCATGACAGCTCTCATTATTTTATGTTTATAAAATAGTCATATTTTGAAAAGAAAAGGGATTGTATGGACGAGTCACTAGGGAACTACATTTCTGAACTTATGAATGCGGCACATCTAAATCGATACTTTTTTCCCTCGGTGTATTTTGAGAAAAAAAATATTAATAATGTACATATTTACAAATTATTCATGAAATAATAGAGATTATTGATTTCAAAATTGTGAATGTGGCAAATCTTCATGGAATCATTGCAATTTTTTTTTCCTCTGTGTATTATGATTAAAAATTACTCATGAAAATAATAGCGATTATTGCAGTCACAAATTGCGTAGTTTGGCCAATCTTGAACGAATCATTGGAACTTTTTTCCCTTGGTATATTTTGAGAAATATTAATACATATTTACAAATTATTCATGAAATTCATGAATAGGGATTATTGGATTCAAAATTGTAAATGTGACAAATCTTTTTTGGAATCATTGTAACTTTTTTTCTCGGTGTATTATGACATAAATAAATAATAAATAAATAATTCTTTTAAATAGTAGCGATTATTGGAGTCCCTATGCAATTTGTGTAGTTTGGCGAATCTTGAACGAATCACTGGAACTTTTTTTCCCTTGGTGTACTTTCACAGAACCTTCAACTTCAGCTACCAACCTGGTCAAGTGCTTGATGAGGAAGCGCAGCGTGGAGCGATTCGGCTCGGGCATGTCGTCGAAGGCCAGGCTCATCCGCTCGATGGCCGCGTCGTCGTTGAGGCTGCGGCCCAGGCGCTCGTAGGCCTCCTGGGTGATCAGCGGAGCGGAGAGCTCGCGGAAGAACTGCTTGTGCAGGCTGGTCAGCGTGTGGATGTCGTCCGTGTGCAGCCAGCGGGGATCGTACAGGTGGGTCAGCTTCTTGCGCAGCTCGTCGACCAAGACCTTGTTGCCGGATGCCCGGTACAGTCCGTCCTGTTCGATGCACTCCGGCTGCTCGATGTAGGCACAAACGTCGACCACGAATCTGGGAACATTCGGATGGTCGGTCATGTTGAGCTCCAAGGTGCTGAGGGGCGCCGCGAAGAGTGGATACTTCTGCTCGTCGAGGTACAAGCTGTTCACCTGGCCACGACGAGGACGCGCCTTCTTCTCGCTCTTCGGCGAACGGTTGCTGCGGGCATAGAGATTTATTAGATACATTCTTGTAAGGGAACTCGAGATTTTGTGTGTTCGGTTTGTGACAAATCTTACAAAGCTTATGTAATATTAATCGACAACACTTACATGCGAAATACATTGCTATTGACGGCGACTGCATGGTTTTTGGAAACATGAAAAGGAAAAATATATTAAAAATTATTGCTCCATTTGCAAAGGAGATTTTAAGCTACAAACACCTATCCAAAAGGAGGGAATTCAAGTTTTTCGACATCTCCATTGTGAAGCGATCCGGAATTTTGCCACTCCCGACTGACTGAGGAGACTGAGAAGTCTGAGGAGCGAATGGCGTATGAATTTTTATGCCTACGCAAAGACAGAAATCAGAAATCACAGCCTCACTCAGTCAGTCATTCAATCAGTCAGTCAGTCGGTCAGTCATGCAGTCAGTTAGTTAGTCAAACCCTCGCCATACGCAGATTGTGATTCATCGGCGACTCATTTGCATTATCCGAATAAAGCCGCAGCAGCCGAAGCTATGTATGTACTCAAAAAAACACAAAGTCCCCGCGTCCGGAAAAAAGTGAGACTTGGCTTTCATTAACGAAAATCCCAGAGAGAGGGTCTCCGGCATTCGTCTTCGCAGTCCCCATTCATGTGGCCAGAAGTCCGTAGATAGAAGTCCCCAGTCGCTCAAACAGTCGCTGTGTGGGCCGCAACGACCTTAAAAGGCCAACTTGCGACGAGCCTCAAAAGATGGTAGTGCACTCGAAAAAAAACTAACTAAAAGGCTTCTCTAAAATCTAATAGAAATCGTAGATAATCTGCTCTTATTTTGAAACTATTAATAAAGTTGTTTGTTTCAAATTAATATTTTTATAAAAATAACTGAAATATTACTCAAAGTAAGTATTCGAATATTTTTGAAATGAAGATCTTGAAAATGAGGAATGGATAATTGTTCATATAAAAATTATTTAAATTTTCCTTGACATGTCCGAAGAAGAAATTAGTATAAGTTATTTTTCCGAGTGCATGGTTTTTCCATTGGCGTTGGTGGTTTCTACTTGGAATCGGAGCTCCAAGAGCAGCAGTTTCTGCACAGACAGTCGGGCGCCCTCTTTTAACCGGTTAGTCGGAAATTCACTCGATGGAAAGTCATCGATGGTGATCGACAAGAACTGGGAGACACTTTCAAGCGGACTTAAATGCAATTCCTATAAATATCTCAAATAATAATACTGTTTATCACAACGATCTTGTGAAGTACTTGAAACTAATATATATTAAATAGACCTAAACACAGATTTATGGAACTGAGAACTGGGTTTCTCCAACAATAGTTTCCAGACAACCCAACAAAAAAGAAAAGTGGCACCTCACTCGGTCCTCATAAATGCCAAGTACGTGTTTACAGTAATTCCAAATAAATGAATGAATGGTTTTCGTAAATATTTCCTCATATTTCTAGTTTATTTTAAGTAGAAAAAATCAGGGACCGTAAATAACAGTTATTTTCTAGATTAAGATAGTAAAAAACCTAATGAAAAGTTAAGAACTTTATATTCCTCCTTTGAGGAATGGTTTGAGTTACCACTAAACAATCTCCCCCGGCAATACTCACACTTCATTCGCATGAACTTCTTGGACTTCTTGTCATCCTCGCCCGGCAGATCGCGCAGGTTCCCAATGGAGACGCTCTTGAAGCGCTGGAGAATCGTCGTCTGCTGCGTCTGCTGCACCTCATTGTCCTCCTGGATCTGCTGCGCCCGCAGAATGTCAGTCACTGGCACAATCTGGAAGACGAGCCCCGCGGGGAGATTTAGTCAGAGTCACGCAGCGCATAAATATATTCAAGTTCGGAATAGTTGGCAAAAAGGTAAGGGGGAAGTAGGTAAAGTAAGTAGAGTAGGGGAATCTGGCCCAGAAGCTCTGGGAGCGTACAATTGAGATACAGATACAGATACAGATACACAATCCGACAATCCAAGTAACGTCTGCAAATTAATTGCAGCTTTTCGTGCCGTTGTCGATGTATACTTTTTTTTTTATATTTTGTGTGTGTTTTCTTTACTTTTTATATACCCCTTGTTAGAACAGCCCAAGGGTTTGATGTTTATATACAATAATTGATAAAAATGGGAATTTTTTATTTTTGTTTTTTTGCTGTAACTTGACCAAAAATGGTCTTACCCCAAAAATACTTACTGTTTGGAACAAATAACAAAGTAATAAATAAATCCAGGACATATTCCGTGTGATGTTGATAAAATAAAATTTTCGCCAATTTTCGCATTTTTTATAAGGAGTTACATCTCAATTTTTTACGAAAAATGGAAAAAAATTAAAATGTCCAGATTTAAATGCCAATCGATTGGAAATTAAATAACGAGTTCAGAAAGGTATGACAATCCAAATTTGGATCAATACTTCCATTGTTTCGGCCAAAAAACGAATTATTTTTGCGTGGAAAATTCGGGATTCGGAAAATTCGGGATCTGGGTTTTGGTTAGGGATTGGAAATGTATTACAAGTTCTATTGCAAATATTAATAAAGAGGTTCTTTGAAATTCAAACATAACCATTTAAGATCAAAATGGTATAGGGGGTATTTAATGGTCGAATTGGGGCCCGAAATCGTTTTGTTCTGTTGTTCAAACCGTAACTCCCATTACTTCCAAGGGGAAGTTCTTTTCCTTGGTGGGTTTCTTTTCGGTGTCGGTGGTTCCACCCATCGCTCACCGTTGTTTGCCTTCGCTTGGGATTGAATCTGCCTGCCATGTCTTATCGCTAGGCTCTCTCCCTCTCACTCTATATATCTGTATATATAGTTGATTTTACGGCGGTGCACGCTATCTCTTTTTCGCCAGAACGGAACGAAACAGAGAGAGTGAAAGACCCGTACACAAACACCGAAACAGAAACAGAAAAAACAATTCTGATAAGAAATTGATTTCGATTTGTAAGAAATCGCGCAACGGTACGGAAAATAAATGCAAGCGTCCGAGATAACGGTTAATCGAACAGTGCCGGTCCAAGGTGTCGCTACCGATGCATTTATCGCTTCCGTCACGCCCACCGCCCACCGCCCACCAGCTGCCACCCACCTACCACCCCCGAAACACACCCTCCTCGACCACCCAACTCTGTTTACAACAGCATAAACAAAATCCTCAGGTTATCGGCGACATATGTATAAAAAAAGCATTTTTTCGTTACAACAGGGATATTCTATACCCCATATGCTATATATTTCTATGGGAAACTCACCTAACTATCAATAATATAATTAAAAATTATTACTTAAAATCTATTTCGATTTTTGATAGAAGAAATGATATAGAATAGAAGGGTTATCTATGTTTCGCAAACTCTAATAAAATATATTATTTCTATGGAAAGCTCCACTGTTTAAATATTATATATGGAAATCCTCAAAAAAAAGTACACCTGGAGTTCCCCTGAATTGCGTTTGGCTTGCCACATTTGTTTGTTCTTCAAACAAGGTCCGTAGATGCAATGAAAAAAAAGTCCCTTGGCAAAAGCAAATGTTTTCGTTATTCCAAGAATTTTCAGAAGTATTACTTTATTATTTCCCCGAGATAGAAAATTATATCATCGATCATAAAATTAAGTAAATATACTAAGGAGGCACTTGGTGACCCCGATCCATTGCCACAAAATAATACAACTAATATCTTTTGAATAATATATTGATTACGCCCAATTTGAGGTGTTTATAAATTTGATTGCAGTTGAAAATGAGGGAAAGTCTGTTTACAATAATATCAACAAAAGCAAAGTTAAATAAACAAAGGCAGAACACAGAACAAATGTCTTTCGTGCGAAACCGATCGATCGGCAGGCCGATGAATATCGAATATTTTGTAGCTCAAACCCAATTAGCACTTGATAATTCCGGTAATTTGGAGTCGAGCCACGGCGTTCCAACTGATTAGACTCAATTTGTTTTGGCTAATTTGCTTTCTGTTTTTCGGGTTTTCGGTTTTTCTGTTTTTGTGCGCGAGTATTTTCAAGTATTTGGGCGAGAGCGTAAACAAAAGCGCAAATATGGCGTAGTTTTACACGAAACATTTGCAAATGAAATTTATGTGCGCCCAAAAAGTAACAATAAAGCCCCCAATTTAATTGATACGACCTCGAATAGTACTAGTACATGTGTTTACTTTGCTTTATTTTATTTTGGTTTATTTTTTGCGCCCGCAGATACTGTGTATCGCGGTGTGTGTGTGCCTCTATATCTAAATACATATGTATCGCCCCATTCGCCACATGATTCACTGTAAAAAAGCCACGGCGAACCGAAAAAAGCGAAAAAACCGAAGCGAACCGCGGAAAATAAACAAATGATCCGAAAGCCAAACAAAGGCGGCTCAGGCGCTCAGTTGACCTTTTTGTTATGGTTGTGGTTTTTTATATTTATTTGTATTTTTTATTTTGTATTTTTTTGGAAGAGGAGCTGCTGCTGCCTTGAAGCCCCTCCTTTCAAAATCTTCGACTGCGTGGGCCATCCACTTATTGAAATCTTCGCTTTGCGGTTCATGTCAAGACCCATTCAAGATCGTGTTGCCCAAGTGTTGACAAACTAAATAGATTTACTTGGCCACTTGAGTTTTGACACAGCTTATAGGGCCACTTCAAAGCCATAGAATTCTCTTGAGATATAAAAAAATCTCTAAAACACCATTAAAATGCAAAAAAAAAAAGGAAATAAAACGATTCGAGCTTAATCTCTTGAATATGCACAAAAATAAACATATCCCCATACATATCACCAGGCCGGGACTTATTTATGGAACACTCAAGTTCCGTTATGATTTTTACAATCCAAGCGATAAAATTTGGTCGACCAACACAACACAAGTCAAAGGTTCTGTTTCTGAGAAGGAGACAAGAATAAAATTCAAGGCGGTAACAGAACGACGAAGAGTTACAAAAATATTTGACTAATGATTAACCAATTAAATGCTGATAAATGCGATGAACGAAGCTCGAAGGCAGGAAATTACACATAAGAAAAGGCGAATGAAACCACAAGAATTCGACTTTAAAATGCCCCATAAAAATGTATGTGGTACATAAATTTAAATGAATGTATTTAAATTATTTTTGAAAAATCCTCCATTCATCTTCCTGAAAAATTCGTGAATAATTCGGATTTTAAAACAAATAAAATTACAATTTAGATAATATTTTTAACTGAAAAATTCAGGATTAATTCGGATTTAAAAATCAAAATAAATTACAGAAAATCCACAAAATAGCATACCCTCTTAAAGGGTATAAACTAAATGCGCCCCTCAAGCGGAGAACCGGTTTGCCAAAGTTTATAACAAAAATCCAAAAAATTAACTTTAGACGCAAACACACACACACATACCAATACGAGTATATTACGGCAGAATATATGCAAGCCAAAAAAAAAAGAGGAAAATAAATAAAACAATATAAATAAATAATTGTCGTTCGCGAAATGTGAATCAACATGTTGGTGGGGCCCACGAAAAAGCAGGGGCGGGGCATCAAAAAAAAGGGGGGTTGAACTCTCCCTGTGAATTTCTATGGAATTTCACATGCAGCGGCAAATGCAGCAAACAGAAAACAACAAACGTGAGAGGCAAATAAATAAAAATACATTATGCAGAAAGCGGCACACGTACGTATGTATATATACATATATAGGTTTGTACATTTTTGCACATTCAAATGCACGTACATATGCGTTATAAACAAAGTGCAATCAAAAGCCAAGTATGGCAAGCCAAAAGATACATTTTCGATAGACCCAAAAATGCCCTGGATAAATCGCACAAAAAAAATCCTTCGAATTCTATTATAATATAAGTAATTTGCATATAGATTACTATAATATAGATTATAATGTTTATTCTCATCGATAATTAAGTCAACAAAGTAATGGCAATGCATGCTAATTAAATTGCCCTGTTGTATAACACACATATTATATATTTTATAGAAACTTGCATCAATCGAGGCCTCCCAAGTGTGATTAGGGTATTTTCGTAAAACTTTTAGTGCACTGCTCCCCCAAACGGAAGGTTGTGTAACTCTTTTTTCGCAAAGGCCCTCGGAAAAGGGGTTCGGTTGGCGGTTCGCAGACCATAGATCAGCTAAAACAATCGCATGAACCGCTGTTTTGCCCCAGGGAGAAAGGGATACGTGTGCTAAGATACGAGTACCAACGTACAGATACAATTGCCGAGTTTAATTGATGTGACAAGTGACAAGTGGGGAAACAATGGCCATACAAAGAAGCAGGGAGAACGTACATGGCAAATTGCGAGTGACAAGAGTACACTGGGAAAAAAGCTTCGATTCAAATATTTCACTACCGATTAAGAAGAAAGAATTCCGGCTTTAAAATGAATTTAATCAAATCTTTAAGCCGGATACAACGGAACTATTTTTAGATTATTATTAATTTAAAAACCAAGATTAAAGAAATTCCGGAAACTCTGGTAATAAAAAGTAGCATATATTGTCTACAGCTTTTTATGGAATAAATATCATTCAAAATAAGATTAGAATTTTAAGACTCTATAATAAAGTAGCTTTTAGATAAGTTTCATTTTAATTAACAAAATATTTTCCCTGAATTTTTGTAGTAATTAAAAAGAAAGGAGATTCTAAATTGTTCTTAAATTTAAAATAAATTCACCATTAACTACAAATTCCCAAGATCTCAGGATTTTCCCCCCTTTTCCAGGAATTTCCCACCACTCACCATGTCCTCTTCGTCCTCGCAGCAGTTGAAGTCCTTCAGCGTTTCCTGCCACGCCAGAACGGAATCGGTGAGCAGCAGCCGCGCATTGGAGCGGACCCTCAGTTTGCGTGCCGCCCGCGGAGCCACGCCCCTCTTGCCGCCCACCGCCCCCGCTGCAAGGACGGCCAGCTCCCACTCCTCCTTGAGCGGATGTGGAATGGCCACAGATCGGGGGCGAAGATTGAGATGATCCTCCAGATCCTCCGCCTCGCAACTGCAGCCACTGTCGTCGTTGCGCGCTGGCTGCGTCGGGGTCACCACCGGGGTCAACAGGGTCACCGGGGTGGCCGGGGTCACCTGGGTAGCTGGGATCCCTTGTGCGACGGGAGGCGGTGGCGCCGGTCGACGGATGCGGGTCATGAAACGCTGATGGACATGCGATCGATGGTAGTCGTAGAATATAGCGCTGTACTTCTTGGGCTCCGTTCGGCTGTAGAAGATGCAGATGTTCCTGAGGATCGGATGCACCAGGGGCACAATCTCCGCCGCGGGTTTGGCACTGACTACCAGATCCTTCGAGGGCATCCTGGCGTTGCTGCTGCTGCCCGTGCTACTGATGGAACCCAAAGTGGCCGTGCTATTGGTCACCGTGCTGCCCAGGCTGAGCGTCTCATCGGCCTCCGCCTCCGCATCCTTGGTCTCCCGCGAGTACATGAACTCCATGTCCGTCTCCCAGGCCCCCTGATCCATGGAGGCGGTGGGCGAGGGCAGGGGCGTGGGCAGCATCAGCTTGGAGCGCTTGGTCAGCGTCGAGGTGGATAGCTTGTGTCGGACTCCGGCGGCAAAGACGGCCTCCGCCTGGAGAGCCAGCACATCGGCGTCGGGATCCGAGGGCAGCGACTCCTGGTAGGCGTCCAGATCCTCCTCCTCGTAGGCGCCCAGATCCTCCTCCTCGTCGTCGTCGTCGTCCTCCACCTCCTCATCATCATCATCGTCCTGTGCTGGAAGACCACCTTCGATGACCCCTTGATCAGCGGGTTCCAGGGTCTTGAACTGCCAAATGGGTTGGTAAATGGATTCTTCATCATCCTCCTCGGCATCTGGTTCCTTCTCCTGACCATTCGACTTGGCCAGCGCCTCGTCCGTCTGGCGGGGATTGCTCAAAGACGTGTTGGGGTTACGAACAGGAACTTTGGGCGCCGGACGTCGAACTTTGACCACGCAATTCTAAAATATGCAGGTAGAAACAAACGTTGTTTTCAGGCTGGCATTTTGGGGATAATAGCCTGAATTTCGATGTTGGGTTTCACTGGCTTGAAAAATTAACTTGCAAAAGGATTGGAGATTTTTGAAATGATTCAGAGCTTTTAATGGGATTTTTGAACTTTAAAGAAGTCAAGTTACAAGTGTTAAAGTTACTCTTGCACATTCCATAAATATTTTTAAACTGATCAACAAAAAAACTATAGTTGATTAGTTAATTAAGTAGAATAAGTAAAGCAATTATGGAGAGGGATTCCCCCACTTGCTTTTAATGGAAATTATCATTAATATGCCGCCCATAAAAAGCAATGAATTAACTCCATAAAAAAAACTCAATTCCAGGAATCACATATCATATTTAACATTTTTTCATAACGGTTTGGAGGCAATTTCACAAATTTTTTTTTAAAGCACTTTTGTAATAAGCCAAAATTAAAAAAAAATACAGAACAAAAAACAGAGAAAAAAAAGAACGTTAATTAAACGCTGATTATTTTATAGTTATCTTTTGTTTTCATTGCGAACTTGTTTGTTTTCCTCCATATTTTTTGCATTATTTAATGGTTGTTTTTAATTAGATAAGTTTGTTTGCTTTTTTTTCGTGTGTGTGTGTGAGTGTGTTCCAATCGAACATTGGCATCCCTTTCGCACGCGAACCGTTAGTCAATTTTGAACTGCAGTGAAACGCAACAACAACGCGTGCACAGAGAGAAAAACCAATGGTTTTGCTGATGAAATCTATAAAATAATGAAATCGAACTCGATTAAGGCGGACTTGTAGGTTGTTTATTATTATTATTAAACGGATATTGTTTTCATATGTCATAAACAGTCTGCACTTTCATAACTTTATTTTCTATATTTCATTATTTTAATAGAATTTTTGTGTTGGAATTTTTAAATTTATTTAATATTATTGTGATTTTTTCTCTGTGCATTTGTATTTTTGCTTTTGATTGTTTCTTTTTTTTTAATGAGGTTTGACCTGTGTGATTTGCTGTTGTTGTTGTTGCTCGCTGACATTGCAACTGGTGTTGCTGTTGTTGCTGTTGTTGTTGTTGTTGTTGTTGTTGTTGTTGCTGCCGGTTTCATTGTCATCGCTGTGATTGTTGTTGTTGTTGTTGTTGTTGCTGCTGCAGTTGTTGTTGCAGTTGTTGTTGCAGTTGTTGTTGCAGTTGTTGTTGCAGTTGTTGCTTGTGGGCCGCTCTGCCTCGCCGTTTGGCTTTGGCGCCGCCATCAAAGCTTTGATATTGTTGTTGTTCTCGTTGTTATTATTATTGTTTTTATTTCTATCGGTGGTGTTGGTGTTGGTGGAGCTCTCGCCCCCGCTTACACCCTCTCCCGCTCTCCCCGCTCCCTCTCCCTCTCCCACGCTCTCAATGCTCGCTCGCTTCGTAGTTCGAATCGCGCGACGCCGCGCTGCAGCACTCACGTCGTCACTTTTTGAAATCGCGGGCGAAACTGAAACCGCCCGTTCGCCGTGATCGCGGCGATCGCTGAAACCGAGGAAGAGAAGCAGGCGCCATTCATATTCATTGCTGCTGCTGCTGCTGCTGCCAACTGAGTCACGCGCTCTCTGGCGGCGGCGATAACCGTTGATCGGTTGTTGTTTGTGTTGCTGGTGTTGCTGGTGTCGCTGGTGTCGCTGGTGTTGCTGTTGCCACAGCCACTGGCTGAACGATTTGTCATAGGCGGTGAGAAAGCCACGCACACACACGTGCAGGCTGGCGGAGCGAGCGAGGCTCTGCATTAGGCGTAAGAGAGAGATTTGGGGCGCCAAGGGAGCCATCGCACTTTCTCTTTCCGTTTCCCCTTCAAACAGAGCCACTTGTTGCGCTGTGTCCGCGCTCTCTTTGCTAAGAGCGCTTAGGTAGTCGCTCACAAACTCAGCTGTTATGGCGCATCGTCGCTGCTCTGTGTCCAACTCTTTGCTAGGCGAGTCCTCTCTCTTCAGCTGCAGCTTTCTCTTAAAGTCCTTGATCAAGCTCTGCTCATCCTCTGGTGGCCGCTGTTCCTTGGTCCTTCGCAGTGTGACCGTGTGCTCTTCGCCGCCAAGATGTTCTCTTCGCGCCGGCACACTCTTGGGCTGCTGCCACGCCCCCTCCTCGTAGTGGTGCACCTGCCGCCGCAGTGACGTCATCCACTGGCAGATGCTCTCGTTGAGATACAAGGATGCTGGGGATGCCGATGCGGTTGCCTCGGCCGCTCTTTCGTCCTGCAGCAGGCGAATGCGCGAGACACGCGGCTTCTTACGCTCTCTCTTCGGGCCGGGGCTCCCTGGCGCCGGCGGCTCTCTTCTGGGCCCGCCGTTCTCTTGATCGGGCTCTCTTACGCGACCGTAGATGTGCTGATCGCTCTGGCTGCTCTTAAGTTGCTGCTGCTGCTGCAACTTGAGTTCGCAGATGCGCTGGAGGTCGAAGGTCTCCTGGGTGCGGAAGACCTCGTCCACGTTGTGGATGATCTCCAGGGAGCCACCGTTGGAGGTCGGTGTCCTTGGACCCTGGAAGATCCGGCGCTGGAGCGACGAAGAGCGGTTCAGCTGCTTAAGAGAGCCAAAGAGACGGGTCAAGGTCGCCGCACTGGACTTGGAGTAGCCCAGAAGAGAGCGCGATTTGACCTTGGTGGGCGGTGTGGACGGTGTTGTGGGCGTTGTGGGTGTGGGGGCTGGAGTGGGTGTGGCTGTGGTCGCGTCCCTTGACCTTTGACACTGACACCGCTCGTTGTCACTGTAAATGCCGCGGCACAAATCGCAGATATTCTCGTAGATATTGCTCTCTCTCTCGGCGGAAGTGGGCGATGAAAGGGGTGGCGGAGGACTGACCACCCCACCGCTCACGATGCACTGACAGAAATGACAGTAGGGTCCTTGGGCGGCGAAGACACCATAGCCGCAGCCACGGCACAAATTCTCGTAGATCGTTTCGCGCGGAAAATACTTTCGCAACTCCAAATTGAGTTGACCTTTGGGGGCGGGGCAGCCGGAGGTCACGCCCACTCCCACACTGGGCAAATTCTCGTAAATGTGCGTTTCCATTCCAACGTTATCGTTGATGTCCTTCGCTTGCTCAGGCATTTCTCTTCTCTCCTTCTTTCTCTCTATCTTCCTACTTTCTTTTATCGCCGCTGCGTCATGTCATAATTTATTATTAAGTGAGAAAATTATGGCTAAACGAGAGAAACAGAGAGATAGTGAGTACACTGCGAAAAATGCTGATGTTTTCTATTGGCTCTATATTTTGAAATCGAAAACCTTTTTGCAAATCAATTAACAAAACATTGAGAACGAGAAATGATAAAAATAAAATAATAATAATTCCAAAATCAATTCCATTTCTCACTGTGTAACCACTGAGAGGAAAGTCGTTGCAGTTGAACTGTTTAAAGTTGAAACTTAAGTGACGGCACTATCTCAATATAAACAGACATTCATTATCGCAGCCAAAGTCGCTGCACTCTGCACTCAATTGGCCTCCAGACATCGACTTTGCCTTCGAATCACATTTTTTGAGCTTCGGTTTTAGAAACAAAAAGTAAAAGAAATATTTTGGTGACCCGAATCTATTATTTCCGAAGTTGTATACCCTCTATTGATTATTTCTAATGATGGATAAGATACTCAAAAAAATAATGATAAATGTTTATAAACTTAAACTGTCTTAAAGATTAATTACCAATCCTTTGCTTGATTTGAGATAGTATATTTTCCTGATTTAATTTATAGCGCATCGTTTAAAGAAAATTTAAATTGTTTTTCATTACAAAAAATCCCTCAATGCCGCAGGGTTAAACGTTAACTGAATGCATTTCTTCTGGCAATTCTGAAATTCTACAGTGGTTTCTTTTCGGTTGTGCGCTGGGCTTTGTTTTTGTTGATATACCGGGATGAGTCACCAGCAGATCCACCAAAGCATGTCGGTTAAAGGGGAGTGTCTCTCCAAGACCCCTTACCCCTCCCCTTACCCCTCCCCTTACCCAACGTCCCTTGCATTCAAATTGATGGCCCTGACAGAGCGAAGAGAGGTGAGAAGCTAGAAACCCCTTGAGAAACAGGTTGGCAGCCGAGAATTGTGTAACGATCGCCGACTTCCTCACCTACGCCTCACAGGTGCCGCCAGGTAAATGGAATGTGGCTTGTGGAATATGGAATGTGCATGGTTCACACGGAAAAAAATATTTAATGCTAATTTCGCAGACAAAAATAATGGTATTTTAGTAAATATTCCTATTATTCTAACATTATTTTTTATTTCCGAAAATATCCATAATAAAAGTGTATCTTCTAAAAACATGTTTATCTGATATTATGTAATATTTTTCTAATACTTTCCAGCTGCGGGTTTTTTCGAGTGCACAGATACACCAAACGGAAGGCGAGAGTGGCTCTAATGGAGTTTAAGGTGCCAAGAAACGAGGGTACCTACATTAATCTCTTGATCAGCCTAAGTGGGGAAATCATGTACCTATATCTCGACGGTAGATCTTAAAATCTTTTTCGGGAGGCTACGTCTTATTGGTGATTCTTCGATCTAGGATCGCGGCCATTAATCATAATCGGCTTGGGGCCTAAAACCAGAAACCGGTTTGAGGTGCTTAAAAACATGTTTTACATTCCTCACAACCAATTGTTACAGAAAATACACTTTTAACACAGGGTAATTTAAGTAAAACTTTAGTAGAAGGTTGAATATTTAAAATTGCAAAAGTACCTCTTTAAATATCAAAATAAAATAAAGGGAATAAAAAAGATCTTTTAGTAATTAATCATCAGGGCCATTAATCTCGATCGTCTTAGAGTAAAAACCAGTTTAAATTGGAATGGAAGTTTAAATGAAGAATAAATGTTACAAATAGCGTTACTTATTTGTATTTTATGACGTACTGCAGCTTCCTGTTTATTACTCATATGATGTTCGTTAATCACAAGGGAAGTTATACATCCAAGTTGAACTGTATAAATATTACAATAATAAATAGTAAGATGGCATTTTATTTCCAATCTGAATCCCAGGAGTGAAGCGATTACTCGAAATTTCGCCTTGCAAATGTTTCTGATTTACATATGATTAAAGAACTTTTTAAATTACAGACTAGAACCCAACTGAGTTCCAACCGAATGAAATTGGCAGGCAAACCGACAGCTTCTATGAAATATATTCATTGACGGTCCTATTTCGAGCATTGTGAATCCTGCTGATATATTCAAATATATCTTCTATATATTTATATAGGCTTCTGGTATTTGAGGGCCATTTGCAAGAAGTTGGCAAAGGAGATGAACCCGGTTCCGTTGGGGTCGCCCTCCTGCATCATCTCCTGGACGGTGAGCGGGTCGGGCTCCTCCTCGAGGGTCTCCTCCAGGGCCAGTTGCAGTTCCTCGGCGGAGAGCACCCCATCCCCGTTGCGATCGAATCGCTGGAAGGATTCGCGCGCCCATTGCTCCCTTTCCACGCGGATCATCATGCGGCAGAAGCGCTGGAAGTCCACCGATCCACTGCCCTCGGAGTCCGCTGCCAAGACCATTTCGCGCAGCTCCTCGGCACTCGGACGACGACCCAGTTGCTGCATCACGACATTCAGATCCTCAACGGTGACGACCTTGTTCTCCTTGTACAACTGGGCGTAGATCTCCTTCAATTGCGCCTTCTGTGGTTCGCTCATCTCGCCTGAGTTTCTTTCTTTTCAATTTCAAATTATTTGTGACTAACAATTTATTCAGATTCTCTGATCAGTTTTGACAAGGAAACCCTACCTATCTGACTTTACTTACTCAATTTCCCCTTCTTGTTTCTGCTCAAATTGTATAAATTTAATTTTGAAATTTTGTACTTTGTTTAAAAATGGGAAAAACAAAATATATTTTTGGTATCCGGTGCTGCTCGAGCGGCGTTTGAACTTGGAATGAACTAAATCGAACCAGGCATTGCTGAATTGGCTGTCCTGGCCTACTAAGTTGGAGGTTTTTACAAACTAAAGTTTACCGAAAATGATGGCCTACTTTATTTGAAAACATTTTTAATCCCTTAAAATATTTTTCTTAAGGGTTATTTAAAAACTTTTCTCAAATCTACTGATCGGGGTCACCCAAGCCTAACTTTACCACTTATTCACTTTGATATTCACATTTATTCACTCGTCAAACAATTTAATATCATTACAAATGAATTTTTTAATGGGTACAATAGTAAAATTTTTGGTTCACCAATGAGTAGAAATACCATTTTATTATGGGTTTCTATTTTCTTTTCTATAGAGATTTTCCAAATTAAGATTATTCCTTTTTTAAATATCCAACAAAACAATTTCCATTTTCGGCTGACGAATTGCCACCTCTTTTTTACGAACTTGCATACTTTTGGGCATTCGAGGCCGAGACCTTCTTGACCCCGTCAACAAAAACCCGTCAAAATCATGCAGCTCCCAAGGAGACAGCAATGAAATCGAAACTGCAACCACTTCCACTCCATGCGGCATGTAAATCGGCGATTGTAAATTATCTACGGATTTGCCTATGTCGATGATTCATCGCCGTCCATTTGCGGCCAGCGACAAATGAATGAATGCTGCTGAATGTTTACAATGTATTGTAATTCAGAAACGGAAAAACAAAAAAACGCACACCCATATATGGGCGAAAAGAAGAATTCAATTAAAACGGGGTTTGGCCCTCTGATTTTTCCATTTCCGAGCCAGTCATCTCACAGCGCTTATCTCACTTTCTCTCTCTCTCTATTTCCCTCAGAGATCCACTTATTCGTTTGAATATCTATTGAAAACACATATTCCCGAAACACACGAGCACCGAAACAAAAAAAAATATAACAAATATTTGGTACCACTGATAAGCCGAGCTTATATCGATCCAAGTATTACGAAATCGGGCTTGGCATGATCGCATTGGATCGTTTTGGATCAGAGCTGCAGGCGCGACGCGTTCGCGAATTTAACAGAATATCAACTGAAATTGAACTCAAGATGCCGCCGAGAATTTTCTTGGGTGGCGGTACGCCTCGTAAGCGCCGTCGCAGTCGCAGTCGACGTCGAAGTCGAGGCGAAAAGAGTCGGTGGCTATGGCGATGCCGACCTCCGGTCACCCAGGGAACGCGAGCACTCCACACTAGTCAGCAAAAATGTGGGCCCATTGGGCACCACCCACCCCAATATCCTTGACTACGAAAAACCAGTTGGGAATTATAAGAATGCACTTTAATAAACTTATTTAATACTTTATTAAATCAAATGTTGCCGTTAATTGTTTAAATAAATATATAGAGTAAGGAAACTAAAGTGTAAACCGTCAAAAACCACAAATAAAAAAAATTTTGTTTTTTTAAATTAGAATTTTTTGAACTTTAATGACCTTATTTAATAGTTTATTAAATCAAAGGTTTAATTTTGTAAATAAATATATAGACTAAGAAAAATTAAAGTGTAAACCGTCAAAAACCACAAATTTAAATAAAAAATAGTTTTTAAAAATTCTAATTTTTTTTTAAACAATTTATTGATAATGTCTCTTGTACATATTTATGATAATTCCAGCCGAAAATAAACTTTTTTTTTGACCTACATAAAAGCTCATGTTATGAGCTGTTGTTGATAAGCCAAGTTTATGGTATTGCTCATATAAAGCACAAGGGTTATTTCGATCCTATTTGGAATTTCCTTGCTGACTAGTGTTGGCCAGAGATCAGCGATGGGGAGGCAAAAGCCCAGAACAGAGCAGAGCAGAACAGAACCAAACTAAACTGAACTGAAACTGAACCACATGTGTGTAATGGAACATGGGCAACATGTGTGGTTCCATCAGTATATCTATGTGTGTGTGTGTGTGAGTGTAAGGGTTGGGGGTGGGGGTGGGGCGTGGCAGCGACAAAAGACGCTTTTTATACTCAACGCCCGTTGCCTAATTAAGCATATCGAGAATGGTCTTTGGGAAGGGGTCCCCAGTTGGAAGTTCGTTTTTGAGGTGGGGGTGCAAAAAAAATGAAAATATTAGGGGGCGGGGCTCGGAAAACTAACCATGATAAATGCCAAACACCGCTCAAGTACTCACAATTATGCACTCATTTCGCAAACCTTGTAAATATTGTAATCATATGTTACTCAACTATTTATTGCCAGCGAATCGGATATGGAAATGAGAACTGCACTTTGAACAGGAACCAAGCCTTTAGCTTAGTGACTATTCCATATACGATCAAAAAAAATATGAACAAATATAAAAAATAATATTAATGTCGTAAATTCCAAGATGATGTTAAAATATTGTAAACATTCTTCAACTTATTTTCTATTAAACTGGAACCAACTGTAGTTCATATCACTTGAGTTCTAGCAAGTGTCCGAGTTTTAAAGAAATATCGAAGTTTATATAAAACAGAAAGAAACGGGGGAAAGATAAAGATGCATCTTAAGTTGGGGGAGAGAAATTTTAAAACGGCAATGAGAGTGAGACTGGGACTCAAAATGAGAATGAAAACGAGAATAAAACTGAGGAGAAGCCGCAGAAGAATCGCATTGCAGTCGATGTTCAGCAATATGGTCGCTTGATCTTTGAACTAAATTAATTAAGCACAATGAACACAATTGTTGTTGTTGGCTTGTTGGCTGCCGTCGGCATCAAATGTATCCACCAGATACACAACAACAACAATAACAACAACAGCACAACACACATCCACATCGAAAGAAAGAAATGCATTCAGGCTGCGAGCAACATTGCAGGCAACTGTTTGCTTTTTGCTACCCTCTATGATATAGGGTATATTCTACATATATCGGGGGGATCGTAGAGCTGGAATTTTCTATCAAAACATTGCCTAATAATAAGTACAAACAAACTGAGAAATTTACTAACTTTGTAGAATCAAAAAAAACATTTATAAATTATCAAAAAAAAAAAATTAGAAAAAATTGTTTTACGTTTAAATACAATTTTTTTTTTCATATTTCAAAAATGGGTATCATTTATTCGCTATGCCTGGCAAATCCCTTTCTTATAAGAACATATTTTTCATGTTTTCGCTTTCAGTTTCCATCTCGTGTTTTTTTTACCCCGGCTCATATTTGGTTTGGCTTTTCTGCGGGTCTTCCTCGGCCGTCTTCTTCCCCCGAAAAAAAGAGAAGAATTAAAAGGGGTGGCCCACGGCTCATGGCCCGTGGATGATGGTTGATGGCTGACGGCCCTGTCCAAGTCCCCATCCACATCCACATCCATATCCCCAGCCACATCCCCAGCCACATCCACATCCACATCCATGTCCCTGTCCAGAACCAGACTCGCGTCTTTGGCAGCATTATGTTTTTGTCGGTAATGAGTTGCAAGGCAGTGTTGTCGGCAGTTGATAATTAAAAACTGAGAATTTTACTGGATTACTCGAACTGAATAAAATCGGAAGGCTTAAGAATGTTTTATTGAGTAATTTAAGTAATATTGGATTTTTTTAGAAACGCTAGAGACTTAAAATAATTTAAATAGGGGTCGAAAAAGGTGTCGAGAAGTATGCAATGAAATATTTGAGTTCAGAAAGTTAAGATTAGGAACAAAATGTTTTAATTTGTTTAGCACAATAAAGGAGAACCTGAAAGTAGAATATGTTAAATAATATTTAAAGTCAAAAAGTCCTATAGAAAGAACTTTTTTTACTTTGACACTTATGAAGGTTTATATAAAAATTCGTAATATTTAATATATAATATAATAAAGAATAATATCTAGCAATAAAATAGTTAAATTGCCAACTCTATATCTGAATGCTGCCCGCGTTTGTATTGGTGTTTACCCCTAGATGCCACGCCCCCCTCCCCTCCTCCTCCTCGTCCACCGCACAGTTTACTTTATGATTATTATTGTTGGGCCGCGGTCTTCTCCTTTTTTTAATGAATTTTATTAAGCGCGACAGCAGCAGCAGATAGATCGAGTGGAAAAAAAGGGGAGGGGATGGGGATGGGGAGATGGGGTGACCAAAGCCAGCAGCTTTTGTCAACGCCTCAAATTAAAATAAAGAGCTGCTGGTAAAATAAAAACAAATTAGTCTCTTTTTTTATTGACCAACGTGAGTGTGACTCATTCGATGTTTTATGCCATTCAAGTATGAAATCTAATCCGGGGAATTAGTCCATAATTGACAAATAAAATAATTTATGAAAATTACCGTGGAATAGGCGATAAAAATGTACTCAATTTTTAAGTGTTTTTATGCCTCTTAATGGCAATTATACGATTGTTTAGCTAATGAGAACAGTGTTTATATTCAAATGGTTTCTGTTAACTAATTTAGAATATAATTTTCTATTTAAAATTTTGCATCTTTAATGTTTATTATTATATAAACATTTTCTATCATTAGCTTTTAATTGCGGAAAATTGGGTAAAATTCCTATAAAATTGTTAACCTGTTAAATTTCAGCGAAATTAATGGAAAGGAGTGGTTCTAATGTTTACTTTGCAGAAAATTAAATTCAAAAACTAAAACATGTTAAATACCAAGTATATTACACAAGGTTTCATTTAAGTTTGGAGGTCAATGATAGTCTTAATAGTAGGATCTTCCAGTTCTCCTATCAGTAGCGCGGTGTCGAAGAGCCCCGAGTAACTTGACTCATAAAACCATTTAAGATAAAAAACGGGAGATACAAATACAAAATGAGGAGGCGAAATTGTGAGAAACAAATGACACATCCAAGGGGTGAGAATGGTTAAAAACGGAAGCTGAAATTGGAATATACGAATACGAATTCGAATTGAAATGAGAATGTCAGCTCAAGTGTCAATCAGGCGATTCAGACGACGATTCTACTTGGCGCTGCATTAACAAAGAAGAAAAAATCAAATTAAAAGAGAAATTTCGAACCAGAACCAGAAGTGCGGGGCAAATCAGAGCGAGAAAATGAAATGCATAAATAAAGCGGAGCCAAATGGAAATGAAATAATGCACACAGTATCTATGTGACCGACTGGGTACGTGTATTTGTGCCCGTTGGCTGATGACAAAATTGTTTCACTCGTCAGTCAGCGAACCGAATGATAAACCTCTGCACAGCTAAAAAAATAAGGGGATTTCTTGAAGTTTTCTAATAAAATTGAATTTAAGATTTAGGTAAGATTTACGAAATTTGGAAGTATAAATATATATTTAATAACTCATTATTTTGCCCAGATGGTTAAATTTAAAGTTTAGTTTTTAAATTTAAACAGTATTTAAATTTTTATCTGAATGTTATTTCATTTAAAATATTTTTTCTCATTTTATAATTACCCACTTTTTAAATTATTAAATTTACAATTTTTTGTTATCTGTGTTTTGTGGTTTAAAATTGTAACTCTTATTTTCTCACCGTGTACGTCTTTTGTATTCTTTCAGTCGCATCAGAGAAATTCGCTTAGCAATTGGCTGCTAATGAGACTCGGGTTGTTATGGTTATATTCTTGTTTCCTGGTTTTATTTCTTTTCTTTTCCCAACTTGCATTCGCAATTGCAGTAAATCGCAAAAATCGCTCTGAAAACGCGCCTGAAACGCCTGCAAGTCGCGCACAGAACGCATGCGCAGCTGCAGTTGCAATTAGTCGCCAAGAAAAGAAACAATGAAAACGAAAACGAAAACGAAGACGGACTAAAAGATGATAAAGTAGCCAAAGGCAAACGGGCAAAACACGCAACGGAAAACGAAGCAGACAAATAAAACGAAATAAGACCATGCGCAATGCATTTTGGCATTGCATCAGTGAGAAAAGCTCATAAGTTAAGGAGGTCGGGTTGGCACAATGGAAACCCCTGTGCGGTCGATTGAATCTCATTTCCAAATACCATTTACTGTTTACTATTTACCACGATTATTTTAAGTGATTTATGGCATTTAAAAAAAATAATTTTACATTTCTTTAGTTGTGGAAATACTTTTAAAAAATCCTTGGAAAATATTAATAAAAAAAAATAATTTATTTTATTTAGTTGTTTATCAATTGGGAATGGTTACGTCATTGTGTCAAGCCCAACTAATATTTATATCAAGGTTAAGGTTACGAAATATATTATACAGATCTACATATGTACAATTTACATATAGTTTTAATCGCGTTCTACACTGAGCGGAAATATAAAATATTTATAAAAATTAGTATGTACATTAAGTTTTCTTCAAAGATATCCATTATTTGTTAAGTAACTCATAAAGTAGCAAATAAATATTAAGCCATTACTTCCGCTTTTATAAAGGGTGAAATAAACCAACCGTTTAAAAACGAAATAATCGTTGAAATTTGTTCATCTTTAATCTTAACGATCTTAAAGGACGTAATGTGTGCTGGCCCTAGTGGAAAATAGCTTTTCACTTTCGGACCCAACGGAACCTTTCTTTCGGAACCCGTTCCGTTCCGGTCTCACTTTCACTTGGAATGCAAATTTTTTTCGGCAGCAGCTCTGCGCACCGAACCCTCGAATGAAAGACCGCTAACGGACCATAAACGAGTTTAAATCGGTGGGCCAGTGAAATTCGTGGGCCAGGGAAATCCTATGAATCGGCGATAAATCAAGCTGATACGAGTTATCAATTTGAAGATCGCTTAAGTAGTTGGGGTTTTTTTGTGTTAAAGTTGATTTTAAAGGGCCCTTTCAATCTGCATTTCAATGGTCTTTGCAAAGAGGTTTTTCCATTGATTCAGCTACTCTAAAGTATTCGGTTTTAGATGTTAATTAATCAATAATCCTGAAGGTTTTATGAACTTTCTTCGTGATCAAAAAAATCACCATATTCCCAAGCTGATTATTATACTTGATGGTTTGTCTTTTGATCGATGGACTCATATAATTACTATGCCATCAATATGATGGATATTTTATTGGGAAGTGGAAACTTACCCTCAAGGCGTTGTGATGGCGATGGTTGGAGGTCAGGTCTAGCATGGAGCTGGCCCTTAGCTTCTGATTTTGATCCGTAATGATGACTGGCAGTGGTTTTAGATCCCCATTCTCGCTTGTAGCATCCTGTGTGTCTTCAACTTCTGGAGTTTTCGGAGTTATATGATAGGGATCTGGATTTCCGCACTCGCTGCAGGATATATTCTCCGCCGATCTCGCTGCCCGGCTGGCCAAAGGCGATGATGAGGATCCACTCGATAGGGATGAGGAGGGTGCCGATGCTGTGGTGCATGTGGAGATCGTTGGCGATGTCGATGACCATGTCTGTGTGGGTGGTGTTATGCTTGTGAGCGTCACTGTAAGCCGACCGATTCCGATTCCCTCGTCACTAATGGTATTCCAACCGCTGTTGTTGTTGTAACTGCTGGTATTGTTGTTATTGTTGTTGTTGCTGTTGTTGCTGGGATTGTTGTAAGAGTTGTTCGCAGTGCTGGAGCTTGAGTTTTTGGCATTGGCGTAGAACACCTGGGAAATACTGCGAAATATGGTGCGATAGCCCCTTTTGTTCTCCGCATCGCCGGCCATGATGATCACACTTAAAGTTTAAGCAACAAAAACCGAAAAAAAAAATCACACACTCGAAATCTGCACACGATTCTTCTCTTTCTTAATTCTCCACTCTTCACTTTACACTCATTGGTTTTATTGTTGCCGTTTTGGTTTTTGTTTCGCTATATATCTATATGTTTGTTTTATGTGTGGGAGCGATACACTGAAAAGAAATTGTGTTGGTTTTAGGCAAAAATATCACAGGGTTCTTAACATTTTATTATATATTTATTATTTTGATTCAATGAATCACGTGTTTATAAGATTATTTGACCAAAATTTTGTTGCTTTAGCATTTTTATTATTTTGATTCAATGAATCACGTGTTTATAAGATTATTTGACCAAAACTCTATTCTTTTTTTTTTGTATTCGCTTCTAATGTCTAACAATTACCTATCTTTATTTCTTGTCAGCTCCAAGATGCTATCATTTTTTCATCGGTGTATTCGAAAGACATGAGCAACACCTTCTACTTCTTATCTTTGTTTTTTTTTGCGGGGGAGTGTTTCGTTTTCTCTTCTTTCTGGGGGCCCACAAATCAATAATAAAATCGTAACAACCGGGGAAATGTCATAATTACACGAGGCCAGTGGAAATGGAAATGGAATGGGTGAGGGGAGGGTTAAGTGAACTGCGGAAACTGGGGAACTATGGCAAATCAGATATCGAAAACTGAGAATTAAAGCACGGGAGACGCGTTCGGGCAGCGGCGGCCAACTAAATCGCTAACTGCTTACCGCCTTCGGGCGCCAGCGTTACCGTACCGCCGACTGCGACAGCGACGGCGACGGCGACGTCGACTTTGGCAGAAGCAACAGCTCGTTGGCGTAATCGCTTTTCTTGCCGCTTTGGCTGTTGCTTCTTTTTGCGGACTTTGTTGGTATTTTTATATATATGTATTATTTTTTTTTGGTTTTTGTTTTGTTTATGGTGCTCTTCTAGGCGCACAGTGGTTGTGGAGCGATTTGTTAGCCAAAGAAATCCATAGCAGTTAGGGTACAGTGGAGTCCAACCTACATATAAAGTTATTTTTGATCAGAAAGTATAGTAACAGAAAAACCCTTTGTAAAAAAAAAAAATTAAAAAAAAAAAAAAAAAAATTGTAGGTTAATTTTTACATCAATTTGAAAAACAAACGTTTTAATGTTTTCAGAATACAATCCCATTAAAATAAGCACTCAATACCTGTAAATAGCTCAAGTTTTTTTCTGTAAATAATTCTAGCAAGCCCATTATTCATATTTATGGAAATAAATTCCTTCAACTTGTCTCGATTTAGTTCAAAACCTGTTTTAAGATCAGCTATAAAAGTGCCAGACTTAATGTTAATAGCTATTTTGATTTATTGACTAATAACCTACTGATTCAACAGTGGAATATTGATTTTTGTTCCCTCGACCACTGTACTCCCATTATGCGTGTTGACTGTTTTTTAAATTTACCCACAATACACTACACAATCTCATCGAGAGCTTTCTTCGCCTAGTCGGCATGCAAATCAGAAATATATATTGAAAACCCGAAACCAGATGCCACATGGAGAAGGGAGAACAATAGTGACACAAATTGGGAGAAAAAAAAAAAGAGTAAATGGCTTATCAATCACGACTTTCACCCAAAATATGGAAACACGATGATGCAATTCCACTGTGCGTTTAAATGTTTTACACACTTGTCGCGGGCTGTTTATCACTGCCCACCGTTGTGTTGTTGCTTTTATTGCACTGCCTGTTTTCGTTGTCGCTTATCTTGTGTGTGTGTGTGTGTGTGTGTGTGAGGTGTGTGTACCATGCACACACGCACAGCTGCAGTCAAAATAATAGTTGTGAACCTTTGAAAAGTGATAATGCAATTGCCTGGGTTTTCGAGCTTTTCGGTTGCGAAGCAATTAAGAAATTGTTGATACAAATTGAAAAAATAAAAAACAGTTGCAATATTTGGCCAACAGATAATTATAGCAATATAGCCCTTTAAATAACAAGTATACGACAAGTTGCCCTAAAGTCACAACAATGTGCAAAAACAGAAAATCTGTTAGCACTTTACTCTCACAATTTATGGATATTTTTTATTTTCATAATTTTTTTCGAAAATTTAAATAATTTTTTTATTAACCTTTTGGAAATTTAAAAACAATTTTGCAAAATATTTAATCTGCTTTAAAAACAGAAAAACTGTTCACACTTTACTTTAACAATTTATTGATATTTTTGCCTAATTAAAAAAAAAAATTTTTTTTTTGAAACTTTTAATAATTTTTGCAAAATATTCATTCTGCTTTAAATATAACTAATATTTTGTCCACAAATGTGCGTTGTTTGCTCTTGATTTGGTATCTCCGCAGACCCAATTACGAGTGCATTACATTACTCACTGGCCAACAACAATTTCAATTGCCACTGATAGCAACGGCAACACTATTGATATTGCCGCCAAAGATGCAACAGAAATTGCAACTGCAACAGCAACACGAAACCGAAATTGCAGCTGCAATCGTCACGTACGCGTAACTTTTAATTAAGTGCATTCGGCACTCGCAATCGCGCCTCCACATCAAAATCAACTGGCAAAATCAACAACGAATTAACGGATTCGAATCCGAATTCGAAACCAAAACCGAAACCGAGGAGCTAAACGAAAGGGACGGCGGTTGACAGGCGACTAAAATGCTAAAATACAAAATACAAACTACGGAGCGACTAACAAACTAACAACTGGCCAAGTGGCACACAAAGCACAAATCACAAAGCAACTGGAAATAAACAGAAAAAAGCACAGAAATCAGAAACCAAAAACCGAAAAAACCAAATACCAAAAACCAAAAACCGAAAAACCAAAGCAAAACAACGGCTGAGCAAAACAATACCGAATGGGAATAGGAATACGGGTACGATAGATATGGAAATAAAATAGATGTAACCGAAAGCTGAAGAAACACCGGCCGCACCTCTGCCCGGCCTCTGCCGCAGTCGACGCCTCCGTCGCGGTTGACAGCAGCAGAGGCAGAGGCGTCGACAGCCCACGCAAACGTCAAACGGAAAGGGAGAGACCCCAAAAAAAGGGGTGGAGTACCGGGGGGAGGGACGGGGAGCACTGCTTCGACGGCTAGATACCTCCAAAGTATTGCAAAACGTATGGTAACAAAATAAACATTTTTCCAAAAACTGTAAAATAACTTTTTTTAAAAACTTTAAAATTAAGAAAAAACTTTTTTTAAAAACTTTAAAATTAAAATAAACTTTTTTTAATAACTTTATTTTTATTATATTCTTTTATTTTTTTTTTATTTTTTTATTTTTTTTTATTTATTTTTTTTTTTATTTTTTTTTTTGTTTATTTTTATAACCCATTGGGGAATAACAAATATTTTTAATAACAATAACTTTATAACATTCATGCTTCATAATATAAAGTTCATATTACAAAGTTCTTTAACATCAAAAACAAGAACAAAAACAAAGTTATGTATAAACTTGTTTTTCTTTTTTTATATTTTTGGTTTTATAAAGTAAAATGTGTTCTCATTTCTCATCCTATTTTTTCGATGGTCCTCAGAGACGATATTCTTTTAAAGAATTAAATCTTCTTGGTTTCCATAAAAGTTGTTTAACTCATATTCCTTTAGCCTTTTAAACTAAATACCTTTAGTTTTACATATTGTTAACTTAGAGCAATGCAAATCTCAAGTGTATACATGCGCAGTCCTTATTAATTTGCAATCGATTTTTGAAAGTTGATAAGAAATCTCTCAGGTGATATGAAAACTAAAATAAAAACGTCATATTTAGTAATGCAATGGGTTCTCCTCCCCGTGAGTTCGTAAATGAGTTAATCGTTCTGGGGAAATTTTTTATCAGCGGGCGCTAGTGAGTCACTACGTCTTTGGCTATCCAACTGATATGCCCCACGTGAGTGCTGGGCATATTAAACGCCACACGAATGGCTTTTGAATAATATTTACATTCATTCACCCAAGGGAGTGTGAGTGAGTGAGTGAATGAGTTGCGTGGCGAAGGCGGCCAAAAGCGAGCGAGTTGCGTTGTTAATGTGCGCAAAACAATGCTGAAGCTCCGACGATCAAGAGATGGGGGGGGGGGATCGTCCCAGCAAAATATAAATGACGAAATTATGGCAGCAACTAGTTATAAACAATGCACATTAAAAGCCAGCAGCAAAGACAACAAAAGTAGAAGCAGCAGCAGCTCAACAGAAATTTTATTCGCATATAGACTTTAGAACTACACCCAGAAAAAAATCCGTTCGAAACGTTCAAAAATCAACCCCAAACGGGGTCAAAAAGTGCGTAAGCCCGTTTGTTGTCAGTTCATGAACGCTCGTTCATAAAATTTAACCGAAACTTTAGAGTTCGATTCCGAACGAACGGGGTCATTTTAAGAACATTTTGGGGTTAATTTAAGAACGAAACGTTCATAAAAAAAACAAAAAATAACAGATTTCTGGACACGCACTTGCTGGTTATTCTGTGCGCCTGGTAGATTTGTATTTAATTTGTTTACTTTTAGTTGTTGATTTATTATTAATAAATTTTGTATTTTAGTTGTTGTTGTTGACATATATTTTATTTATTATTAGAAGTACATATAAACATTAGAAATAATATTTTATTAAAACTTACGATTCACGACGTCCTCTTGCGGACTCGAACCTGGGCTACTATGTGTCAAAGGCGGACGGCCTAACAGTTGGACCACAGAACCAATTTCTCAAGCACGGCCAAACGGGGCACTAGACTTACAAATTTCTTGGTCCGAGCAAGAAATAGTTCAAGAACAGCGTTCGCAATTTTAGAACCATTGTTCATTGTTCTGACCACAATCGTTCAAAGCTCAACACTTTTCAGAGACGCGTTCATAATTTTACCAAAAAGTTCATGATTTGACCCCGCACCGTTCATTTTTCATGAACGAAAAATAGCGAACGGATTGTTCTCAAATCATGAAAAATGTTCTTGATTTTTTCCGTTCTTTTTTTTCTGGGTGTACTTATGTTGGTTAGAAAAATTCAAAAAATTAAAAAAAAAAATGGTAACAATATAATAAGTTCAAATTGAAGCTGAAAAGCTGATTTCATGGTCTGAAAAGTACATTTCTGGGTCACCTTTCTTGAAAATGAATTATCTTTGGCTAGAAGTCACCAAGTCTCAGCTTTATTTCATATTACCGGTCATAAAAATGTGTAAATCTAAATTGTTTTGGGGAAAAATGGGTGACAAATGTACATCAAATTTAAGACAAACATTTTGTAAGATGTGGGATTTAACTAGGGAAAATTGTAGATCCAGAATTGCAGGAACACAAGTAGGGAGGAAATATATGTAATATCCACATGTATGTAAGCAGAAATGCACGAATCAAGGAACGACGGCAACGTCAATTGGTTTTGCGAGGGTCATCCCGGCGATCTGCCGATCCTGATCCTAATTCTTATCCAAATGGGATCATATAGATCCTAAACGGGGCTCTCCAGGGTGCTGGCCGAGGAGGAGGTGCGCAGCTCGCACAACTCCTGCATGAGATCCCGAAAGAGCATCGGGTTCACATTGACGCTGACCTTCATCATGAGGAACCAATCCCCGATGGTCAGGTCGCGCAGGGCGCGCTTCACATGCCTTTTAGCCATGAAGCGCAACTGGCTGCGGATCATCTGCTCCCTCAGATTCCTACTGCAGATCATGGCCAGACGACAGAGCAGATTCAGGCCGGACATCAGGGCCATCAGCAGGAACCAGGCCCACAGGAACACGAAGATCTTCTCGTTCAGTATGTTCAGCGGCAGGATGCACAGGTTGTCCATGATATTCGCCGTCCCGCTCGCCCCGAACTTGAGCACCTCGCACTTGGCGATCTTGGGAAAGACGCTCGAGGACACGCGGTTCCAGCGATCCCAGTCGTAGAACGGAATGGTGGCCAGGGCGTTCAGGTACTTCGACCAGAAGCCGTTCAGGAAGACCTCCAAAACGATTATGTTCACCACCTGCGAATGGGAAGTCCTTGTACAAATATTACATATTTCATTAATACGGATTAAGGTATGTACATTGTACAACCCAAACTTAAATAATTAGAAAATGTTTATAGCTTCAAGCTACTTTAAAAATGTTTTTAAAAATCTAAAATAAATATATTGTTATTTTTTTGTGATTATTGTACTTGGATTAAACTCAAATTCAATCTCTACTCATCATGAGTTTCTTTAACATAGATTTTTAATCATAACTGCACTGTTAAAAAGAAATGTAATAGTAAAAATAATTATCTGCATTTGAATAAAATCATAATATTTAATATATAAATAATATAAAACATATTAAATTATATTATTTAATTTTTAAAAATTTTAATTTAGGTCAAAAATATTAAATTAGATAAAAAAAAAGAATTCTCTATACAAATCTAAGTTTAAAATGTGTATATTAAGTACAAATGTTAAATGTAAATTGTTTATATATTAAAAATTAATAAAAACCGCCATGGATGAAAAACATGGTTGCATGATATAATTTAAAAATATTTTATTTAAGATCAAAAATATTATATTAGTTAAAAAAAAAAGATTTTATATTTAAATCTAAGTTTAAAATATTTATATTAAGTACAAATGTTAAATGTAAATTGTTTATATATTAAAAATTAATAAAAACGAAAAGATAATATTTAAATTGATTATGAAATCTTTGGATTTACTACATTTTTCTTATGAGTGTACTTAAGTAAGTTAGTAATCAATCCCTAACCCACTTTTAAATTTTAAGTTTGTCTTATTTTGTATAACTTTAAACCACTGATGAAATAGTTTCTAATGAAGTCACAAAACCCTACTCACACTGATCAAGAAATTGAGGATCTCGCAGGAGACGTACTTGGCCATGTAGCAGAAGTGCATGTCCTCGTAGTCGGTGGTGAAGTACTTAACGAGCAGGCGCAGCCGGGTGTTGTAGGTCTCCTCCGAGAGCAGCGCCTCCCCCACTTCCGAGCAGAGCTGCTTGAGCCGCTGGCCCTCCCACACCTTCCACAGGCACGAGGGGAAGTAGAAGACGAAGGACTGGAAGAGCAGCAGGATGATGACCCACTGGTAGTAGCGCAGGTACTCCCGTTCCGACTGTCCCCGTATCTCGGGGCCCACGCCCTCGGCTATCGACATGGCCCTCGCATAGGCCTCGTTATACTCCCCCAACCTTCTGAGACTCGATCTGGATCGGTATCTGGAGCGGCTCCTCCAAAATGACTGGGTTGCAGAGGAGGTGGAGGTGGAGGAGGAGGCGGCTGAAGTGACTCCCTCCTCCTCCGGTTGAACCACGGGCAGCTGGAGCTGCTCCTCGCTGTAGCTGTCCACCTTCAGGATGTAGGTGCCCATGGTCCAGCAGTAGGACTGTATGTACTCGATGTGCTTCTCCTCGCCGATGCACTGGATGGGATCCC
Source organism: Drosophila prostipennis (assembly GCA_037075205.1). NCBI lineage: Eukaryota > Metazoa > Arthropoda > Insecta > Diptera > Drosophilidae > Drosophila > Drosophila prostipennis. Next base: position 676,872 of record JBAMCJ010001283.1, on the reverse strand, counting down.
CGAAATACTGGCGAGCCGAAAGGAGCAGCGAGCAGGTGAGCAGGATGACCACCGTGCACTTGGAGTGAATGGTGAAGACGGCGTCGTAGATGCGAATGGACTTGAATTGCAGATACTTGGAGAGCGGCTTCACCGCCGAATACATTTCTTCTGCCTCCGGGAAGAGTTCCTTGAGGACAGCTTCCAACTCCCTGGCTTTTCGCTCCCAATCCCAGTCCGCGTTCTCGTTCTCGTCCTGCTCTTCGGTTCGCGCGGATCTCTGCCTTCAGTTCTCGATGGTTTGCCACGTTTCGATTGCCGGCCTAGGATGGTAGCCAGTTCACAGATCAGATCGTCGCTCGGCTTTACATATTTTTTTGTCCGTGCCGTCATTATTACCTACTTTGCCTTTTTCCCCATTTCTCTCTGAGACTGAGATGGTTTCCCAGTTCTCTCCACACTTCCTGTCACCTGTCACCTCTGTCAGCCTCTCGAAAAGTATTGTAAAAATCAAATATCAACCCGATTTCTAAGCCATTGCCGACTTTTGGGCAGCATAGTAAATTCAACCAAAAGACTCGATTCACATTGTTCGTTTATTGGTGCGCGTGATCCATTTCTTAACCTTTACAATATGATTCTCGTGATTCAGCCTTGGCTCTCTGGGTCAGCTCATCATCGAATTCGGGGTGAGGTGCGAGCTGCCAAAGCTCCATTTGTCGCCAGTCAGTCCAAGTTCAGGAAGCCAATTATCGAGGGTATCTGCAATTAGACAAAAGGTGCACACAGCTAATTACCATAAATCAAACAAATTTATATTGCCCACTGACAGTGACCTTCAAGGTCCAAAAAATATATATCACCTTTTTTTTAAGCACCAGCAAGAGACAAAAAAGGCAAACACAATGCCCCCGTCTAATATAAATCGCGCATGAAATAATAAGCAGGGGAAAAAAGAAGATGGGACGTGGTAATAATCATTTGTTTAGACATTCACAAAAATGTGTTTTTTGAGGAACAAAATTATATTTTTTTTTCAAAGAATAATATAAAAAATTATTATATTATACTATACAATTCTCATGATTCATTTTTAGGAAATCTAATTTTGGCCTCGAACCTTATAGTAATAAAAAGCCAGCTTCTCCAATTGCAACAGTCAAGCAATTATAGTCATATTTAAATACAAATTATAAATTTAACTGGCAAGATGGCAAGTTCACTGAACTTAACATCGCGGTAGCATTAATATAATTACAATAATATACCAACTATAAAGTTCCTTAAGACGTGACTACTCATGGAATAAAAGGAAATAATGTATTAGTTTGATTTCTTATTTTTAGACAAACTACTAAAAGTACTAAAGTCCTTTAAACAAAAAACAACTGATCCCTATTTTCCACAAAAAAAAAACAGTATTTTGGCCAAAACAAAGAAAATAATAATCCGAATATGTAGTGTCATACATCGTTGAGCTCGTAATAAAATTCCCTATCGATTGGCATTTAAACCTGAAAATTTTTAAATTTTGCCATTTTTCGCAAAAAATTATGATGGTACCCCTTATCAAAAATGTGAAAATTGGGTCCAAAATTTATTTTTTGTAAATCAGAAGGAAAGTTTACTGATATTAATTATTAGGTTGTTAGCTGCTCAAAACAGTACGCACTTTTGATTTGGGACCATTTTTGACCTATTTACAGCAAAAAATGTATAAGAAAAATCAAAATTTTACCAAAAATAAATATACATACTGATTTTCTGACCAAAAACAAACTATATTTTGGCCATATCAATGTTCTTGGTTTTGTTCATATGATGTAACCCCTTTACAACCGCCTTACATTTTTAATGACAGGTTATAGAACTTTATGAGCTTTGTTCCGGAAGGTTTAACATTCAATGATCTATGTTTTCCTGAAGCTGGGGTTTGGTGACCCTGACTTAAAAACAGGTTGTAGCTTTTAGAATTTAAAACAACTTCTTTTTAAAAGAACAACGAAGAACGACAAAAAAACCTTATAATTAATTTAGTTTACTTTAAATATTCCAAATTAAATTTGTAGCAGAAAATCATTGGTGTCTCATCCATTTCCTGGCTGCCAATCCAAAATCAAACAATTTGCGTTTGGCTCTATTGTTAAAGTATCTAAATACTTGAGCAAGCAAATACTTTGACACCTCCAGCTGCAATCGTAATCGTGAAGATTCGGCAAAGCAGAAGATGAAAATATAAAAAATAACCATAAACTGGTGTTCCCTGAACTTGACCTCCAATGGCATTCGAAGCGACCGACAAAGAGCCAACAACCACAAACAACGAACAACCGACAACCAACAACAACAACCGCCGACAACAACCACTTGTTGTGGTGAACACGTCACGATCGGTGAATCGGTGGATTGGTGGTTTGGGCCAAATTGAGCGTTAAGAGCTTCTCGTTTGGCTTCCTTTTTGTAACTCCAATACTTATTTATTTATTTTGGCCCATGATGAGTGGGCATTTTTATATTGTTGTTCGAATTTAAAATTCATCAAGAAATATGCGGAAGTTCTGGCAGCAGATTGTATTTGTTAGGTACTGTTGTTCTTCTCATTGTTCTTCTTAAAACTGATTTATTGCTTTTATGGATATTATATTTATATATTTATAACTAGCAGGAAGTACTTAGAGAAGGTGAACAATTTAATACGAATTTAAAAATATTTTAGAGAAGAAAATCTATCATTTTTATTATAATAATTTTAATATTTAAGTTAGAATATTTTAATTAGAATATTTTAGTTAGAATATTTTAGTTAGAATATTTTCTATAAATTTGGATCCTTTAGATAAATGCTCCCTAAATGCAAACAAATGTTTTTTAAGTATCTAGAGAAAAGATAAACTCGAAAATTAACAGCTCTTCAAGCTCGACTCTCAGCTGCCACTGTTTGTGATTTTGTTTCTGATTCTGACTTGTCGTTTTCGGACCTGCGATTCCCACTCCCTTCAACATCGCCGTTCCGCAACGTTGAGCGCAGTAATAATTAAGATACTGGAGCGCAAAAGGCAAAGATACGGCGAGATACTCGCACTCGAGGTAAAGAGCTGGCTAGAAATCGACTGTCATCATATATTCCTTAGCTAGCTAGCCTAACTTGGCTAGATACACTTAACTGGTCTCTATATGTATTTGTATCTCTGTATCTGTATCTCTTGGCCGCAAAAAACAATTGTTTATTATTTACGAGAATGGCAGGAGGCGGTCGCCTCAGGCCCCATATCTCAATGTCCCCTTCTGCATATGAACAGCATTAATTTCGTGGGCCTGGTCAAGCCAAGTTAAGGTAGATGCACTGAAACTAATTATATATGTTTTATGAAAACAACTAATATTTTTAAAAAACCATAAAAAAACAAATAATAATTCCATTATATATTCTATAAAAAATATTTAATAGGAAAACCAATCTATAAAGAGCCCTAATATCATAATTATTTTTATCAAATATCCCAAGTGATCTTATTTTTTTACATAATAAATAAATATCAAATATATAATAATAAAATATACAAAAATTATACAAAATATTTAATAGGAAAATTATCATATAAATAAATATTATATTAAATATCCTAAATGATCTTATTTCTTTTAGTGTTCGATGGATTGCAACATTTTACCAGGTGTTTTTGGCCAAAATTTGTGGTGGCCAATTTGACAGAAGGAAAGTGAAAGATCTATACTTTATTAGATCGCTGACATGATCAGAGATCGGCGGTCCCTAATTAAGCCCAAGAAATACAGCCCCTCAAAATATGCACAAGATTTCTTGGGCTCTTAAATTGTTTATTATTATTATTTCTCTTGGGGCTTCATTCACAGAACAGTTCAACCTTCATTCGCTGAACGCTAATAAAGCTAATTGTGTAGATAAAAAACTAATTTAGATTAACAGATGCTGCTAATTACAAGCACACTTTTTTTCATCAATCAATTTAAATAAAAAATGAAAACATCAGCTGGTGAAAAATATTCTTATACCCTTTTTTTTTGTTTTTTAAGTTTTTGTTTTTAAGTTTTTGTTAGTTAAAAATTTGGGCCAAGTGCTCAACCTTTCCAAAGCTGAAAAGTGGCTCAAAAGTTCCCTCAAGGTTCGCTTTTCGGGGAGTGAGAGGTGAACTCACCTTGACTGACCTTTGATTCACCAAATGCATTCCCAGTTCGCTCACACCAGCTGATACATATTCACTCGTATTTGGATTTATAATTATATAGGCCTGATCAATTAGCAAACGACTGGCGATGTTGTAACCACAAATAAATGTAAAGCTCCCATAAAAAATAAAAGCCCTTTGCCAACTGGTTTGTATTTGATTCTACTTCCGCGCAACCGAAATTGTTTTCTTTACCATCGATTCTCTTTTCAAAATAAAAGATATATTTATTGTATATGGCCCCAGAAGCCTTGACCATGCCCCACAAGCTCGGTTTTGGAAATAGCCTCTCGGCGAATTAGCGAACCCACAGATCAATGCTAACTTCATCTTCTTTGGATGCTCTGCATATGGTGATTAGCGAATTTCCGCTAAAATATAACTATAAACGAGAGGTGAGTGAAGATGGGGTAGAGGCTGGAGTACCCTGGAAATCGATAATCGTAGTTAATGGGTATTTTTATTTGATTATTGTAGTAAGTTTCTCATAATGTTTTATATTTGATAAAAATATCATCGTGAAAAATGATTTCAATATTTTGTAAAAATGATACCATCCATTCTATTAGCTTAAAATATTTAAAATAAAAATTAGTTAAAAGTTATAATTTTTACTAAGTTGAAAATTAAATTAATCAACATTTTAAAAATTTATACGATCCATTCCCATTAGCTTGAAATATTTAATAATAAAAATCCATATAAAATATATGATATCCAAAACACTCTAACTCTAGAAAGATTTGTTTACATGCCATTATAAATAAAAACGGTTTTGTAAACAATCTAATTTTTCACTTGAAAGCGAAATCAGAATCAGTAATCGCTAATATCGAGTTTACCCAAAGACTCATGTTCTGAATAAATATTTATGGGCTAAAAATTCAAGTTTTCCTACTTCCCAATGATCCGTTGATTCCAAGAACCCATTCTAAATATTAATTATTCCACAATCTCCTCACCTTGGTGATAATATCATCCTCTGGTTGCTCTTGGGGCGGTGCCATTGTAGCTCCTCCTCGGTTTATCGGGCTCCTTGTGGAAGACTCTAGTTACAAACGATTATGATCTGCACCAAAAGTCCATAGATTGTCATTTCTTCTGCGTGAAAAACTCGTGAACTCAAACAACAACAAAAAAAAAAAGAAAAAGAAAATAGTGTTGTTTCTAGGTTCGCGCTTGATCTAACAAGTAAGTTGAATGCTAAGTGGCTTTCAGTGAACCGCCTCGTCTGACACTCCGTTTGCAACTGAGTTCGGCTCACAATATCGATACCAAGTCGGCAAAAGCTGAGAAACGCGCGCAAAACGCGGGGCTTCTGGCCAAGAAAACTGGTTATCGTTCTGAGTTCTGAGTTCTGGGTTCTCTGGTCTCTTTGGGCCTTCGGGTTTTCCCTCGCTCGCCGAAGAATCAGAATCAGTATCAGAATTGGACCCAGAGGTAGAGCCAGAACCAAACCCACCTGGCTCCAAAGTGACGTCAGGTGAACTTGCCGCTTGAACTTTAAGTTGAAGGTCGCCGCAGTTGAGTCAGCTGAGAAATGGCAAATGGAAATCATATGCCTGGCAGTGATAATAATCGAAAAAGATAGATATACGAGATAGAGATACGATATGTACGTACGCACATGCAAGCGACTTAGGCTGCGACTAAAGTCGCCCTTGAAACGCTGACAAACCGCTCGAAATGCTTTTTCACTTTTTTTGTTTTTTTCTCGCTGCACTTTGGCGAGCGTATTAGTTAGTTGGAATTGCAACGGGGAGACCCGTCGGTCTGGTTATGCCATAAAAAACCAATTTTTTTATATCGCCTATCCAAGCGAACGCAATTAAGAACCAATAAAAAGCTGGACTCAAGCGAATTCGGACATTAACGTTAGATCAAAAGGGCTAACTAGAGGTTTACTACAGGTTTGTAATAAAAATGTGAGAAATAATAATTAAAGGGTTATAATTATTAGGAAATTATAAAAATGAAATCCACATTTTTAATTTGCCTGAGCTAAGAATTAAGTGTTTTTCATTTATTCCGTTTTGAGATTCAGAAGATTCTATTTCTAAACCAAACTTAAATTTATTTCATTAGTATTATTATTTAGTATTATTTTTGACTTTATGTTGTATTTCTTATCTTGTTATATTTTATCTTATAAATAAAAAATTATTTGGGACTCTAAAATGAAGAGTATTTAATTCGTAATCCGATTCGAAACGTTTTTACGGTTTACGACTGCCCCAAACAGCATCTACTTGCCACCAAGCTTTGCGTTGACAATTTGCCCAGTTCTGCTGCGCCTACACTTGAATCTACACTGGGAGAAAAAAAAGAACGGAAAAAAATCAAGATCAAAAAATCCCTATTTGAGAATATGAGTGGCAAGGTTCTTGAAATCAAGACGAAAGTGCTCTTGATTTTGTTTTGTGAGTCGAATATACTCACGAAAACTTAGAAATTTGAGAAGAAAGGTTCTCGAAATCAAGACGAAATAACTCTCGAATATGTTTTTTGAGACAAAAGTAGTCTTGAAAACTGAGAACACTCTATTTTCATTTTAAGAGGTTGATATTGAGCTTGGTTTTATTTTTAAGATAGAGGGAATGATTTTGAGAACTTTTTTTTTCTGGGTGTAGTCTCTAGATTTAGAGTCTTGAGTTTCTTGAGTCGTGGGTCTTGACGAAGTCTGATGTTTCTAGTGCACGAGCGTTTTAAGTTCAATGCAAACACGATTGGTGACCAAATTGGGAGGAGGAGTCACACTCGCACTCGCACTAACCAACTCCGACTAACCGGACCGAGAAAAGCAACTTCAGAGTCACAGTCATAGTCCAATAATTATCAAATGTAAGCTGAGCGTAATTAAAAGCCAATCGCTCCAAGGTTATCCTATCCAAGCACACACAGCCGAATAAACCGCCGGTTGGGGCACCAGCCATATGCCATATTAATAATGAATTTGTATCTTTGATTAAACATTTGGGCCTCCGAAAGCGGCCAACAGCCGCCGAAAGTGCTCAACTTAAATTTGATAAATAATAAATCTGAGGCTCGAGCCGAGGAAACGCCTCTTTGATGGCTGCGGCTGACGGGTTCAAGCCAACTGAGAATTAGAATTGCTTGGCGCTTGACTTTGATGACTTTAATGCGGCAATTGGCCTTAAAGATATGTTCGCGAGCGAAGGATTAGAAGGGAACTAATGGTAGGCAGCTGGAAAATACTTAAAATAATAATTAACAAGCATAGCCCATCGAAAACTCAATTGCCGTCCACTTCCTTCCACATTTCGTTTACTTAGCAAAGGAATTAATCGACATTTAAATGATTACAAGATAGAATTATGTACAAAACATAAGATAAGCGCTACACAACGGGGGGTTGGAAAGGATATGGCCGGATCAAATGGTGGGATCAGGAAGGTCCACAAATGCCGTGCCAGAGAGTCTTTAATGCAAAGTATAAAAAAATTCAATTACATCTAGGTTTGAGCCGTGCGAGGAGCTGCCGGGGCAGGAGTAGAGGCTCGCCTAGCCCACTAACTGATCTCGTACTGATATGCATCGTCCGATTCCTCGCCACTGGATAAGTCCCGCTTGCGTCGCCGCTGCTCCCGCTTCGAGAGCTTCTTGGCAGCCGGCGCCGGCTGTTCCGCTGCGGCCAGGGGCTCCTCCTCCGGCAGCACCTCCTCCTCGATGCCGGCGGCCGCCTCTTCGTCCTGCTCGTTGGCCTCCTCCTCGGCCCGCTTCTGCGTCTTGACCAGCTCGCAGAGATACTTGTAGCGCACCAGGCACTCCTCCTTGGTCTTCTCCGGCACACTGTTGGCGATCTTCTGCCAACGATCGCCGCCGGCCGTCTTCCGGTACTTGACAATCGCCGCCTCCAGGGCGCGCTGCTGCTCCTGCGTCCAGTTGGTCTCCGGTATGAGCATGCTCTTCTCCGCGGTAGCGCCGGCCGAAGCAGCGGGCGTTGCCGCCGCCGTCGCCGACGACTTCTTCACCTTCTCCTTGCGCTGCGCCTGCTGGGACTCCTGGACGAGATTCTCGGCCACGCTGTCCGTTTGGCCGGGAATGCGGTAGCCGTTCTCCTTCATCTTGGCCGCCATGAAGGTGACCTCCTGCACGCTGCGATTCATCGATTCGGCGATGGTGTTCCAGCGACTGCCCGCCCCGCCTGGGTACTTCTTCACCAGTCGAATCAGCTCGGTGAGATCCTCGTCAGTCCAGAAGCCGCCGCTCACAGTGCTCTGCAGGGAATGGAGCATTCGATTAGGGAGCTGCTTTGAGTCTAAAATTAGATTTTACCTTCTGGGAAGCTGGACGAACTGCATCGTCATCGGTCAATTCGCGCGCCTGGATCTGCGAGTAGCCGCGCAACTCCTCCTCGGTCTTCTCGGGCGCCTTGCTGTTCTGCTTGCGCTTGCGCAGGTTCTCCTTGTGCTCCTTGCGCAGGCGCGCCTGCTCCTCGGCCTCGCGCTCCAGTTCCTCCTGGCGGCGGGCAGCCTCCAGTTCCCTGCGGTTGCGAAAGAAGATGAATCATTTAGATATTCGGTACAGCAAAAGATTATTATATATGATGGTTAGCCATTCAGCGCTAATCGAATTTTGGCTACCTTATCAGAGGGCATATCAAAATACAAAGTGCTGCGGTTGATTGGATTGTCTAGCCACACAAAGACTGACATATTCTTTCTTCAGAAGCTATATATATTATTATTATAGTAGATTTTTGATTAAATGCTGCCAGTCATGAGAAAGTGCAGCCAAAAATGGTGTTGGCATGATGACTTATCTATTTTCTGTTCTGTATTAAATATGTAGTTCGGAGAATTGTGGGAATTACAATAAACAAGCAATACTGCTTACAAAAATAAAAGAGATAAGGGAATCTGATGAAACTTGGAACGGATGTGAGTAATACAAAACCATATAGTAATAATATGGTAAAGAAACTATAAAATAAAGACTATAATTATTGTAATGGTTGTATTGTAGATAAAACCTCTTTAAATCTGATGAAATATCAAACAATATTGTAATAATATGCTGAGGAAACTGCGATATGATAAAATAAAGACTATAATCCGAGGGAACTACGAAAATCCCTATAAAATATTGCTGTATATCTAAAGAATACTTGATAAAACCTATCAAGAATAATCTCTTTTTTAAGCGAGGTCTTAGTAAATACAATTTGTAGGTTGCTCCAAGAACTTACTGCCTGCGCTTCTCCAGCGCCAGTTCCTTGAGCTCGTTGGCCTTGCTGAAGCCGTTCTTGATGGTGCGCGGCAGGTTCCACAGCGCCAGCGGGATCTGGATGGGCAGGGTGTTCAGGAGCGAGGGCATCGGTATCTCGCTGAGGATGACGTCCATGTCGATGTTCTTGTTCTTCTTCTGCAGCTTCTTCAGCTTCGAGCCGAACACCTGCTCGGCGGTGTACTTCTTCTCGAGGTAGGCGGCCCAGGCGAACAGGTACTGGCCCACGGTGGTGATCAGGAAGAGGATGAAGGCGCCCTCGTACAGCCCGATCTTGCGCATGCGGCGGTAGTAGTAGAGCGCCGACTTCCAGTTGGGCATGCCCTCCTTGAGCACCCGGTCGTACTTCTCGCGGCGCGACGGATCCTTGAGCACCTCGTAGATGGAGACCAGGTTGCGGAACTGGATGTTGGCGTCCTCGGCGGCGTTCTTGTCCGGATGCAGGACGATGGAGAGGGTGCGGAAGGCGCGCTTCACCTCGGCGCCCGTCGCCGTTTGGTTGATGCCCATGAACTCGTAGAAGTTGCGGTTCACCTCCTCCACCAGGTCGAAGATCTCCAGCTCCTCCGAGTGCCAGGCGCGGGCGCCGCCCAGGGCGCACAGCAGCAGCAGGCAGAGGGCCATCGGGCCGTCCAGTCGCGTCATCGTGCTCCGAGATCGGGCTGAAATCCAAATCCAAATCCAAATTTAATGCGGCGACCCACGCACGCACCACACAGACACACACGCACACAAACGCACACGGACGGGGGCTCAGCTGGCAAGTGGCAACGTCAGCAGCCAGAGTTGCCATCGAAGGTGTGACCGTAAGGTCAGGCCAGGTTGGTGTCTAAGCTAAGTTAGCCGGTGCACCATCCTCCTGCACAGTGGCGTGGAACTAGCTGTTCAATTTTAAAATCAATTCAATCAGTGAGGGGATTCACTAAGCTGTTGAATTGCTGAATTGTTGAAAGTTCAACAGAAAATAGCAGCAATTAAGGGAACGACCCTAAATGGTTCCTGTTGAGTTTTCAAACAGCTGTTATTTGTTGAAAAGTGTCATGGAACTTTAAACACCTAAAATTCGCAAGGTAAGAATAACTATAAATAAGCTGTCTAACTTGATTTTAAAGTAAATATGGCGTACTGGTGATACTAAAATGTGACAGAGTTGCCATGATTTTAACAAAAAAGCTGACAACTCTGGTTTTCAACGATTCAACAAAATTTTCAACAGCCTCAAGGTTGTTGAATTGCTGAAATTTCTGAAACTTGATTTTGTATGGAACAGCTGATTAACAGCTGACCAAAATTCAACAATTTAGCAATTCAACAATTCAGTGTTTTTGGATGAGAGAAATCCTATTGTTTTTTTAAAGAATCGCTGCATCGACCAGTCTGGTGGTCATTGAAATTGAACAAATGTAAATGAAAATAGAAATTTGTAGTGCTATAACTCAATAAAAATAATGAATTTTAAGTCTAAATTATAAATCTAAAATTGCTGCTTACTCTACATTTTTGGATACTACTTCTTTTGTTTTTTATTTGCTTTGTTTTCGATTGTAAACCGATTTAATTGATCTTTATCAGAATTAATTTAAAAAGATTTGTTTTACACAAAGTAGAATCGCGAGGAAGGTGTACTCGCTAAGTTAGCCGATGCACGCTCCCCACATTTTGGTGAGGCCGTTTGTATAGATATAGACTAATATCAATACCAAAACTCATCGATAAGTCGGATATTCCTACACGATTTCTCATTTCCTACAAAGAATTTGGAACCAAGCGTCAAAGCGACGATGAAGTTGCTCCACTTGCTGTGGCTGCTGAGCGGCCTGCTCCTGGTGGCCGGCCAGCAGAATTCGTCGGCCAGCACCGCCTCCTCCAAGGAGCCAGCGACTCCGGTGCCGGCCAAAACAACAACTGTGTTGCAGGGCAACTCCACTTCCACTGCGGTGGCTCCAGGATCGGGATCTCCGGCGGCCACGGTTGCTCCGCCGCAGGAGAAGAAGGACAACCAGACCAGCACGGCGGAGATTGCAGGCAAGAAGAGGAACCGCACGGACACGGGTTTGCCCTTGGCCACAGCACCAGTGGCCACTGCCAAGCCGGCTGCCAGTTCCTCCTCCTCCGCCGCCACGTCTTCTTCTACGACCACCACCACCACCACCACTACCACCACGGCCAAGCCAGCTGTAGGATCACCCATAGTCACCGACGGCCAGTCGCTGCAGGATGTCACCAAGACGTCGGGCAAGTCGTCGTCCGTCACTTCCTCCAGCAGCAGCAGCACCACCACCACAACGACCACCACTTCGACTTCTACTACAACCACCACCACCACCACAACCACACCGAAGCCCATGAAACCGGCGGTGGTTAAGAGCACGGATGTGGACAAGCAGGAGCTGGAGCCGAACAAGAGCCAGGAGAAGAACGGAACCCAGTCCCAGGAGCAGCCGCCCATTGCCACGCCACCGGAGCCCATAGTCCAGGGCCTAACCGGGAGCAGCAACCTGGCCGATCGCGGGGACAACGGCTATGTGGTGCCCATTGTCACGGTGCTGCTGACCGTCCCGCTGGCCATCGGCGTGGTGACCATCATGTACCGGCGCTTCCGCGACATGTGGAGCACCAGGCACTACCGCCGCATGGACTTCCTCGTGGACGGCATGTACAACGACTGACGAAGGCGCACCAAGATCGGTTGCTCCACCTCCGCCAGCGCCCTGGGATGATGATGATGATGATGATTACGATTATTAGTTGTTTAAGTTGTAGGGATTCGCTTGCATCCAATGCAAGGTAGATCCAGATCGAATGATGACACAAAACGAGGATATTGCTCAGTCAATTATGTGGAGGAGAATAAGGGATTATTCGCTACCCTTCCGAGCGGCCAAATTGAATTTAAACCAACTGATTTTCTACGCTAAATTCGAGCGGGCTTTTACGTTTAAGCATTTTGGATTTATTACCAAGCATTTGTTACCAATCAAATTGATACCGACACTTATATATACATATATCCTGTATATCCTATCTACTTAAGACTCTGTACACCAGTCTGCTGTATATTGGAATCAGACGAATCAACCTCAAAAGCATCATCAGCGCAATTAGCAATCACTCATTGAATCCACAATCTAGCCGTAATGTGCCTTACGAACCAGCCCTATATATAAAATACTATATACGATATACCTTTACACATGATATTCAGATATTCTCCATCTCCGAAGCTAACGAGATGAATAGTGCTCCGCATTTACTTTACGCAACACACATGCAACACTCACTCAAGAAAAGCAGCAGAAACCAAAAAACACAAGCAATCGGCCTGAAACAAGCAACATTTATTGCATTACGATATATATATAGTATATACACATATATTTCTTGTTGTTATCAAAGTAACAATTACAATAAAGCGAAAGGCAGTCAAATTGAATTTCGCGCAAGTCGACTTAATTGTATTTTAAACAACCTTGGGGAGTACTTATGTATAAATATATTTTTCCTAAGAAGAGTTATGCATTTTATAGAAAAGCGGAAAGCACAAATTGCTGATTCAACTTACTATGTTTGACTCGTAATCTTTGCCAGCCATGCAAATTGCGTCGACTTCATGGGAATTTCTACCCAATAATTATTATTTTTCAGCATCCGACTTTGTTGTTTTATTTTGTGCCCTACGTCTCAATAGTATTGAGAATTGCTCATGATGATGAAATTTCCTATAAAATGAAATCATTTGAAATGGAATATTATATATTCAATATATATATTTTATTATTATTGCCATTATTATTATTTTCCTCACTAGGCTTATGGTTACATTTGTTTCTTTTTTAGATAAATATACATATATCACAAAACGGTCTGGCAAAGGAATAAACAAAGGATTAGGTTTTAGTATCACAAAAGAAAGGGGTGGCTTCCTAGAAATTGCAGAAAAATGTTTATGTGAATAATATAAATATTACTATATTCCAAGAAACGAATTTTATATAATTTATATCACCTTTGTTTTTCAAACATATTCGGAAAAACATGTTCAAATATTTGGTAGCAAGAGAGCTTCATGATTAATTGTTTATTTAAATTGGTTGTAGTAAATCTTCTGGTTAACCCATTAATGTCATCATTTATGCTTTATGTGCCCAATCCCAGGAGCCCCAATCCCTAGGTGTTTTCAGAGCCCCCTATTCTGGAATTCTGACCTTTGGCGATAATAGATCACCAGCGCCTGCTCCTCGCGTCTTGATTTAGACAAATGAGGAACGAGGAGTCTCTTTTTATATGCAGACACACCCACCTCCCCACAGGCATCCCATCCGAAAACAAGAATGCTCTCAATGAAGTGGTTTATAAATGATCTCCATCTGCGAAGTTGTTCGTAGTTCGTTTCAATAATTTAAACAAAAAGAACTAAATTACCAACAAAACGATCCATTCGGGGTGCGTGTGCCTCTGTGTGTTTGGGCTCGAAGGGAAATTCGGAAAAGCGGGAAAATCGCTCGGCCACGAGAATGTGTGAAATGAGCCAAACGATTGCCGCTGCCGCTGTTTTCACCTCTGTCTAGGATACAGTTAATAATACCCATTAAACTGATAGATCTGGGGTATGTGCTTCTTTTTGAATTTACAATGAATATTTAATAACAAAGTATATTTTAGATATTTAACAAAATGTACATATACAGATAAAATTATTAAATGTTGGAGCATAATAAAATGTATAATATTTTGTCAACCTAATTTATTACTTAATTTTTTTAATGATTGACAGGATTTTAGTTAATTAAAAACAGCGAAATATCTTTCTTAAATATGAATTTAAGAATAATTTAAGAGTTTTCTTTCTTCCTTTTGTAGAAAGAGGGCCTTAAAGTTTTTAAAAGAAAAATAAAACTGTATTATAATTCAATTCTGCGTATGTGTAATAAATATTAGGAATCCTAATTTAGGATTGTATTGTCTTAGTAGTTCCTTAAGAATGGAGCTCTTCAGTTTACAAAGTATATATATTATGAGCTTGTTTGACATGATATGGTATTCCCTAGTCGAAACATCGTGTAATATGTACAATAGTTTGATATTTCCTGTCTTTGGCTCTGCGTTTGGCGTTCTTGATTCTTGGCGTGCTCATTTGAAAACGTGTGCTGGACGCGTGCAGTTCTCGATAGATTCCCCGATCCAGTTTCCGTTGGATTAGCTGTGGATTTGTAATCGATTCGATTCGATTCCTCGCGAACGCCCTTCCCTCCTTTCACAATGCATCCTGCCTCGCCGCATCAGCATCGCGCCCGCTTGAACATCGGATCGCCGGGATCGGGCGGAATCCAGGCCTCCTCCTCGACGGAGACCTTCCCGCTCACTCCGCAGCCACACCAGTCCTCGCAGCATGCGGTCCACATACCGCCATCCACATCACTGCCCTACCAGGGACTCAAAACCTGTAAGAAATTAAACTTTAAGTCCAACAGGATATTTGATTTATAACAAAAAAAAACAGAACAAATATTTTAAAAAATGGGAAAAGGGTTGGAGGGGACTGAAAATGAATAAGGATTCCTAACCCTTTATTTTGAATCAGGGAATTTGGGATTAAAATAATAATTCTTATTAATTATTACTTGGTTACTGTCAGGATGTCTTGGAAAAGATATTAATATAAAACATATATAAGAAAATAATTAACTTAAATATTTATATTTATAATAACCATTTCATTCGTATAATATATTAGCATCAACTACTGTTGATTTAGGAAAACTATGAAAATTCCTATTTGAAAATATTTTGAACAACATAAAAAGAAATCGCATCTGTATGTGTGGCAAGCGTTCCTTGATTTCTGGACCGGATTTCCAGATGCATATAACCAAATTATTCGCTTGGCGCTTTGTTTAGCTCATAAAAACACACGCACATTGACTGCCAGATACAAATAGTTTTTCACATTATACATTATACCACACACAATGACCTCACAAAGCTCTAGTGTTCCAGCGGCAGCCCCGAGAATAATTCATAATTCATAAATCGGGCTAATGTGCGATTAATGCGATATAAAATCATAATGAAGACGCGAGGTGAGGCGATCGGGAGATCATTCATTTCATTGAGCAAAACCAAAGAGATGAATCTGCGATGGTTCGGCCCAGTTTCGGATTGTATCGTATCGTATCGATCGACCACCTATGAAGTATGCAATATAAACTGTGCGCCGACATATGAAAATAAATAGAGATTATCGAACGCACCGGTACGTATCGCCGTGATATAAATCGTATTGTCGAAACTCGAAAGATAAACAGAGCAGCGGAATACTCAACACCCAACCCAGTGGACGTAAACATGGCCAGCTCTGGAAATAAATACACAGTTCCAGAGAGCCAAACAAAAAATAAGGGAGAAAGCCAAACAGAAATCAGAGATCATATTCACAAACACAGGCCTCGTGCTGAACCCATAAACAAAAATCCCAAAACACCATGTACATAGTTAGTCAAGCATAAAAAGTGCTCGGACCAACCGATCCAAGGCAACCATTCGTGGATATTTATGGAATTTATGGCATTTGTACTAGATCAAAAGCAATTTGTACAAGTTAATTGCCCCGAAACAGAAGCGTGGAAAATGCTGGCGCAATTGAAGCACCGAGACCACTTTTCATCATAAATAAATAAACAAAAAGAGAGAGTATTTGAGAAAGGATAATAAAAGAAGTAATTTGGAATATAATGCATTAGGTCAGCTCTTAAGCTCTTCCCAAAACCAAATGAAATGGTAATCATCTTTAAAATCAATCTAAACGCGAATTCTTCAGGAAGTGTTAAAAATGAATGAGAGGTTAAGAAGGGGTAGGGTCTAGCAAAAAAAAAATCGATTTTTTTTTCTTGTAGATTAACATTTTAAGATTCTACAAAAAAAGTTTTAAGTCAATCGGACAAAAACTTAAGAAGTTATGCTTAAACTAGTACCCCAACCTCTAAGACTTTAGGTACGTAAGTGCATCTTTAAGTGCGTTTTTCTCGAAACCACGTTTTGAAAGACCGTGGTCATCGGCATTTCTAAACGGCTCAATCGATCGTTTTCAAATTTGTCGCATATTTTTCTGCATAAAAAAAACCCTCCCCCTGGGAAGCGTTTTTTTTTTATTTTTTAACTTTAAGTGTTTTTTTTTAGGCCAAAAGTCGAATTTTTTAGGTGAAAAACGCATTTTTGACTTTGGAAATGCAAAAAAAATTCTTTAAAAAAAAAATTTTAAAATCGCGCGTCCCAGGGGGTGGGTTTTTTCTTTTCTTAAGCTAAATGTAAAAGCAGAATGGAAACCCGATAATTTTTGGAGGAGATACAGTGGTCACCGCAAAACGCCTTTTTTTAATAGTGTTCCAGCAATCGCTTTGCCACCGATATATTAGCCGATAGTATCGGCTATAAAAATTAGTGGATGTTATTTAAATGACACTTTATAATATACAATTGGTTTGAATTAAATCCATCCAACCAGTTTTTATAGAAAAAATCGCAAAGTTACTTGATTTTTTGATGCCATAGACCCTACCCCCTCCTTAAGGGGGATCTAATCAATTATTTAAAACTCTCCTTCGACAGCCGAAAACGATGACATGGGCTGCGTGGAGATCCTGGCCACGGTGGTCTCCGTGCTCATCATGGTGCTCACCTTTCCCATCTCGGTGTTCATCTGCTTCAAGGTGGTGTCCGAGTACGAGCGGGCGGTGATCTTCCGGATGGGTCGCCTGCGCAGCGGCGGAGCCCGTGGCCCAGGTGTCTTCTTTGTGCTGCCCTGCGTGGACGACTACTATCCGGTGGATTTGCGAACCGTTTCGTTCGATGTGCCGCCGCAGGAGGTGCTGTCCAAGGACTCGGTTACGGTCACCGTGGACGCGGTGGTCTACTATCGCATCAGTGATCCCCTGAAGGCGGTCATCCAGGTGTACAACTACAGCCACTCGACCAGTCTCCTGGCGGCCACCACGCTGCGCAATGTGCTGGGCACACGCAATCTCTCCGAGCTGCTAACCGAACGCGAGACCATCTCGCACACCATGCAGATGTCCCTGGACGAGGCCACCGATCCCTGGGGCGTTAAGGTGGAGCGCGTGGAGATGTGAGTGGTCATAGGGAAGCCGAAGCCCTCATCCTGACATCCTTTGTTATCCAACGATTATCCTCTTGCAGCAAGGACGTCTCGTTGCCAACTGCCCTCCAGCGGGCAATGGCCGCCGAGGCGGAGGCGGCGCGGGAGGCGCGGGCCAAGGTGATTGCCGCCGAGGGCGAGATGAAGTCCTCGAGGGCCCTGCGCGAAGCCTCCGAGATCATCTCGGCCAGTCCGTCCGCCTTGCAGGTGAGTTTGGGTGTCTCTAAATAAATGTAAATACATATAATAATATTAATAAATATTATTCCTATTTAATATCACTTAGTTGCGTTACCTGCAAACACTTAGCAGCATTTCCACCGAGAAGAACTCCACAATTATCTTTCCGCTGCCCATGGAGCTGCTCACGCCCTTCCTGAACACCCACGCCTACTCACAGCAGCAGCAGCATCAGCAGCAGCAGCAACAGCAACACCAGCAGCAGCAGCAACATCAGCAACACCAGCAACATCCTGCTGCTCCGGCCACGCCGCTCCATCGGCACCAGCACCAACACCACCAGTGACGCTCGATGTCGGTGCTGCAGCCATATTTGGAGGCACTGCATCGCTGCGAGCTGCGGCGACAGCAGGAGCAGCGTCGGTCTGCAGATGATGACGACATCGTTGGCATCTTGCTGTAGTGGAACGACGACGACGGCAGCAGCAGCGGCAGACAGCGGAACAGAAAAGCCGGGGAAAGGCCCGGAAAATATGTAACCATAGAAATTTCTCTGCTGATATTATTTGATGAATCCACCAGGGTATTCCCAAGGAAGCCATGATGTCATCCTTTTTTTTGTCCTCTATAAAATTATAAAAAAAATTATAATATTAATTATAATAATTTAAAAAATATAATAATACAATAATAATAATGTTAATTTTAAAATAACCAATATTAAACTGTATTTTTGTTGTATGCTAAGATCTAAATTGCCAAATCATTTTAATAGACAATTCGGCCAAATAAAAACATTTAATATATCAAAAACACATATTCGTTTCTCGGTTGTTCCCCTTTTTCAATATTTTAAGCTTATCTAAATGGCACAAAGGCCTCCGATTTGCATAGTGCTCATATGGAAGTGAAAGATAAGTCTGAGTCACTCGATCCAATCGCTTGGACGAGCCTAACCTTTTGACTCGTGAGCAAAAAGAAACTTCTTTATATTATGGTTGAGATTACAAATTGATTAAGAGTTGAATATTCTTTTCTTGGCACTGATAAGAAAAGCTCTCACTGATCGATGGCCGGAATAATCGGGTTTTCTTTCAGAGCCAAGTGATTCATCACTCGATTTACAAAGCCGATCTCAATGGGGGGTTCTCTGGGTTTTCCCCTAGATTTAATTACACTGGATAATAAAATGTGTAACTTAAATAAAATTGTAATATGATATTGAAAAATCATTTTACCTTTATGAGTACTGGATTAAAGATTATTCTTTAAATATGTTTGGTATAATTCGAAACAAAATCTGATCTTGGACTTAAGTAAGTAAATATAATTAAAACTTATGATGAATGTGGGCTTGGAATATCTTACAGAAATAAAATATATATAGCATCAATCGATTGTAGGCATAATTTATATTTAGACATCTTTCCTGATTTATTGGCGATTTTTTTCTCAATGTGAAATCGCTTTTGAGCCGCTCGGAAGCTCAGTGGGGCGATAAAGCCAATGCGATATTGCGTATCTGGGAGAACCGCCCGCTCTTCTTATCACGTGTGCCGAATGCTTTTGGACATTCAGTTTGGCTCGCCGGCAGTGCCCGCGACAGTTGGGAGTGCATAGCTGACCGGAGTGGAACCAAACAGCAGAAGAGATCCAATGGCTGAGCCGCAGTACGCCAACTACGAGGACATGCGAAACTCCGGTCCGACCAGCTCCACGGCCTACATGGTCAACATGGGTCCCGGTGGAATGGCGCCGGAGGAACCGCCTCGGGGACCCGGAACCACTCAGCAGTACCGTGGATTCAAGACATGTAAGGCTGAAAAAAATATAATATAATAGATATTCAACATTAGATACTCTGAAACTCATGTAGCTTAAAGATTCCTCGAGTTGGAATTTATTTACTCTAAAACTTTAATCACTTCAAATTGATAAGAGATACTCGTTTTAGCTCGATTATTTCTTGGAATCGCTGCTTTCGATTAGATTACGGTATGAAATTGATCGCGTGAGAAGTTTCCTTCCCTCTTTCACTTGAGAACTTGCATCCATGAAAGTTTCAGACATGCAAAATCGTAAATCAATAACCCTGAACAACCTTATCGGGCGATTCTGTAAATGCCGCTCGCTAATCGAGATAGGAGATCTAAAAATATAAATACATAATGGACGATATGCTCTATTAACCGCACTCTTCTTTACAGAATAGCCATTTAGACCTTATCACTATCCCACATAATCCTTACAGTTTGTAGCTTTTATTGAGGCATATTGAATTCAATTTTTAATCGGAGGAATTTATACCCATTGATTTCGTAGATAAGGAATTGCTTTTTGGCATTTATCCTAGACTTTTTTGGTTTCAATTAATTTATAAGCATTTATCCGGTTCTTTTTCTGTTTTTAAATAATGTGCAATTTCTTTGTTTATTATCTTTATACTATCTTTATTGTTTTCCCTTTGTTTTGAAAAAGTCACCACCTAGTATTATGATCTTCGTATTGCTCAATGAAATATAGAGATAAGTTTACTCAAGCAGCTTTGACTTCCCGGAAATGCGAAATTAGAAAGTACTTGAGCTTCCACTGGGTAAACAAAAGGAAGTGGTCCTATCTATTGACTATTTATGGCATAATTCAAGTTGATCTCTGAAGATTCCATTACATTCGTATGTTCCATGCCTTCCAGCCGAGAACGAGCCCAAGGGCATCATGGAGTGGGTGGTCACCTTCTTCTCCGTGCTGATCTTCATCATCACCTCGCCCGTCGCCATCTTCATCTGCTTCAAGGTGGTGGCCGAGTACGAGCGGGCGATCATCTTCCGGCTGGGCCGGCTGAGCGGCGGGGCGCGCGGTCCCGGCATGTTCTTCATCCTGCCGTGCATCGACGAGTACCGCAAGGTGGACCTGCGCACGGTCACCTTCAATGTGCCGCAGCAGGAGATGCTGACGAAGGACTCGGTGACGGTCACCGTGGACGCGGTGGTCTACTATCGGATCAGCGATCCCCTCTACGCGGTGGTCCAGGTGGAGGACTACAGCCTGTCCACCCGCCTGCTGGCGGCCACCACGCTGCGCAACATCGTCGGCACCCGCAATCTCTCCGAGCTGCTGACCGAGCGCGAGATCCTCGCCCACACCATGCAGTCCACCCTGGACGAGGCCACCGAGCCCTGGGGCGTCATGGTGGAGCGTGTGGAGATGTAAGTTGTGGCGCTGCCAGTTCTCTAGTTTCCCATAATGATCGATCCCAATCCTTTGGCAGCAAGGACGTCTCCCTGCCCGTTTCCATGCAGCGCGCCATGGCCGCCGAGGCGGAGGCCGCCCGCGATGCCCGCGCCAAGGTGATTGCCGCCGAGGGCGAGAAGAAGTCGGCCACTGCCCTCAAGGAGGCCTCCGACGTCATCTCCTCCAGCCCCTCGGCCCTGCAGCTGCGCTACCTTCAGACCCTGAGCAGCATCTCGGCGGAGAAGAACTCCACGATCATCTTCCCGCTGCCCATGGAGCTGCTGACTCCGTACCTGGCCAAATATGCCCACTTGCTGGGGCCGCCGCCGCCGGCTCCGCAGACGCCGGAGAAGTCGGACAACCTGCTGCTAAATGCCCAGGCCGCTTGGCCCAAGACAAACCTATGATATGATTAAGTTTAAAAGCAAGTCTTGGGTATTTCTACTTTTTTTTTGATTAAATAAAAAGTTATCCGGCAAGGAAAACAGTATTAGGAAGTTATAAACCGGCTGATCATGTTTGTATTTCATAATTTCATGGAGTTTTGAAAGATTTTATAGAAAATCTCGTTAAAACTCGGAGTTTGAGGAGAATATATCTGGAAAATGTTACTTTAAGCAGTCAGGATATGACCTTTTTCTAATTAAGGGCCGTTTTCTTGTCCGCCTGTTAAATTTAAAGGAAGCTTTAAACTCTGATTTCCCATACGATTTTAACAAATTTAACAACGGTCCTGTTAAATTTAAAGTAGGGTTAAAACTTTGGATTCCTATACAATTTCGAGGTTTTAACCATACTTTAAATTTAAACGGACGAGAAAACAGTACTAAGGATCAAAGGATCATTTGCATTTTTTAAAAATCAATCCTTATCATAAACTTAACCACAAAGTACAGTTTAAAATAACCCTAACCTTAAGGCAAAGAACTATATAACAACTAAACCATAATTGATTAATTTAACATGTAAGAGGTATTTCACTTTAAAAACAAATTGAACAAACAAATAATGACAAAATAAACCTAAATCATTATTAGTTTTCTAAATATTAAAAATAACAAACTTACATTTACAGCAAATAAACGTTGTCCTGATCCACGGCCAAGGAATGGCTGGCCATTTGGGCCATGCTCATCTGGAAGCTGGAGTCTCCGGCCACGATGAGGACGCGCTTTCCGGGAATCGAGGGATTCAAGTGGCTGGCCAGCTCAGAGGCATCCACGCGGGCCACCCTGGCCGCCTCCTTGTAGCGCAGACTGCGGCGCAAGTGGAGACACTGATCCTGATCGCATTGCCCCGCCTCCTGGCAAGCCAACGCCTCGCACTGCTGATGCGGCAGGTAGAGGCAGCTCCTGTAGTTCCAGAACTGGGCAAACTCGAGCAGCTCCTCGCGGAAGTAGACGTGCTGCAGGTCGCGGGCGCACACCAAGTGCCACAGGCGACTCATGTCCTCCTCGTTCTCCAGCACCTGGCGAACCAGCGGCAAGGTGGGTGCAATGGCCACACCCTGGGCGAGAATATAGATGCACTTGGCCTCCTCTGGATCGTGCACGTACTGGCCGATGGGTCCGCGGAACTCCAGCAGATCGTTGGGCCGCACGGCGGCCAGGTGGCGGGACATGGGGCCCTCCGGCTGCAGCTTCACCGCGATCCGGAACTCCCTGGCCAGGAAATCGCTCCAGTAGGGCGAATAGGGACGCAGCAGGGAGCCCACGCGCAGCATTACATGATGGCCGGGTGGAATGTCCAGCACGGTGTCCTCCGTGTCCGCCTCCTCCTCCTCCTCCCCGGCGGCGTGGACAAAGTGCAGGAGCAGCACCTGGCCATCGGATTCGGTTTTGGTGTCCCGCCGCAACAGGCGGAATTTCGTGTAGCTCAGGATCACGTTGCGTTTGCCGGCCAGCAGGACGCGCTTGCTGGGCCGCGGCCGGTGGTCCAGGATGCAGTTGGTGCAACCGTTGCCGCAGCAGTCCGAGTCCTGCAGCAGCTCCTCCTCCACATCCGCATCCACATCCTTTCAATGGAATAAAATCAAAACAATGCAACTCTTTAACAATTTCCACACAAAGCTGGACACCCACAACATAGGATACCTTGAAATCCGATACCCAGATATATGGGCTGGGACTATATATATTACAGAGACTCACCTCGATTGGAAGCATGTGTTGTTTAGGGAATAAAATGTAAATTCACTTGCAAAAACATCAACAATTTTGAAAAAGCTTTCAGGAAAGTGTGCGAAAACACTAAATTACAGTGTTTGAAAACACCAATTTTGTTGGTATTAATCTAGTATTAAAATACTAACCAACAAAAATGTCCTAACAAATTAGTAGTACCAAACCACACACAAATCGAACAAAAAAAAAAATGACAGTCAAAAGTGTGTAAATAAAACAAAGAAAGGGAAAATAAATAAAGAGGGAAAGATCTGATCGACACTACCAGGCCCAGAGCACCAGCTGCCCCCCACCCCGCAGAAGCCACCACCAGATCCCCGTTCCCACGGCGATCGAGCAGCAGACGCAGTGCGGCGAGTGCCCACGAGCAACTAGTGTCCAGTTACCAAGTGTCCGGTGGCCATTGTCCACATCTCTATGGTGGCGCCAGCAACATGAACCTGGAATCTCTGTTCCGCGACTTTAATCCCTGGTAAGAAACCCCCGCTGCGAAGGTCGCAGGAGGAGTTGCAATCCCTTAAACGGTCATGTTCTCCTGCAGCAAATTCATCGTTCACTGCAGCCTCTTCACCTTCGTCACGCTCTTCGCCTTGCGCCTGGACAACTTCATAGGTGGGTACTCTACTGGCTGCTCGGTGGTCGCCACATCATCAGGGAGCAAGGGAATAGCCTGGTTTTTCTAGTCTGCAGAAGCTACACTATCACTATCTAGGATAATACTCCAGTTTGCCAGCTATGTAGATAGAAAAACTACCTCTAAAAGTAGGTGATATAGTATCACTTATAATCCATCCAGGGTAGAAATACCCATAGATAGAAGAAGGGTCTATTTCAGACAACAAAGAGATTTATAGGTATCCTCGAGCTTCCAGTTATACAATAGTTTATGGAGCAAAAAATGATGGTGTATTATATTAAGTATTATCACTTCGATAGTTAGAAACCTATGTCTTTGCCTAGGCTTTATCACAAATATGTTGATTTATTTTAGTAGCTAACCCAGTGGCTCTTTACAGATTGGCCCTACTGGGCGATCTTCACACCGCTGTGGATATGGAAGTGCACCGCCATTCTGGGCGCCATCGTGGGCGCCATTGTCTGGTGCCGGTATCCCCACTATCGGCTCGAGGGCGACGCCTACACGCAGTTCAAGGCGATGCTCATCTCGCTGGCCCTTCACCTCATCCTGTTGATGTTCGAGCTGCTGGCCTGCGATAAGCTGACCTCGGACCGCCACCTGTGGGTGCTGGTCTTCATACCGCTGATCTTCGGCTCGGTGGTGAGCGTGGGCGCCTGTGTGTGGGCCGTCAAGCACGATCGCTCCTTCGAGCTGGAGCTCTTCCTGGCGGTCAATGCGCTGCAGTTCGTCTCGCTGCCGCTGAAGCTGGATCGCTTTGTCTACTGGAACTGGGACGTGGTGTTCGTGCCCATGTGGATCGTCATCTGCCTGAGTTTGGTCAGCGTTCTGTACAACATCATCTTCTGCGGCATCATGATGCGTACGCCAGAGGTCTCGCTGCAGCAGAAGAAGGCGGCGCTAAACGCGGCGGTGGGAAACATTTGCACGGTGCTCCCATTGCTCTGCTTTCAGGTGAGTCTTCCCCGAGTTAGGCGGGAAAACTAGCAATGCTAACGCATTAATTTCGGCAGGTGGTCATTTGTGACAAGCTGGACGGCGAGCTTAAGTTCCCGTACATCGTGGTCTTCTCGCCGCTGCTCGTCTCCATTCTGGCACTGATCATCCTCAGCTTCACGGCCAAGGGCGGCAACATGTGGTGGTTCGGCATTCGCAAGTCCTTCAGCCAGTTCCTCTTGTCCGCGATGCCGTTCCTGCAGGAGTACGGCAATATCAGCTACCACCCGGAAACGCACAGCAACGCCGGTCAGTCCATGCCGCTGGATGCCACCTCCTCATCGACGAGCATGGCGGCCAGCGAGCAGCTGCACGAGTTCGGCAAGCACGACAAGAAGAGCAAGAAGGGGGCCAAGAACGACATCCTCAAGCCGGTGGTGCCCTTCGTCAGCATCGATCTGCCGGACTAGATATATAGCACTGCGGAGGAGCAACAGTAACAGCAACAATAAATAGCAAGAACCACGTAGACCTAAGGACAGCCTCTGCCTCTCAGCACACGCGCACACACGGAGACGCCGCACACCTTTGTTCAGGTGTTTATATATATAAGCATTACATACCCAAACAGACTCACACATCGGCATTAGCTTTTAGACTCGTACTGAATTTTAATTGTAAGCCAAATGCTAACACCGCCCACGACCCATGCCTCCCCGTCAGCCACTCCCCTCGCCTCCATTCGCCTGCATATAATAGCTGTACATATATACTGGCCCTGACTGCACACACACCTCACACCATGTTTTAGGTTGCTGTAGACGAGACCCATTGGCTTTCACCTTTCACCTTGACCAGTATTTCCTTTTACAAAATTTCAAAAAAAACACCGCACCATAAGAAAATTGGACTCTTGGCCTTATATATGTGCTAGTATATTATATGTTACATCCCTTATGTGTAATAATGACCTACGATAAATGTAAATAATTTACAAAAACTACATGAAAACAAGAAATATACTTAAGTGCTTCCAAAACAAAATGAAAAACGATTGAAACTCCATTTCAAGTGTTGGATTGGAAGTAATATCTATTTATATTTTGGGATATATTTGAACGAAATCCTTGTGAGTTGTATTAATCTTTATTCAAATTAGGAAGCTACAAAGTTTACATATTTCATAGTTAATTAGTTTTTGGTTTTTATATTTATTTAATTAATTCTCTTACGTTGTGTCGCCTAAAAATGTATGCAAAGGTAAAAAGTTGCATTTTAAAAAGTGACCATCCCAGAGCTGCTGCTTCTTTGCCGGATAAAACAATTAGAAAATAGCCGATGAGCGATATATCCACACTCCTCGGATGCAACTGGAAGTATTTCATATCCTTAGGGGGCGAAAGAGAGAGGCACATAATTGGAAAATCGGAATGGAGCGGGACAGAGCTATCGGTATGGGATGGGTATGGGGTATATAGATATTTTGAGACGGGACGGGGAGCGAGCTAAACTCAGGGCGTGTAAACATCAACAATAATTCAAATATATATCTGCTCGATCGCTGGGTGCAATTGGCAACTCAACTATTGCATAACATATCGCTTGAGTGGGCGTGAGCTTGAATACATGTGTATAACTTTCAAGTGAGTATCCGTACAAATATCATTTTTGTGTGAGATTTAACAATTGTTTCATTCGTTTAGCTACGTTGTTCGGTTTTGGGGAAATACAGGATATTTACTTTAAACGCCGATCCTCCGCAAATACAATGCATATTCGGAATAATAATATAATAATAATGGTGGTGATAATATTACTTATGGAATAAGAGCTTCCGCTTGACTCTGGTGTGTATAGTACAAAGTTAAATAAGTAATATCAATTTAAACTCTCTTCGATTTAAGCTAAATACTGTTGTGGAGAAAAGAATACCTACGCATCTCCGTAACTGCAAAATATATTGACCCTAAACTGGTTTACAATTCGGTTACCTATGGGGGGTCTATAGTTTTCACCCGATCGCTCAGCAAATACTGTGGATTCTGCATTTCTTATATCTCAGTTTTACAATTTCGCTATTAAAGTTGGCTAAGAACAATTGTTTACTTGCTACATTTATTTATTCTGACGTCGTGAGCATCAGAAGCCTGAACCATACAGATTTTTCGATCCTACGAACAGCGATGGGAAAGTACAGCTTTTGTTTACCTAGGCAGAAAAGATATTCAAATCTATTTGAATTTCTGACTTAATACAGTTTCTCAGACTTTGATCCCTGGCGGGAGCTCTTTGGTTCCGAACTTTCAAAAATTTCTGTTCTTAAAGGTCACATTTTAAATATTATAAATTCATAGATTGATTTTGAACCTATGGGTTGACTAGCTATTAAAATGCCATTAATTAAGTAGGCTTAAGTTTTATATTCTGAATACGGATACAAGCTACCTAGATACTTCCCATCACTGCTCCAATTCTGTGAGTGGTTGTTGTTCGTTGCCCGTAATGTCGCAGCTTAATGTCTATTGTCTGAATTGTGGTTTTTTACTGATTCTGTTTCGGTTTCTATTTGCTTTGGGGAGGGCCAATAGGGCCTCGTTCTCATCTTGTATAAACGATATGTACTAAGTGGTAAGTAATACGACTTCTATTTAATTTACTGCCTAACAAATGAAACGCTGACGCTGGTCGCCCTTTGCTGGCTCTTTTGGATTCGATTCGAAATTGACATGAGATCTGGCGAGCTGCTATCCATTAGGCATACACAATTGTTACATTATTTGGTTGGTTGCTTGTTTTTTTGGGTGCACTTAATCCTTAGGTAACTTATTTCATGTATTTAGAATGTGTACATAGAACGTTATGCCCTCTAATCTGGCAAATTTCTTTACATACTTTTTGTTTTAATTTAATAATTATATTAATCGTGGAACTATGGAACATTTCGCTTTCGCTTTCGTTTCGTTTCGGTTTTCATTTCCTTATTACTGGTTTGGATTTTGGGTTTCTTACGTTGCTTTGATTAGTGTTTAAGGAGAATCGAAGAAAATAGAAGAATGATAATTTTGTTGTTGTTGTTGATCGGTATGGAAGCGCTTAGTTTTAAAGTTGAAGAAGTTCGTTAATTGTACGTTTCGTATGGGAATTACACACACTATACACTGGAGAAGTGGCATGCAGGTGGGATCTAGTCTGGGCTCCAATCTAGTCCACTTTCGGCCGGGTGCTCAAGTACTGGGCGAGATTCTCGCGGGGTCCCTGCACGATCATCATAAACTGCGAGGGGAAGTCCCAGATAATGGTGAAGTGGAACAGCATGTTGGCGATGGCGATCAAGTACTCAAAGAACGCGAACCAACTGAAGGCTGTGGGGGGAGTTTATCATTAGTTCATAACTACAATCAATCATATAGAATATCTTATGCAGAATAAGTTAAGATCATTCCTAACAATGGTACAAATTAGGATATATTTTATATGTTTATATTTAATAGTTTTAGTATCCATATGATATTATTATATTATGCAGAATTAGTTAAGATCATTCCTATCAATGATAAAAATTAGGATATATATTTTATATGTTTATATTTAATAGTTATACCCGTTACTCGTAGAGTAAAAGGGTATATTGTATTCGTGCAAAAGTAAAATATTTTGGAAAAGTAGAAATGCAGTTTTATTGTGTTTATCAATACCTATCGAAATGTAGAAGAAATTTTTCAAATCGGACCATTCGTTAAAAAGTTATGCGTGATCAAAGTTTTCCATCTCCATCTCACTCGCACTCCCTTTACCTGAGTAACGGGTATCTGATAGTCGGGGCACCCGAATATAGCGTTCTCTCTTGTTTTAGTATCCAAATGATATTTTTATAATAATATGATATTTTTTATATAAAAATTGATATTTTGTACTTCACAATTACGAGTATATGATAAACTGTATCTCTAAAACCTTATATGATTTTAAAAGGGTACTCACCCAAGTCGTGACAGTAGAAGCGGTGTTTGGCGAAGAACACCAGCAGTCCGATGGTGCTCAGGATGGAGACGGCGAAGAGGATCTTCTTCCACTTGATGGACAGTTGCTGCTGTTCGCTCAGCGATTGTCCGGCATTGAGGATGCCGTTCAGCTTGATCGTGGCGAGCATATAGCACAGCGAACATATCATGAACGTGATGAAGATGCGCTCGTGAACGGCTGGAAAGCGGAAACAAACGAGGATTATTAGATGGTATATCCACAGGCAACTGGTTGGTGTAAACCTACGGTAGTTCTCTCGATTCGATATATAGGTGACGCCGCCCAAAGCCGCGATCTCGATGCAGTTGAGCACCAGGATCAGCGTGATGAGCAGGCTGGTCTGAGGCACCTGGGCGGGACTGATCCGACGCAGCTGCGAGCGGTAGTAGTTCTTGTAGACGAAGGCGATGGGGATGCGCGGTCCGATGTGGAGCGCAATGCTGAAGCGCCAGAAGTATCGCTGCGGACTGACGCCGGTAATTGCACTTATCGAGGGTATTATGTTGTAGACCTGTGGAAAAGAAAAGAAAATCGATTCGTTATTGATCTGCGGGCTAAGGTTTTGGACCATAAGGTCGCTTAAAATGAACAGAAAATATTATTTAAACTTTTAAAAATATATGTACATAATATGTATTTTAAACTAAATTAATTATAATCGAGTTACATTTCTATTTTTAATTCGTTTTGAAGTATTTCTATCTCTAAAATAAGTCTTAAAAATGATTCAAAACAATAATCTTCGTTATTGATCT
This sequence comes from Drosophila prostipennis, assembly GCA_037075205.1. Taxonomy (NCBI): domain Eukaryota; kingdom Metazoa; phylum Arthropoda; class Insecta; order Diptera; family Drosophilidae; genus Drosophila; species Drosophila prostipennis. Next base: position 647,344 of record JBAMCJ010001283.1, on the reverse strand, counting down.
GCGGGCTAAGGTTTTGGACCATAAGGTCGGTTAAAATAAAAGCAAAATATTATTTAGACTTATAAAAATATACATAATATGTATTTTAAACTAAATTAATTATAATTGAGTTACATTTTTATTTTAAATTCGTTTTTAAGTATTTCTACCTAAAAGAAATCTTAAAAATGATTCAAAACAATAATCTTCGTTATTGATCTGCGGGCTAAGGTTTTGGACCATAAAGTCGGCTAAAATGAAAACAAAATATTATTTAAACTTATAAAAATATACATAATATGTATTTTAAACTAAATTAATTATAATTGAGTTACATTTTTATTTTTAATTCGTTTTTAAATATTTCTACCCCTAAAAGAAGTCTTAAAAACAATAATCTTCGTTATTGATTTGCGGGCTAAGATTTTGGACCATAAGGTCGGTTAAAATAAAAACAAAATATTATACTAAATTAATTATAATTGAATTACATTTTTATTTTTAATTCGTTTTTAAGTATTTCTACCTCTAAAAAAGTCTTAAAAATGATTCAAAACAATCATCTTAATTGCATTGCAGTCCCGACATTAATCAAAACGAGCGATGTGCTTTTAGTGAGCGAATCGTTTAGAAAAGGGGATTTGCGTGTCTCCTATCTCGCACGGAGTCCCGCGGGGATGACAGTGATTTGTTAGCCGCGGGATTAACTGCGATTGGAGCGGTTAGCCGCGCCACTCCTTGGCCAGGACATTTCCGTATCCCCCACTTCCCACTTCCCGATCCCCAAGTGCCCATTTACTCACGCGGCAATGTGTCTCGTGGACATCGTCGTACTGGAAGACGTAGGCGGTCACGAAGCACGTGAAGAGCGTCACCAGCGGCAGCAGGGCGGTGACCACGCAGAGCTCGTGGAAGCTGGCCAGGTAGTGGATGGCCACCTGCTCCTTCGGCTCCCCCGAATCCTCCTGCTTGGTGGTCTTGCTAATCGTTGTGCTAGTCTGTAAATAGATCAGGCCGTTAGGATCGAATTGGCATGGCGCAATTTAAAGGGGTAAATCCACTGTATATGATATTTACTTTTTCTAATTTTAGATATAGTAAAATAATAATAGCGAGTGATCCAGAAATTTTATAATAAATTTTAAGCTTAAGGTTATTTTTTAGAAATATGGAAATAAAAACTTGAAATTACTCTGTATGTACGGTTTTGGGAGGTTTTTAAAGGTTTGGTACTCTAAAAAACTGGAAAAACCATATAAATTCCCAGAAACTACAGTGGTTTTACCTCTTAAGTGAGAGGATGCGAAAAAGGAGTGGTAGCCCTTACCTGGCTATATGGTTAATGCACAACAACGAAAAAGCGCTAAAAATAAAGGAAAAGAATAGAAAACAAGAAGAGGTGTGAATAAATCAATAAACAAAAGACAAATAATGAGGCGCAGCAAATGAAGGCGGAAACTATGCGATATGAGAATACGCAAATTGAGTGAAAGGCTGAATAATGGATGAGGTCCGCATGGCATCCCAAATTGGATGAGCCGGAGTTATAAATAAACAAGTCCTTGGGAGGGCAGGGGATAGGATGGGATGGGATATGATATGGTATGGCATGCGGCTATCTAGGGGGTGACAAGGCCACTCTCTCTTGGTGAAAGGCTCTCTCCGTTCCGCCGCTCCGAAGCGGCAAAGGATTAAGGGCCAAAAATAGATGAGCTGCCCCTGACGTAACCAATGCCAGCTATAAGCTATATGGGCTATAACCAACCAGCAGCTGGCCAAAATTAATTAGCACAAAATTAATGGGAAATTGGACGGGCGTCAGGAATGAAATTAAATATGTGCTGCGATTAAATCAGGACACCGGAAGCAAGAAAGTTGCCAAGAAACTAGGACACCGGTGGATGGGGGGGGCAATCCACAAGGACATGGCGAAATCGAATAAATGATTAAAACGAGAAGGAGAACAAGAACCAAACAAACAAGCGCCACAAAGTAAATAAACGCATTTCGAAAATTAGGCAAGCCAGAGAATAAAACAAAATAAATGTGGAAATGTGGAAAGCAACGTGAAACGTTAACAAATGTGCACAGAAAACATTTTTCAAGATCTATTGACGTTCAACAATTTCCAAAACCTATCTTTTTTTATTTCCTATATTTTTCAAAAAGATTCGAATTTAAAGTATGCCAACTTAAAAGTTAATTTACTTCAAAATAATATCAAATATAACAATAGAAATTCAAAACTGTATTTATTATTGATTCAACTTAACGTTTTTGGTATCATACAAAGACTTGTAAGTTTAATTTAATTATTCTAAAATTCTGAAATTTTAAAATGTACATACATATAGTTTGAAAATTTTTGAAGTTAAAATCTATTTCTAAAATTGTTTTGAGATCCTTTGCTTTAAATATCAAATATAGAATTTAAAAAAGTTTAAACTAAAATTACATTTTTGAACAAAATTTAGGATTTTTTCGAATATATACCCTTGGTGAATTCAAACTTAACGTGATCCTGGGGGGATTAAAACCCAAAATATTATGTGGACCGATTTGAAAAATATTTTCGGTGTGGAAAAGTGGAGGGGAGGGCAGACCAGGGGGTGGCATGCGCGGTGGCTGCGGAAAATTACAACAAACGAGTCGAGGAGCATGGAAAATAAAACGGGCACACACACACACACACACAGGCGCACACAAACACCCCCGCACAATTTGTATGTGCAGTGGCGGGGGGAAGTGAAATGGGTGGTGGGTGACAGGGGGTGGCGGAGGTTTGGGAGGTCACTAAGCGTGCGCTACCTCCGCTTAAAGTTATATAATTTTTGGCCAAGCCAAACAAACCATAAATACACACACACACACACACACTACGGCTTACGCACACAAGAACAAAAATGAAGGAAACTTGAACGTTATTTCCATGGAAAAGGGCGAAAAAGGCGACTCTCACCGCTGCTGCTGGGTCGCCGGATCCGGATTCGCCGGAGGAGCAGCTGTTCCCGCCGCCTCCTCCGCCGCCGTCGCCAGCGCACCTGGACGCCAGGTCCGTCGGCCCCTTCCCGCTATCTGCCGCCGATGACGTCGCCGCTCCTGTGCTCTGCTGCATTTTCTGATCGGTTGTCGGCGCTGCTGTCGTTGCTGCTGCTGCTGCTACTGCTCGTGCTCCCGTCGATGATGCTATTTGGCATAATTTGCATGCCCCAACGCTGCCGTCGCCGAGTTGTGACCGCGCGCGCGCCTCTCTCGCAACTGTTAGTAGTGCTCCGTCTATTCCATTCCCATTCCCATTCCATTGGCCCATCCACTGCTCTGCCTTCCTGCTGGGCCTGGTCCCACTGGCCACACCGTGGACAGGGTCACACCGTCGATATACCGTTAGCTTTCCTGCCTAGCCCTTTGGCAGGGTCACACTTATAATACAGTTTGATTGACTGCCTTACTTATTTATAGCGGGTTTCTTTTCAAATTCAATAAAATGCTAGTTAAGAACAACATATTTATAATTTTTTGGGCCAGTAGTAACTTAACATTCTTCACTTTTTTATTACCAATGGTGTTCTAGAAAACTTAATCTATGTATTTTACTTTATAGATTGATTTGCAAAAATAAAATATATTACATTATGTACGTTATGTTATGGTTGCTTACTTCCATAGATTTTAAGAAAATCCTTACTGATTATATTAACCAAAGTTTTACTAGAAAAATACATTTTCACAAATACTGAGTTGCAAATAATATTTCTTATTATTTATCTACTTTAAAGGAATATCGTTTGAAAATAGTAAATGCGTGTAAATTTTAAGACGTTACTGGTAATCGAAAGTATTAAGGATTTTAACCGTTCACAAATATGCATATTCAAAAGTAAAAATATTCCAAATGCGGTTTTACTAAAAAGTTTGTGTGATTAATAAAGTGTGAAATGAGATGTAGAAATTTGTAGTTTTACTCAACAGCCAAAATAGAAAACTTAATTTAAATGAACAATCATTTCCAAATGCATAAAATGAATATTGTTTCTTTATAGCGCTTTATTGAAAAACTAATTTCTCTGTTACATTCAGATGGCTAAATTCTGTTTCTTCATCTGATATTTAAGTGTTACATTTAGTAGTAGATGGTTGATGCTTTCGTGTGTACAATCGAACCATAAAGGGTTCGCCATTGTCTTTTGTATACGAAGGTATAATGAGATGAGAGCAAGGAAACGCATGCCGGGTCGAACTAGAGTCGGATCGAATAAATAGTATATATTCGATTCTCTCGAGATCGACTGATGGGCGGCTCTGCGTTTCCTTGCTTGGAAAGTTTTTGTTAGATTACTAAAAAATAAATAAGAGTTTCGTTCTCCCTCCGTGCTAAATTAGAACTAATTGCTATGCCGATGTTATCTCCTTAGTTCCAAATTTCTCCACCCACAATCTCCAAAACCATCTTCCTGCGGAAATAATCCATTTCCGTTTGGCAAAAGGTGATCGGGACACCACGCGAAATGTATTCTGCGAACATGCAGCTATAAACGCCGCAATCGCTGCCATTCTGTTGCTGAGGCACATTGGGTGCGCTCTCAATCTTAAAGACGCTTGTATCAAAGGGCTGCTTACGCTTATCCAAGGACTCCTCGCGCAGATAGGCCTCAAGGGCGTTCAGCACGGGTTGATTCGGCTGTCCCATAGAATCGTAATAGTGGATAGTCTTGTTGCGCATGTGTATTATGGCCATGCACCAGTGGACGCCGTTGACGTGCACTGGCACGGGAATTACATCCTTGGAAAAGATGTCGACCTTGCGGGTCCAGCGCTTTACGCCCGCATGTCCAGCCTGCAGGAGGCGCGGCACGAAGAACGTGTTCATCGCGTACGTGGCGGGCACTTGGCCAGCACGCTTCTCCGAGCGTTCGGTCAGCAAATTCATGTAGAAGTTGATTACCTCGTCGTTCAGCCACTCGCCATCCAGCATAGTTCTAATGTCGCGGCGGGTAATGTGCATGTTGAACTTGACAACTAGAACCTCCTATTAATAAATAGATAGATATAATTATAATTAATAATTCGAATTTAAAGTAATTTAATCCAAATTGTTTGCCTACCTCCTTGGGTTCTTCTGCCATGAGTTCGTTATAGCGCCTTATGTGATCCTTGGTAAGCGGAATGAGTTTGGTTTCCTTCTCCTCAACCGACTTGTCCACCGACCCGATGACAAAGATTGGCCTGTGGCTGATGCGGTACTGGAATATGTTCTCCCGCAGTTTATATTCGTAGTCAAGTCGATCCTCTGTTGTGCGTTTAGCCCTGCAATGCGGCACAACATGTTAGTACTAGAGAGCAGTACAGATTGGTCGATTAAAACTTACTGCTCAGCGGCTATTTCACGACGGTGTTCGACTTCTTCGTTGAGTCGAGCCGACTTGGCCTTAAACTGCTCCACGAAGTCATCCTTGAGGTAGATGCAGCTGGTAAAGCGACGATGCAAGCCATCGGTCACAACGGGCTGGCCACTGGACGATTTCGAAGCGCCACTAATGAGTGATAGAAAATAGTTATTAATTGCACAGGTCGACAAAATCCAGACTTTTTTTTTGGCCCAAGACTAAAAGCAATAGATTACTACCACATACTTAAAAACTTTCCATCACACACTTCAACAGTGTCCAATCACCAAGTTGGACGACCTCTACTTCTTGAGTTACAATGCATTTTACTAAGGTCAATTTTGTCACTTCTTCCTATCTATCATTTCCACCAAATTTCTGGGCTACGAAGGGTTTATTTTTGCTATTAAGCCGCAATAAGTGCCTCAAAATCGAAAATTTTGAACTAGACCATGGATTTCTCAAGTTTCCAAGTGTGAGGTAGTTTTCTGCAGCTAAAATCCTTTCAGGTTTTTCAGCGTTTAGTCTTGAGCTATTTTTTTGTAGACTTTTTTTTTGACGACCTGTTTTGTCTATAAGAGTTACGATTTGTTTATTTTAAAATCTATAGAAATAGACACTAACGTGTGGTTGGTCATTGTGTTGGCTTTCTTTTCATTCGAGCCATCCACAGTGGGTGTCACCAACGATGATTCGGAAGAGCAACTGTTTGAGTTGTCGCTGCCATCCGAGCTGCTGGTAAGGGTTGAGGCACGGCTGTTGGCGAAGCTACCAATGGGCATTAGCTGTGGTGGTGGTGGTGCTGCTGCTGGTGCTGGCGTCGGCTTTTGGCGCTCCGCCTGGCGGCTGATCAATTTGGCGTAGTCGGATACGCCGCGGCTTTCATGGCTGGTCATGGCGCGCCTTGAAGACGATCGCGGCGGCAATAGACGAGATTGGTTGTTGTGCAGCACGGAACTCCAGGTACCCGGCTGGGCGTCTATGCGCTGCAGCGGCGGGGGATGCTGCCTGGCGAAGCGTCTGACCACGGAATCACTTTTGGTCACGGTGTGGATGAGGTTCATATATTGCTCATGCTCCTGGCGCTCCATCTCATGGGTGAGTATGCTCTTCTCCACCGGAGCCCTACGAACCGCGTGGGCAGAGTGCCCGTTCACACGGGCTTCGCCGAAGCCGTTCTGACCCAGACGCACGGCGTCCGAGTAGAGCAGCTGGGGATGTCTGGCCGATGGACCGGCGGGGTTGGCAAATCGCTGACCGGACTCATCGTCGTCCGAGACGTCGAACGGATTGGGTATGTTGTAGGGCGCTTCATTGCGCACGCGGTGCTGCGTGTATACCGGCGGATTGAATACCGAGAGCCGCTTCGAGCCCTGTTGCTGCTGTTGATTCTCGCGCTCCCGCTCGGCCATGGACTTGATGGGTTTCACGTCTTCGGCAGACTCATTCGTTAAGTGGGCGGGAAAGGAGGCGTCGCACCGCATGTACTTAATCCCACCTGTATTCTCCTCCTGGCGGCTGCAAGAACAGAAGATCATTAAACATCATCTCCTCATGCTTCTTAATTTAAGCTTACCGTCTTTTCCAGGATGAATTACTTGGGCCTGCGTGGTTGTCGTCTCCACGCGCTGCTCCGCTTCGACCTTCGGCTCTCGGGCCTGCCGCCCCGTTGTCCGATTCGCCTTCGTTGGGCCGGTACCAACCAGTAACTAGCTGCCTTAGTCTTCTTAAAATATCAAAGCCCATTGAAATTTGCTGCTGCAGATCGTCTGTTTCCCTGTTGGCCCTCTGCTGTCGTAGCAAGTCCCTCGAATGCTCAGTGTCCTCGATGCCCAAAAAGATTAACCTGAGCAAAGCAATGCTCTGCTTGCTAGATTCCCCGCGAATCGCTTCGTTTAGAAGGTTGTGGCAGACATCTGCCAGCTTCTGGCGCAGGGCAACGAGAGCAGTACGATAAGAGTCGGCCTCCGGGTGCTCTGGATGGGAGGTCAACTTATTGTAGGCCTCTTTGATGAGGTTTAGGAGTTCCTGCACGCAGCGCGTGTAAGGATGTAAGGGGATAGGCTCCAAAGGCGGCTCTGCTGCTTCGTTTGGCTCTTGATTTTGTTCCGTTTGGGTCTCTGCTTCGTGGACCAGGTACTGTTGCTGCTCCTGACCAGCTTCAGCCAGAGACTCCGGGTTGACGACCTCCAAGCTGCTTGCCTGGGGCCCGTTGCTTTCCAAGTTCGCGCCAAACGGCACCTCCAAACCGGGCTGGTAGAACTGGTTCTGGAATTCCAGCTGGCCAATCGGTTCCTGGTTGTTATAGTAACGAATCTGGGGTGCCACCGAGCTTGCCGAATCCTGCTGATAGTTCTGGATCTGGGGCTCCCCCTGGCTTTCCAGCTGGTTTGGCGGATTCTGCTGATAGTGCGGAATACCGGATTCCAGCTGGCTTCCCAGATTGGGCTCAAAGTACTGGAGCTCAGATGCGAAATGTTGCTCCTCCTGCGGAAGAAACTGCTGCTCCTCCTGCTGAAATTCGCATAAAATCGGTTGGTTTTGATACTGAATCGGTATGTTCTTCTGCAAGTCCTCGTCTTCGACCTCAATTCCAATTTGGTCGATGTGATTGTGAGACTCAGTTGCAACCTCCTGGTTATCCTGCAGAATGCGAGCTGCAGCCTGGTCTTCTTCCTGCTGAAACTCTCTTAGAATCTGTTCGTTTTGCTCCTGAATGTTCGGCAGGAGCTGAGATACTATATTTTGGGTTTCCTGGCGGATCCCTGGTGCAATCTGGTCGTTTTCTTCCACCTCTTGAACCAAAATTGGTTGGCTGTGATCCTGAATTTCAGTCACAAACTGAACGTCGTGGTCCACGACCTGGACTGCAAGCTGCTCGTCTTGCTGCTGAAATTCTCTCAAAATAGGTTGGATGTGATCCTGACTCTCAGATGCAATCAACTGGTTTTCCTGTGGAACCTGTGATAGAATCGGCTCGTCCTGAATGTCAATTACAATTTGTTCATAGAGATCTTGTGTCTCAGTTGCAATGTTTTGCTCTTCCTGCACGACTATGACTGCAGCCTCTTCTTTATGCTCGAACTCGTGTGTCTCACTTACAGTCGGTAGGTTTTCCTGCTGAATCTTCTGATCTTCCTGTTGGATTGGGGAAGCAATCAACTGGATTTCCTGCAGGATCTCAGTTGGAATCGGCTGGTTTTCCTGTGGAACCTGTGCTAGAATCGGCTCGTCCTGAATGTCAATTACAATTGGTTCATTCAGATCTTGTGTCTCAGTTGCAATGTTTTGGTCTTCTTTTTGCTCGAACTCGCTTATCTCAGTTACGATCGGTATATTTACATGCAGAATCTTCTGTTCTTCCTGCTGGATTGGGGAAGCAATCAACTGGATTTCCTGCAGGATCTCAGATGCAATCAGCTGGTTTTCCTGTGGAACCTGTGCTAGAATCGGCTCGTCCTGAATGTCAATTACAATTTGTTCATTGAGATCTTGTGTCTCAGTTGCAATGTTTTGGTCTTCTTTTTGCTCGAACTCGCTTATCTCAGTTACGATCGGTATATTTACATGCAGATTCTTCTGTTCTTCCTGCTGAATTGGGGAAGCAATCAACTGGATTTCCTGCTGGATTGGGGAAGCAATCAACTGGATTTCCTGCAGGATCTCAGTTGGAATCGGCTGGTTTTCCTGTGATACAATCGGCTCGTCATGTATCTCAACTACAATCCCCTCATTGATATTTTGAATCTCAGTTGCAATAACTTGGCCTTCCTGCAGGACCTGTGGAACCTGCGATACAGTCGGCTCGTCCTGTATCTCGAGATCTTGAGTCTCAGTTACAATGTTTTCATTGAGATCTTGATTCTCAGTTACAATTTTCTGGACTTCCTTTAAGACTTGGGCTGCAACCTGCTCTTCTGCTTGCTTGAACTCGCTTGAAGCCTGGTGGTATGAATCCTGTATTTCAGTTTCAACCTGAATATTGTGCTCAAACTCGCTTACCTCAGTTACTATCGGTATGTCTTCTTGCTGAATCTTCTGATCTTCCTCCTGGATTTGGTTTTCCTGTGGAGCCTGCGATACGATCGGCTCGTCCTGTATCTCAACTACAACCTGTTCATTGATATCTGTATTCTCAGTAAGAACTGCCACCTGTACTTCTGGTTGCTCAGACTCGCTTGAAGCTTCTTGCAGGATCTTGGCTACGATCAGTTGGTTTTCTGGCACGATCTGAGATGCAATTAAGAGGTTTTCCTGCAATACAGTCGGCTCGTTCTGTGTCTCAATTACAATCAGCTGATTGAGATCTTGAATCTGGGTAACAATATTTTGGTCTTCCTGCAGCAGTAGGACTGCAACCTGCTCTTCTTTTTGCTCGATCTCGCTTGTCTCACTTACAATAGCTTCTTGTGGGATCTCCGGTGCAATCTGGAGGGTTTCCAGTGGAATCTGCGGCTCGTCCTGTATCTCAATTACAATTTGCTCATTGAGATCTTGATTCTTGGCAGCAATTGGCTGGGTTTCCTGCAGGCCCAGGACTGCAACCGGCTCATCCGTATGCTGAAACTCGGTTAAAACCTGTTGGTTTTGATACTGAACCTCTGTTGCAATCGAAAAGTCTTCCGGCTGAATCTGAGATGCAATTATCTGGGATGGAGCAAGCTGTCTTTCCTGGTGGAGCTGCTCTGCAACCAGCTCGTTTACCTCCTCAAACTCTTTCAAAGCCAGTTGCTGGTAGCTGATTGGCTCACCGGCCTGATAGGCTTGCCGCTGCTCGTTCGATAGTAGCTCGAACTCCTCGGCGGAGGGCGTCTTCGCCTGTAGATTGGGTGCGAGTTGAGGACCGTCCGAGTTTCCTGTCGGCCTGGCGAAGACGTTGGCGTTGTGCGGTGACGTCACTGGCGTGGAGCTGAGCAGCTCCTGGAGCCTTGGACTGGATTGTTGAGAGGACGAGAGACGAGACCTCTTTGGCGAGGGCACGTACGGCTCCGCATTGGGTATCCTCACTGCGCGCGCGGCGGAAAAGGGTCTCCAGGACTTGCCCCTTGACGGCGATATGGGCGAGAATGACGGGCTTTCGGGGGTCCAATTGACGGATGCAGCTGCTCCCTGGGAGTAGTTGTAGCTCTGCTCTGCGGTCGTATTACTGCCGGAGAAGCCCGAATCCGCTTGCGAACTGGGAGCCCCAAGTGGCGGCGAATTTCCTTGGTGGTCTACAGGCGACCCATTGACTCCATCGTGGGATGCGGATGTGGATGCAGAATTGGTCACAACGGCGTCTTCGGAAGACTTCGACATGCGTCTTTGCTTTTCGGCTACCTCAGCTTCTGAGCTGTGAAAGAATCGGGGATTGCACTGCATTAGGATTGGAGTTCCAACGAAAAACGAAAAAAAAAAAAGCAGCCGGTAAAACGCAGCCGATTTTGCGCATTTCTTGGCCGCCGATTTTTTACCGCCTCTTGCCGCTCACCACGCCACGCGCCCTTGCCCCGCGAAAGCTAAACACTCACCTCTTGGCCAGCCGGTAAACACTTTTCTGTTTGCAATGCCGCCAAAGCGGAAAATTTGCGACGCGGCGTGCGGAAAATTGTGAAAAAAGAAAGAAATTGTCAATTTTCTTGGCGTGCTGCCTCTAGTGTGACCGTGCCACGGATAGCTCGCAAATGCCAGGAACAAGCGTTATCGATAGTTTGGCTATTTTGGCTATTTTTTAAGAGGCTGTGCTTAGCTTTTTAAATTTTATATTAATTTTTTTTAAACAATTGAACTTGTTTTTATTTATGTATTGAATTTGCCTTGTAAAACTTACACGTCGTATTCAAAACGCTGTTTCCGTCCTTGGTAAGTTGCATCAAAACTGTACCGTCTCATCATATATGCTGTTATATTTATATTAATGACATTAAATTGACAACTTCACGTAAAATACACATCATTTTCATTAAAAATTTTAGATGTTTTAATAAATACTTTTGTTGTTAGCAAAAATAGCCACTGGCTCTTACTTCTGAAGATGTGAAGATGTGTAAAAATTTAAATTATGCAGGGAGTTTAGGTTACATTAAAAAAAACGTTAGTCACACTCCCCTTGTATCAAAAAAAAACAGTTTAAAAAAATTTTAGATGCTCACCGTTTGGAACTGAACTTGCTTATAAAATGAAAATCACTTGAAAGGAATAAGGTCTTTTTGGGTTTTTTTTTGTATAAGCAAAGGTAACTTCGTTATACTACAGCTTATCTCAAAGAAAAAAATTTTTGTGGTTTCCAAAAAAAATTGTAAAAATAATTTGGTTGTTCACCGTACGAAGTCTATAACTGAAGTGAATTGCAACATGAAAATCGTTTGACAGGAAAACAATTTAGAACAATTTATTTTAAATCCAGGCCTGCTTAGGTGTTTTTTTTTTGGTTAAAGCAAAGGTAACTTCGTTAAACTATAGCTCTCAATGAAAATAAAATTATGTGGTATCCGAAAAAAAATTGTGAGAAGCACCGGCTCTTATTTCTGCGTTTGGAAAAAAAAACATTACTAAAATGTGAAGATGTGTAAAATTTAAATTATGCGAGAGTGTAGGTTACATAAAAAAAAAGTTCGTCACAATAACCTCGTATCAAAAAAAAAAGTTTAAGAAAAAATTTTAGATGCTCACCGTTTGCAACTGAACTTCCTGCAAAATGAAAATCACTTGAATGGAAAAAAGGTCTTCTTGTGAGTGTTTTTTTTTTTATAAGCCAAGGTAGCTTCGTTAAACTACAGCTTATCTCCAAGAAAAAAAATTTTATGGTATCCAAAAAATAATTGTAAAAATATTTTGGTTGTTCACCGTTCGAAGTCTATAACTGAAGTGAATTGCAACATGAAAATCGTTTGACAGGAAAACAATTTATTTTAAATCCAGGCCTCCTTAGGTGTTTTTTTTTGGTTAAATAAAATTATGTGGTATCCGAAAAAAAATTGTAAGAAGCAATGGCTCTTATTTCCGCGTTTGGAAAAAAAATAACTAAAATGTGAATATGTGTAAAATTTAAATTATTCAGGGAGTGTAGGTTACAATAAAAAAAAACGTTCGTCCCATCTCCCCTCGTATAAAAAAAAAATATTTAAGAAAAAATTTTAGATGCTCACCGTTTGGAACTGAACTTGCCTGCAAAATAAAAATCACTTTTCCAAAAAAAAAATTGTAAAAATAATTTAGTTCACCGTACGAAGTCTATAACTGAAGTGACCTGCAACATGCGAATCGTTTGACAGGAAAACAATTTAGAACAATATATTTTAAATCCAGGCCTCCTTAGGTTGTTTTTTTTTTGGTTAAAGCAAAGGTAACTTCGTTAAACTTTAGCAAATCTCAATAAAAATAAAATTATGTGGTATCCGATAAAAATTGTAAGAAGCACCGGGTCTTATTTCTGCGTTTGGAAAAAAAACATAACTAAAATGTGAAGATGTGTAAAATTTAAATTATGCAGGGAGTGTAGGTTACATTAAAAAAACGTTCGTCACACTTCCCTCGTATAAAAAAAATGTTTAAGAAAAAATTGTAGATGCTCACCGTTTGGAACTGAACTTACCTGCAAAATGAAAATCACTTGAAATAAAAAAAGGTCTTTTTGGGTGTTTCTTTTTTTGTATAAGCAAACGTAACTTCGTTAAACTACAGCTTATCTCAAAGAAAAAAATGTTGTGGTATTCAAAAAAAAATTGTAAAAATAATTTGGTTGTTCACCGTACGAAGTCTATAACTGAACTGAATTGCATCATGAAAATCGTTTGACAGGAAAACAATTTAGAACAATTTATTTGAAATCCAGGCCTGCTTAGGTGTTTTTTTTTTGGTTAAAGCAAAGGGCAACTGAATGACTTGCAAAATGAGAATCACTTGACAGGAAAAAGGGCAACTTTTTTTTAACAAAGGGAACTTCGTTAAACTATATACGTTATAGTTTATATCTTTATTTATTAATATCACTGCACAAATACAACAACAACGTCAACAACAGCAACACACACACACACAGACTTAGGATCCCTTTGGTGCCCAAGACCCAGCGAATTCTTCAGATTCCGCCACCCCTTTTTAGTCTCTGCTCTGGCAGCAGAAGAAGAGGAAGTTCCAGAGCAGCGTGGTCGCGCCGTACAGAGCGCCGGCGAGTCCCACGGTGGCCTGGAAGGAGTACCGCTCCACCACCCAGTGGGCCAGGGCGCCCCACAGGAGGACGAGCAGGCCGTTGGTGAAGTGCACCGGTCGCCGGATGGCCGTCCAGTTGGCCCGCGTCATGCCCATTTGGAAGACGAGCTCCTGAAGGAAGGCGGTGACCACCTGGCCAAAGCCCAGGAGCACCGCGGACACGCTGAGCAGCAGCTTCGAGGTGGAGAAGCTGATGACTGATTATCAGGGAGGGAAAAATGGATTATTCTGGTAGATTCTCTCTAGGGGATTACTGAGCAGGACTCACAGATCAGCGCCAGGCACTTGCAGAGGCTGCCCAGCGTGTGCCACTGGATCTTGCGCTTGTAGAGGCTCGTCCCGAAGCGCGGCGTCATCAGGGAGAAGCACATCCAGGGGAAGGCCAGCAGGGAGAAGAGGAAGGGGATCTCGGCGTTCTTCAGCGCATGGTGGCTGACCGCCAGGCCCGGCAGCACCGTGAGGCACATCACGTAGCTGAAGATGTCCGCCGAGAGGAGCAGCGTGGTGGCATACAGCTGCGGCACCAGCAGCGCCTGGTGCAGCGGCATGGCGATCTTGTCCAGCAGGTTCCACCACAGATGCGAGGTCACCGCCCGCGACATTCGCCGGATGCGGCGCTACAAAAATTGTGGAGAGTGTTGAAAAATGGAGACTACGACTTTTGACAAAAATATCCTCTTTTCTAGCGGATTTTCAATCCTAATTTGGGCAAATCAAGGACCGCATCTAGAAGACCGACTGTTTTAAGCAGCTAAGAACCTAAATAACGATCCACATCACTTTCTGATACATTTTTTTTGCATCACAATTTTTGGAAAATCAGGATTTTGATTTTTGGCACAAATTTGAAACTTTTCTTAATCGATTTTTTGGTGTAACTTGGACAAAAATGGTCCCAAATCAAAAGTGCGTACTGTTTTGAGCAGCTAACAACCTAATAATTAATATCAGTAAACTTTCCGTCTGATTTAAAAAAATTAAATTTGGAACCAATTTTTACATTTTTTGTAAGGGGTACCATCATGATTTTTTGCGAAAAATTACAAAATTTAAAAATTTTCAGCTTTAAATGCCAATCGATAGGGAATTTAATAACGAGTTCAACAAGGTATGACACTCCATATTTGGATCATTATTTCAATTTTTATGACCAAAATACTGATTGATTTTGGGTGGAAAATCAGAATTTTGATTTTTGGCACAAATTTGAAATTTTTTTAATACCATCATAATTTTTTGCGAAAAATTGCAAAATTTAAAAATTTTCAGGTTTAAATGCCAATCGATAGGGAATTTAATAACGAGTTCAACAATGTATGACACTCCATATTTGGACTGTTATTCCCCTAATTTCAGACAAAAGATTGTTTTTTTTTTTTGGGTAAAATCAGAATCTGGGTTCTTGGTAAAATATAGGATTGTTTGTTGTCCATCTCCTTTAATTTAAATTTCAAATGATATTTCTGGGGTGACTACTCTGCTCTGTCTCACATCTTGAAAGTTGCATACAAACTTCAAATAATAAATGTGGGGTGACTACCCTGCTCAATCTCATCTCTACAGAGTCCTATATAAATTTTTAAATAATACGTTTGGGGTGACAACTCTGCTCTTTTTCACCTCTACTGATACATTTGTAGAGAGCATATATTTTAAATAATACGTTTGGGGTGACTACTCTGCTCTTTCTTAAATTTTTAATAATATCTGGAGTGATTTCCTACTAAAAATAGGTACACTGATATTAAGGACTCACCAGGTTTGCATAGTCCGGTGGTAGGGGCGAGGAACTTCCAGTTCCCATTCCCGTGGCCAAGCTGGGAATCTGGGGCGTCAACGGATACAGGCGTCCGTTCGAGAGCGACTTGTGGGAGGTTTGCGAGGCGGACATCGCGTAGTTGTCGATGGTCGCATTGCTCGATCGCATCATGGACACTGTCTCGTCCTCCTCGGGTATGATCTCCATGATCTCCACGCCGTTGGGATTCACATAGGTCACATAGGCCTCGTCGGTGGCCAGCATGTAGTTGCTGTGTGTGTCCACCACGGCGGCGGCGACGACGGCGCTCGGAGTGGCGGCCATTTCGCTGCTGGTGGCCGGATTCCGCCAGGACAGGGCGGTGTCCAGGCCGTCCAGTTGGTCCGCCACCAGATTGGCCGCCAGTGCCGCCCGCAGCGGAAGCGCTCCGAATCCCGTCTCCGCCTTGATCACCGATATCCGTTTCGTCGTGAAGGCGTCCTCGCGATGCTTCGTGATGATCAGGCTCAGCGGTATGAGATTCACCAGCAGGGCGGACATCAGCACAATCGACTGGGCGGTCCCGTACAGCGTCCGCAGGCTGGTGAAGACGAACGAGAGGAACAGCTGGCAGAAGGCCTCGCCGCACAGGTGGATCGTCTTGCGCACGTACTTGTCCTCCCGCGGACGCACTGCCTCCAGGATCACGTGCGTCTTCCACAGGTACAGGCTGGAGCCGATGCCTAGGCGCAGGGGTAGAGTTTAATATTAAATATGAATATTAACAATAATATAAGCTTGATATTAAATATTAATAGTAATATTCAATTAACTAATTTAATAATTAATACTAACAATATGAATATTAATAATAATATAAGCTTGATATTTAATATTAGTAGTAATATTAAATTAATTAATTAAATAATTAATACTAATAATAATATTTAATATCAATAGTAATATTCAATTAACTAACTAAATAATTATATAATAAATATCAAGCTTATAAATCAAACTTTGAGTAATATTTGAAAAATATTTTACTAAAATCAAAGTTTAAAATTCTTTAAATAACTTTAATTTTTAAATTTATTATTTCCATTAATTCAATTTGAAATATTTGGATTTACTACTTTTTTAAATCAAATATCAAATGACATTTAATAGGGTTTATGCATTGTACATATTTTTATCTAATTAAACGTTTTACTAAACTTTTTTTATTAAATTCTAAATGACATTTTATTTATTAAGTATTTATAGAATTTCTCCACTGCAATATCATGGAAGTCTAAGCAATTTATATATATTATATATAATATATATTTTATATATTTTTTCAATATATTTGTATCTAATTAAACGTTTTTGCATGCTTCTTTTTATAGAACTTCTCCACTGCAATATCATGAAACGCCAAGCAAGTAAATGCGTATACGTGATATATTGCGTATACGAAGTGTTGGCTGCTTTATCTTAAATTTCAAAAATGTATACTACAAAATAATGGGAATATTAATGTTCAACAATAATATCATACAAAGACACAACTGTACGGATTACAAGACTCTCTTCGCGCCCTTTTGTTCAAGAGATTAGAGATTAGAGAGATTACAGATCACGGATGATCACCACTCACCAGCAAAGCAGCCGTAGAAGACAATGGCCACCACCTGCGTGGTGGTGGTGACCACGATCCAGGCGGAGGAGAACAGTATGCCGCTGACCATCAGCGAGACGCAGGCGATGAGCGTGGCCAGCAGGAAGACCCTCCTGTACTGGGTGGTCTCCCGCGACCTGCCGCTGTACTCTGTGTCCAGGTGCTCCATTATCGAGCGGCACAGCTCCCCGGTGGCCTGGTAGACGATCGCCGGCCAGATCCTCAGCACCAGATCCTTGTCCGATTCCACCACATTGCCGTACAGATAGGCGGGCGTGGCGAGAAAGGCCTGCAGAGATGATCTTTAGATAATCTCCACAATATATATATCACTATATAGAAATCGATTTACGTGTATGGCAAAGCCGCAGAGCATGTACTTCTGTTGGATATGCTTCTTGACCACCCTGCGTCTCTGGATTCCAGCGGTGGCTCTGGCGGTTGGACGTCGCACTGGACTCGGGGCAGCCACGCCCACACTGCCCATCGCAGAGGTTGCCATATATATATCTCTATATATCTCTATATATATATATATCCGATTTGGATTATAGTCTTAGAGATTTACAGAGGAGGAGGCGTTGATCCGTATCCGTTCGCTGGGCACTTGGAATTTTTGTGTGCGCTCCGTCTAGCCGCTGGCATTCATCATTCACCAAACCCCGAAACCAAAGCCAAAACCCCAACCAAAACCAAAACCGTTTAGATAACGTACATATACACATGGATATACCCCGGAGAATCGGAGAGCCGGAGAGGCAGGCTGATAACATCGGGGCTCTGGGGGCTCTTATCACGATATGCCAGATATATAGATATATATGCCAGAGATATCTGTGTCCACACACTGCACAAGTGTATCTGCGCAGCTGCGTATCTCTGTATCTGTGTAGCCTGTGTAGCCGTGTATCCGTGAGATTAACGTCAGATATGTAAAGCGTTTGCCTGCAATTCAGTCACCACATTTGAGCGGCGGCATCAGCGCTGGATTATGTTTATGGCCACCAGTTGGAGCAGATAAATGGGTAATGGTTAGTGGGCATTGGGTACTCTCCAGATCCACAGACACCTGGTGGTCGGCCGCAGTCCAAGTCCGAAACGGGGTCACCAAAGTTGGGAACACCAAAAATGAAACATTTCTACCACTCCCCTCACTGTCCATTTGGTTAAGAAGAGTTCTTATCACTAATAAACACACTACCTCACACTTGGTGACCTTCAGCATAGATACGTGCCAAATTGGTGACCCAAAACTACAATTTTAGAATCTTCTTACTTCCCCAATGGGTCGAAAAGAGTTCTTATCACTAATAAACATTTATTCTCTACCAGTTTAAAACACTCACTCGCACTTGGTGACCTTTAACCTAGATATGTGCCAAATAGGTGACCCAAAACTATCACTTCAGAATCTTCTCACTACCCAAATGGTCAAGAAGAGTTATTATCACCATTAAACATTTATTCTCTCCCAGTTTAAGCTATAACCTAGATATAGGCCAAATAGGTGACCCAAAACTACCACTTTAGAATGCAGTACTAATGGAATTCTATATTCATTAGCAAGGTCTATATTTTTATAAGTTTTTAAAAAGGTGACCCCAAACTACTCTCTTAGAACTCAAAACATGATCCATTAAATCTCGATTTTGTTTATGTTTGTATTTTATTGAAAAAATGTATTCCTAATCATTTTTATTCAGCTTTAAATAAATGGTGACCCAGAATTTCACTAAATTTGACCAATTAAAACCGGATTTCTGACTCTTTGTGTTTGGATGACCTTTGCATTTGATTGTAGCGACTTTATTGGAATGCCCTATAAAAATGTTTATGAAACTATGATACTAACATATTATTATGTGAAGGCAATATATGCTCAATACAATATGACTCATACCCTTTTTCCGGAGAACGAAAATTAAAAATTTAACAAGAAACAATGATGTGCAGATATGAAGATAAGGTGTGAACATGCGATTACGTTGTATATCATTAGGTATCGCGGAACATTAACTCTAAATGTAGAGAAAATTCCTTAAATAGTATGTAACACAGTTTCTTAGAAAAAGCTATTTAGAACTTCATGAACTAAAAAAAAATCCTTTGAATTATTGTAGGTCACTGAAGATCTTTTAAATGAGAGACCCCTTGAGAAAGGTTCGAATGTCACCTATTTAGCATGCCAAAGTTTTGGATGCGTCACCGTCTTTGTTGTGGGTCTCCAGAGTCCAAATGCCCTGGAAAGATCGGCAAAAACAAAAACACCGGACAAACAGATTTATCTGACCTCCCATCCGAGATTTACCCATCCGAGTTATCTTTACAGACTTCCGTTTCACATCCGCGCAGTATGTGCCTACATATATATCGCTATATGGCATATATAGCTGAAGCAGTAGCCCAACTTTACGGGTTTACAACTGTATTTTGCAACCCCAAACGAAAAAAAAGCCTCTAGCGACGTCAGAACAGGGCAAAAAACAGGCAGATATTTTATTTGCATCATATACGGAACGTCTATCTATCAGATACAGATACAGATACCCAAGAGATGATATGAGATGAGATGCTAAGGTGCTAAGCCCGATAAGACCGAGCATCCCGGCCAGATCGGGCTATATAATCGTGGGCATTCTCGGCCAGCAGCTCACACAACGATCGACCGACGTTAGCCACTGGCGACGAATACGATGACATCCTTTAGAGCAACCACAACTGCAACTTCAACCACAACCACTAGCACCACATTCACAGTGCGCAAGATGACGGGCAGGCGAATCTCCAAGCTATCGAGCATCCTGCTGCTCTGCGCCGCCCTGGTGAGTTTGCCCCGGCCGAAGGATTGAGCCGATTCCTGACCATTCCTGACTAACTTCCAGCTGCTGACCAAGTCCTGCGGCATCCTGGCGCTCAGCGGAGGATCCCCGCCGGAACCACAGGCCATTGTGGATCAGGGCAAGGCGGAGCCCTGGAGCGACACCACCACCACCATTCAGCCCAATGAAGAGGAGTCTACCACTTCCGTTTCCGGTTCTGGGTCAGGTGACTGGCAACTGACCACCGAGGCGGAGGAAACCACTGCACCACCAAGTGAGGAGACCACTTCAGCTTCCGATGACCAGGAGACCACCGCTGGCGATGCGGAGACCACCAGTTCCGATCAGGAGAGCTCTGGCGATGGTGGGGAGACCACCACTGCTGTTCCGGAAACCTCACCAGCTGGCCAGGAGAGCTCTTCAGCCGCTCCCGAGGAAACAACCACTGGAGCACCGGAGAGTTCCAGCTCTTCCGCCGCCCCAGCAGAACCAGAGAGCTCCTCCACCTCCAGTTCCACCTCCATTCCGGCTGAAACCACCATTGCACCCACCCCGCCCACCTTCAAGTGCCAGACAGCTGGACTGTTTCCACACATCGGTGGCGAATGCAGGCGCTACCACAACTGCCTGCTGAACCCCGTGCTCCAGCAGCTCCAGGAGATCGAGCTCATCTGCCCGGAAGGCACCGTCTTCTCGCCGAGCCTGGGCAGATGTGCCCGGGATCTGGCCGAGTGCCAGGAGGATGGCTTCCAGTGCTTGGCCGTGGGAAGATTTGCGGGACACGATGAGACCTACTACTACAGCTGTGTGGCCAGTCTGCAGGGCGGCTTCCACAAGTTCATTGTCCGCTGCTCCAGTGGCCAGAGATTCGAGGCCTTGATTGGAGGATGCTGGCGCTACGATTGGACGCAGATTGTGCCCGGCCAGGAGGCGACGGAGATTAGCGATTTGGCGGCCATCAAGCGGGAACTGAAGCTGTACAAGGCCGAGGCCAAGCTGCGCCTGAAGGCACAGAAGGAGCAGGAGAAGCTGGCCAAGAAGCAGCAGAAGCTGGAGGAGAAGGCCGCCAAGAAGGCGGCCAAGGAGCAGGCCAAGCAGCAGGCGAAGGCCGAGAAGGAGAAGCAGAAGGCGGAGGCCAAGGGTCCGGAGTCCAACGAGAGCGCCGAGTCCGCGGAGTAACTAGCTCCGATCTGAGATCCAATCTCCTTTTCTCCATTCCCCCGATGAGGATAAACCCATCCATCTATGTTGGTCCATTGCTCTAGTCTAGTGAAATTATCTTTTTGTTAACGTTAATTTTTTTTTTTGCTTTGTGGTGTAAATAAAGTTTTAAAACGAAATCAATAAAATGTTTTTATTTAATTTCCTATGAAGTTAGGACTTTTTATATGAATAAAATGAAATTAAATAAAATAAAATACCTATTTATTTGTATTTCTTTATGGTATGTGTAGACAGGTGTGAAATCTTTTTAAGGAGAAAGGTTAATCTTGATAAGCTTTTCAAGTCTTTCGTTTCTTTACTTCTACTAGTGACTAGTGATACTAGTGACTTTATCTGCACTAAGCAAATTAATTGCTTTGTTTTTCCGGAGCTTAAACTATAAATAGAAAGGAAAAAGTAAATAAGTGTTCAAGTTTTCAACGCAACTTGTTTTTTGTTGTTCGCGGAACGAGAGAAATATTCCATACCTTTATTTACATTTATCATCTAGCTATTTATATAAATAAACCTACACTTGATTTATCGGTCAAAGTTTTTACTATTATTAACTTTTAAGTAGCTTCAAAAATGTATGATACATTTTTTACCCCAAATTTAAATAATTTTTTGTATATTTTATAGATATTTAATTATTTATTTTAATTAATAATAAATGATTTAAGAAATTTATGTATTTTTTGTATTTTTTTGTATATTTTATAGATATTTAATAATTTATTTAAATTAATAATAAACTTTTTAAGAAATTTACTCGATATATCACCTTAGATTTAGAAAGTGGTTTCTCCGTCTTCATTTGGGGGCCTCAAGACTCTAGAAAAAGTCTTCAGATTGGGAATTTCCACTACGCTTTCAGGGCACATTATATATTATATATCATATTGGTCACTTATCTGAAGCTTAGTCACACACAGCCAGACTTTTTGGCCACTGCCATCGACGGTGGTGCCTTATGGTCACCTACCCACTTTATCAGCTAATCACTGGACAATCTGGAAGATTGCCGCCGTCACCTTTTGGGCCTCTCGGCTATAAAAGAGCCGCTACGATTGTCCGGCCAGTTAGTCCGTCGAACCAATTAGCCAAAATCAAAGCCCGAAACGAAAACGCAATGTTCAAGCTATCGATGCTAGTGGGCCTGGCCCTTATCCTGGCTCCTTCAATCACCCAGGCCAAGTCGCTGTGTCGCCAGAGCGGCTACTTTTCCCTTGTGGATAACACGCCGCACTTCTACGCCTGCCAGTCCACCGGTGTCCAAGGTGACTTCGTTGTGCGCCACCTGATCTGCCCCGCCGGCCTGGTCTTTAGCTCCTCGGTGGCCCAGTGCATCCCGTCGATCACTGCGTTTGAGGCCCGTGACGAAAGCAACATCATGAACCCCACCATCCCCGACAATTTGGATGAGAGCACTAGTGAGGCTCCTGCAACCACTGAGAAGCCGGCCACTGAGGCTCCTGCAACCACTGAGAAACCATCTACTGAGGCTCCTGCAACCACTGAGGCTCCTGCAACCACTGAGGCTCCTGCAACCACTGAGGCTCCAGCAACCACTGAGAAACCAGCCACTGAGGCTCCTGCAACCACTGAGGCTCCTGCAACCACTGAGAAAACAGCTACTGACGAGCCTGTCACCGATGAACCTGTCACTGATGATCCTGTCACCGATGAACCTGTCACCGATGAGCCTGCAACCGATAAGCCTGCAACCGATGAGCCTGTCACCGATGAACCTGTCACCGATGAGCCTGTCACCGATGAGCCCGTCACTGATGAGCCTGTCACCGATGAACCCGTGACCGATGAGCCGAGTAGCGATACCACCGATGACGACAACGTGACTGAAACCACCGAAGAGCCCAACAAGTGCGCCACCACTGGATTCTTCCCGTTGGACGATAGCTGCACGAACTACGTCCTCTGCAGCTACGCAAATACCGAGGACCTCAAGCCGTTCACCATGAAGTGTCCCGAATCCATGCAGTTCGATCCCGTCAATAGCTGCTGCTCCAGGGAATACGACTGCCTTGCAAGAAAATAAGGATGCCAGTCGAGCAGTCTAAGATTGGTTGGCTGAGAACGAAGAGAAGCAATAAAACCAGTCATTGCAACCATTTAACCAAGCTGTAGCTTTTATTTACTTTATAGCTTCCATTTTTTTTTTCCAATGTGATTACTTTTTTTTTTCTTTGTGAAGTGAATAAATTCTAGTTTAATTATTATTAATTTATTGAAAATCATATCTGGCATCTTGATGGGTCGTCAAGTGGTTGCCTATGACGGCAATATCAATTTCAATTCCGATTCCATTCGCATTATCCATCAAGGCGATAAGAAGGGAGTCCATTAGGGTTCTGCTATCTTATCGCTTGACCAGTTCTCGAGTGACAAATTAGCCTTGCAAAGATGTCCGCCTATCGATTTCCCGGTCGCAAAGCAACCCTGTAAGCTGGAGTACTGAACTTGAAATCACACCATTAAAAAGAACCTTTATTAAAGATCTCTCCTAGAAATTCTTTTGCTTTTGAAATATTATCTAATCTTCCCCAAAGATATTTGCCACTTTTATTCATCTTTTACTGAAGGCACTTATGATATACCATGGGTTCTAAACTTTGAGTTCCTGGAAATGCCTTTCATCTTCTCTGAAAACATTCAGGATGCCTTAAAAATATTCTTTCAAGTAGTACAAAAAAAGTTTAAAAAATCAATTAACGGCCTTTAGCATTTCCTGGAATACAATCTTATCTCTGTTTTACTGATTGATCTTGCCCTGTATTAAACTAATAAGGCATTGATTGATTTATTACTTTTGCGCCCGTTTGTTGTTTTCAAATAATTGCTTTTATTTTACCAGACTTTAAGTTAAAAACCCAACATAGGTAGGCCTTTTTAATCAGCCAAGAATTCCCCGAATATTATCTAATCGTTGTCAAGTGAATATAAATAATTACTACTTATTTTCCCTTTTATGATTTGATTTATTAATGATTTTTTCGCAGTTGAGTAAGTATTTGTAAGAATTAGTTTTCCAATGGGTGCAAAGAATACCTATAAAGGTCTTTTAGTGATGTCTATTATATATTTTGTAATTATTCCTCCGTAATAACCAATCTTTCCTATAAAGTCGCCTTTTGCGCGCCGTGAAACCGACATTCAATCACGTGCCGTTGTCTTCACAGCGATAATGAATGAAAACAGCCGAGTTATCTTGGATGTTCGGTTCCGTGTCGTTTTGCCCGGTGGTTTTTATTCAGTGGGTGGTGAATGGTGGCGAGTGGTTTAATAAACTTCCGCATGGTGGAGCACGGGTCAAGTTATGGGTTAGTGGGGGATGGCTGGATAGTTTGGGATCTGCAATGAATGCGATAAATGATCAAATGGGCAATGGATTCCCAAATGAGTGAAAGTCTCTCACCATCGGGCGCCATCGCAATGGCATTTGGGGTTCGGTCCGCTGCCCGAGAGGTTGCATAAAAAGCCGCGGAAAGAGACTCCGGACTCCGGAGCATCGGCGACACCGCTTCGTTGGACAATTGCGCATGCGCGTAGCTCGTTAAAATTCCTTTATTTTTTCCACCGCGGCGACAATTAAAGCAGGCCAAAAACTCTGGGCCAAAATTCGCAGCTTTTTAGCCAGTGGCAGTAGTCCAGGCACGTACTCCTCTCCTCCCATCGAAATCGCAATCGTTGAAGCCTGGATACGTGCATAGTGCCATTTGGCACACAAGTGTTTGCCATTTGGCCCTAAACGGTCGTAGGCAAATGAATAGTTAACTCCGTTTGCAAACACGCAAAGAAAAGAGGCTGATATATAAAATTTTAAGGGATTTATCAGGCTCCTAAAATTATTTTAATTTTAAGCTTTTTTATTGAAAATTATACAAAAATAATATTCAAGAGTGTTGGGATTTATAAAACCGATCTTATGCAGATCTAAACAATATGCATATTTCAAAAAAAGTTAAAAAATAAAATAAACGTTTTTTTCCATAGCTTTTAACTCTTAGTTCTCTTTGTATTCTAAATATTATAGATGCTTGGTATAAATGTAATCCCAAAAATTATAAAGTCTAAACTTTGTAGTGTAATAATTAATATTCCTAAGTTTATATTTTCTAGTTTTAATTTCATACCGAAAGTTTAATTTTAATACTTCGTTTTATTTGGATATTTTTAAAACTAAATAGTTTAGAACTTAATGTTTAGTCTTCATGATAATTTTCTGTGTGGTGTTATCTTTGAAACTCCAGTTGTTTTGCACAATTGACTTGGGAATCTGTCGATTGCCAACCGCAAATATTGACTTGTTGCACTTGTACTTTCTCGCAGTGTATGTATATGCAGATAACGGCGATCGGGGTCAGTCACAGTATCTCTTTGGCAACCAAGTATCTTACCCATCCTGCATCTCGAACAGTGGATCGCTCTTGTTGACCGCATCCACATCCACATCCACTTTCATTTGTGCAAACTGGGCGAACAATCGACGCACCGACAACAAACATTTGCGTGCGAACATTTCTGTTTTGTTTTTTATTTATTTTGTGATTTTTGGCTTGTGATTTTTGGGCTTTTGGGTGGGGACAAGCGTCACCCCGCTCTTGATAAATGGCCAGATACAATTGTATCTTTATTTGAATGCTGGCCCAGACTCGTACTTGTTATGTCATTTGCACATTTACACGTTTTGTGTTTCTTAATTTTTTTCTTGTATTTTTTGTTTTATTATTTCTTATATCTCATTTTGGGCCGAGTCGCCGCGTTGCCAGTCAAGATCAACATTTAAATGTTGTACAATTATGCGAGCCGAGGCCCATTAAGATTATATATGTGGCATCAGCAGCAGCAGCAGCTTCCTAGTAAAAGCCAAGCTTCAGTTGAGTAACTACCATAAGCGGCGTAATCATGATTTGGAAATTAAGAAAATTGTCAACGATGTAACGGGCTGTGGGCATGAGCATTTCGACCAATCTATCGATCTGCTAATGTTGCAAAACCCTCTGGTAATTGAGGAAATCTTCATCGAATATTTGAGATGAGTCTGCAGGTGCAAAGAGGGTATTGTCACACTTAAGGGAGACATTTGAATAACCAAAATTATAACCGGTTGAGTGGCAAATCTATTAAATTGGAGGAACTAAGTTACTGGGAAGCCTTGCACCTTGACTTTTTCATCTCGAGTGTGGTTTTCAAAACATAATTTAACCAACTAGACCTCTGGTTTCCCCTTAACTAAGTGTTTGCCAAAAAGGGTCACCAAATAAAATAATTAAACTCATTTTCATAACTGAAAGTAGTGACATTATTTTTCAAACCTTGAACCAAATTTTTTTAATTTGTTGAATTTAAATCAAAACTTCTTTGGAGATTAAAAAAAAAAAGAGTTCTGGTGATTCCTCTAAAATCTTTATTATTATTTTCCCTTTAAAAGACAATCGTTAGGGAAATGAATTACGAGTTCAACAAGTATTACAATTAATAGTTGGCTCATTATTTATTTTGCGGAGTATTTTTAGCGAAAACAGAATAATTGTTTTGAGTGTTTTTGCTGTAACTTGGACAAAAATTGTGTCAAATAAAAAATAGAAACGGTTTTCAACAGCTAACAACATAAAAAATAAATATCTCATACTTTTTGGCTAATTTAGAAAAAAATAATTTGTCGACCAATTTTGAATTTTTTGTAAGGGGTTACATCATGTTTTTTTGCTAAATATTACGAAAAAATTAAATTTTAAAGTTTGAATGCCAATCGATTAGGAATTTAATTACGAGCTCAGTGAGGTATGACATTCCATTATTGACCATTATTTCCATTGTTTCGCCCAAAATACTGATATTTTTTCGGTGCAAATTCGGGATCTTGATTTTTTACTAAAAATATGATTTTTCTTATCGATTTTTTGCTGTAATTTGAAGACAAATGATCCCAAATCAAAAAGGCGTACTGTTTTGAGCAGCTTACGACCCAATAATTAATATTCGTGCACTTTTTGAGTGATTTGAAAAAATTATTTTTGGACCCAATTCTCACGTTTTTGATAAGGGGTACCATCATGATTTTTTGCGAAAAATGGCAAAATTTAAAAATTTTTAGGTTTGAATGCCAATTGATTGGGAATTTAATAACGAGTTCAACAAGGTAGGACACTCCATATTTGGATGATTATTTCCATTTTTATGACCAAAATACTAATTTATTTTTGTGAAAAATCAGGACATTGATTTTTGGGCCAAATTTGAAATTTTTCCTAATCGATTTTTTGATGTAACTTTTACAAAAATGCTTCTAAACCAAAACAGCGTACTGTTTTAAGCAGCTGAAAACCTAATAATTAATATGAGTAAACTTTCCGTCTGATTTAAAAAAATTAATATTTGACCCAATTTTCTCATTTTTGATAAGGGGTTCCATCATAATTTTTTGCGAAAAATGGCAAAATTTAAAAATTTTCAGGTTTAAATGCCAATCGATTGGGAATTAAATTACGAGCTCAACGAGGTATGATATTCCATATTTGGACTTCAACTTCCTTCGTTTCGGCCAAAATACTGATTTCTTTGCTGAAAATAGGTTTTTATACCTCTTACATTCTCTTCAACGAATACAATGTGCCCTTTTACACTACGAGTAACGCGTATAAATATCTTGATAAACTCATTCATATTTTAGGGCTATCATAATCCAAATCTCTATTATTTTTGACAGTCCCACACAAAGTATTTGTCAACAGGGCCGAAAAGTTTAATTGGCAGCGTGTTGCAAAAGGGCCGCGTGCCCGAGGCTCGAGTCGGGTTCCATTGGGGCCCCCAGACGAGATTAGATGAGTTGACCCTTGTGCCTGATTGGATGCTCCGCGGAGCATGGCTATCCCATCTCCAGTGCCTCGGATCACAGATATTTGCAACATTTTGCATGTTGCCTTTGAGCGAATGCCGCTCACGTAGCGACGGCAGCAGCACGATCGTAACCACACTCCAACTCTCACTCTCTCTCGCATTTTTTTCTCCAGCGGTACTGCGATACCGGTACTCAGCACTCAGCGGTACTCTCTCCCGCCTAACCAGATGAACCGCCGATCGCAATCGCCTTACCTGCCGCATTTTCCACCGGGCCGAGCTCAGTTCGTGGGCGCCTGCGCGCATGTGCAGTCAGAGTTTCTTCCATCGATCGTTCGTCGTCGGTTCTTTCGGTTCGAATTCCAGCCGGAGATATAAATATATATTCGTAGATATATACGTGTGTACAGCATCCCTGCCTTTTTGGTGATAAAAGTGAAATCCAGTGCCCAAGAAGTTGCCAAAAAAAAATAAAATCACAATAAAATTTTTTATTTCGTTTTTTGTTCGAGTGCCGAGTGATTAGTTCAATACAAAATCCCAAACGAAATTCGTTGGAATTTCACAGGTAGCCAGCGGATTTACCTAAACGCGCCGAGGATCAAGATCATCAATCTCGGCGGCAGGAGTAGGGTGATTTATATTACCTAGAACTCATTTGTCCGAAATGGTGAGTGCAATTACCAAGAACTCCACTCACTTGGAACCGCGACGAAGAATCGGGTTTACGAGCTCATCGCAGGGGTCTGGGTTCCCGTAGGTCAGGTTTTTAGCGAGGGAACCAGAGCGATTCTCGCTCCCCGGCGAGTGGTGACTTTTCAGAATTTTTATGGCCACTTTGGAGTTAAAGTTGGAGATTGTGCGATATTTGGGCTATACAAAATATTATATTGCCCGCGGCTCGTTATCACTTTCGATATGGGAGAAAGAAGACAATGGAAAGGGAAATCAGCCCAGATGGCAGCTAGAAATTTCTGGGAATATCTCTATTCGTTTATTTATGAGATTTAGCTTTGTAATTAAATGGGAATATAAAGAACACCTATTGTTCAAATGGATTGAGATATTTCGTGCCCATTTCATTTAACTAAGTCATTGTAAACTATTCGAAAGAAAGACAGGCGTCAAAAAGGTCTTAACAATTTTAATGAGATCTGTTTTAGGAAAGTACTTTAAAGTACTTTGTTGAAAAATAATATGAAGAATGCTTAAGCTTACATTTTAAAACAAAATTCTTTTATATTTTTTTTATTATTCTATTTATTACAAATTGTAAACCTACATATTTCGCTTTTCCAGAACTTACAACTTTTTAAGGAAAAACTTAAAAATAATATGGATTTTAATTCTGTGTAATGACTAATCTAAAATAATGACTAAATCTAAAATATGAATACATTTTATTAAGTAAAATTTCTAGATTTGACTTTTTTGTATGCAAAGGAAGTTCTTAATTTGTTTTTGACTTACTTAAATGAGTTCTAGTATTCAAAATGAGATATTGCTAAGAATATCAAAAATTAAATTATATATTTACTGGCTTACCACTAAAATTATTACACATTATTTGTTTAAATATTGACAGAAATAGATAAAAAAAACAAATACCGAAGAATAATTACAAGACAATATTCAAATTATTAGCCATTAGCCAATAACCATTTTGATTTCGCTCGATAGAGCCTGCAAATTGATCAATGATCGCGAACAAAATAGGCAATTAATCAATCTGCTCGCTTTGATCTTTGGCCAGATCATTGAGCTGAGTCGCCAAATTGATCGTGATGCCGGTGCTGCAATAAAATGGCGATTCATTGCCCAGTGCCCTTTCCCATGGCCCCCAGATCATCGGATGGATTCAGCTTACGCACCTTATTATCCGGCGATCTGATGGATCTACGATCTATTCGAAACGAAACGGGAACTCCGGCATGCCGATCACGGATCAGAGATCGATTGCATAAGAGCCAGAAAACATTATGCCTAAGTGTAAGTATTACACACATCCAATTGGGTGGCTCAGTTCAGTTCAGTTCAGCTTGGTTCAGTTTGGTTCAGGTGGGTAAAACGCGTAACAGGTGCGCCGAGTGCATTTCAATTGTAATTGTGGTGCGAAGCATTGTAATTGAAATCGAAAATCGAAAGAGAGTGTTTCGCTTTTGTCTTTCGGTTTTTTTTTTATTTTTATTATATTTGTCGGACGGGGAAACCACGCGAGATGCATGACGAATATACGATATATGGACGAATATGGGTATTATATTGGGGGTACTTGCGTATGCCATGGGCTACCACGTAATTGTAACAACAGACCCGAATTTTGTGCAGAAATTGTATTGTCTTTAGGCACCCAAATATATCATAGCGAAGCACTGGCCATCATATCATACATTCATTGTACATACCAAAAAGGCCGTGGCCATTCCCATTGTGTAATTGTTGAATTGCATTTTATGAGGCGGCACACACTTTTTATTCCTTAATTTTTTGCCTTCTTTTTTTTTGCTTTTTATATTATTTTATTTTTTTTGTGTGCCTGTGCGTGCATCATAAAAACCAATAAGCAGCCAGGCATGGTCACTTAAGGGTTAAGGTGTCAATGACTGGTTAATGCGCTTCCCGCCATTACATAATCGCCATCGATGATGGCACCTTAATTCACCAAAGCCAACTGTCAACGCTTTAAGCAGATGGTAGATGGAAAAATAGAAATAGTTAGCGGGGCGTGAAAAAAGGGGTGCACTAATTCACATAATTGCTGAATTCACGGCAAGTGCATTTCGGTCCTCAAAGGAGGAGGGCCCCATACAAAACACAATCGTAAAACGCTTCAATTTGCACTCCTCCTCAAACCTCTAATTTCTCGGCTGTCGTGTTAAATGCAGAGATACATTTCAATTAATTATGCATCGAGTTGATTAATAGAGAGGTAAAATAGTATATTATAGGGAGGAAATAAGTAATATATATTTTAAAAATATTAATTTAATAAAAAATATCAAATACTGTAGTAATTGCGTCAAGCAAAGGTTAAAAAATTTATAATTAACAATATTTTAATTTCTAAAAAAATATTCATTTATTGATCTAAGAGATATAGTACTAAAAAATTGTATTATATATAAACATATTTCCCTTTTGACCTATTTTACTAATTTTTCATTCTTATTTTCCAATTGATTTTAAATTTAACTTTGTAAGAACAATTTCTGAATACTATCTTTAAGATTTTACCTTATAATATTTTTCTTGAATATTATTGCTTTCTTTTTTCGCCCAATCGCTTTAGTATTTTGCCAACTCACTTCCGTTTTGAATTTAAGAAAGTATATTTCTGGACTTCCGTTTTGGGGGCGACAAAAGAAATTGAAACCTTTTATATGCAAATCGCAATAAATCAGAAATTTACATTTCCCGAAGACAGATTTCCGATCTCAGGCCGCCCGCTCAATTGTATAATATAATGGATGGACAAACGAGAGCAGTTATGAGATTTATGTGAGATATATGATTAGCAGATTACGCATACGCCGTGTGTTACATGCGCAGCACAGTGGACCAATTAAGGCCAATTAACGAGCCGAACAAAACAATATAATATCTGTCTCTCGACCATCGCCACACTTAATTATAATTAGAAATATTATCTCGCTGCTTTGTGGGGCAGGGAAACAAAAAAATGAAATGTGAAATGGGTATAGTTTTTAAATAATCAGTTGCAATTTCACTTCAATTTCGAACAGCCCACGAAGAGTGTCAGATTATTTATGTGACACGCTGGTCTCAGCCTCCGACTTTCGTAATTGGAAGTAGTCTTTTTATTTTTTCTATTTTTTTTCGGCACAAGATGGGTTTTTCTTTCCCACAGCAAAGGTGGAGGGAGTGTCTAGATTTCCCCCGCCCAGGATCCATTTGCAGAACTTGCATAACGAAAAGCGAGAAAAGTGAGTAGAGCGACCAGTGAGAAAATGCATAGGTACACGGCTAAAAAAATAATAAATAAATAAAGGGAGGCGGCTAAAAGTCAAACACGACCTCTTTTTTTTTTTGGTTTTCCACCAACTTGACCAACGTAACTTAATTGGCGTCACTTAGGAAAGCGAACGATCTTAATTACCGCATGGTCCGAAAAAAAAACAAAAAAACAGGTGGGGGGGTTGGACAGGTGCTCGACTTTTTATGACCCCCCCGCACTATTCGAAAAAAAAGAAAATAAAGAGCAAAGAAAACCCGCTCAACACGCAGTTAAAAAACAAAGGAAAATGCCTAGAAACAAAAGTGAACTTCAAGTCTAAGACAACAATGAGAGCAACAGCAACAACAACCACTTTTACTTTTGTTTTCATTCGAGCTAGTTGTTTTTTTTTTAGTTCAGTTTATACCGCCGACTTCTTTCTTATTTGGCATTTTCAACAGCCAAGTTCAGCCGCGTCGGCGTCGCACAGTGGGTCAAACTCTATGGAAAAGGGGGTAAAGAGTCTCGAAAGAAAACAAATTTAATTTTTATACTTATAGCCCAAAAATCCATTGTGTTTTTATGAATAAATGTAGAATCATCCTCAAAAGTTTATTTATTATATTATTATTTTCATTTTGTATGTTGTGTGTTTAAGTTAGTAATAAAGAAGTGGGTAAAACATTATTAAAATAGGTCAATTTATTCTTAAGTATGGAAAAATAATCCTTTCCTATAGAAAATAAACTAATAAACTTTATTCTTTTAGGCTTTTTATATTTTAGCATATTTTTAAAGTGAAAACATAAGTTTTTGTTAGATGCGTTTTATTTATTTATTTTTATGATTATTTTTTTATTGTGTTTAAAGATTTATTAAAAAAGGTCAATAAACTATTTATTCTAGAGCACCAGCAGTATAAAAAGTGTCTAACATTAAGCATGAAAAAAAGGCTTTCTTAAAGAAAATAGATAAATAACCATTTATTTCTTTTTTTATTATTATATTATATATAGTTATAAATTTTTGTCAGATACCATTTATTTATTTATTTGTATGATTATTGTTGTAACAACGTTTATTAAGAATTCAGTGTTAGGAAATAATTTTTTTTTCATTTATAATCCAAAGTATAGTCATGAGATGTACCTGCTCCACTGTGGCTCAATTGCCCGCTAACCCACAAGGCAGGTCGCTGGAATACCGGCCGCCTCCACCTCCATCTCCCCGGATTCGGATTCCCCCGATCCTCTAGAGCCGTGCAAAAAGTAAAGCAAACGCCAAGCCGGTCGAGCGGGCGGTCTACAAAGTAAAAAAGAAATGGGGGGGAAATGGGGGGGGGGGGTGAGGTAGTTCAAGCAGACCGGACCGGTTCTATGGGATGGGTTGGGATGGGGAAAAAAGGTTTCCAGGCGGAGTCAAGCTCACGTTGTCACACGACAATTACACGCAAGTGTTGAGAGTGAAGCGGCACGGCACGCCCCCTTTCCCTCCCGCCCCCCGGCGAATCTCGGAGCGCGTGTGAAAAGCGCATAATTTTTGGACGCGGACAAATTTTCACTTTTTTCCCGAGCATCTCCTCAGCGATTCAAGTTTTTTCCTCCTCGCTCCTCCTTCGTCGGCTCGCGTTTTCTTATTGTTTCAAAATGATCACACCGAATCGGAGCTAGCCCCCTAAAAGGAGGGATCTAGGGGGTTCCAGGGGGCTGGGGGTTTTAACCCTGTGGGTGAGTGGAGCGACAATGGAAAGAGGCAGCAGCAATAAAGTCCACAATGCGCCGATTATGCTAGCAATCTTGGGAATGGGTATGGTTGGTATTATTATTATTATTATTATGCCGGGTCCCTATAGGTTTTTTACTGAAATCTAATATGTGGGCGAAAAAAAAGGGGGGGGGGGGCTGTAACTGCACACATACTTACATGTGTATCTAACCATATCACTGGCAACTTTGGACAATTATGGTTTTGTCTTACCTTCTGCTTTACTGCTTGATTTAAGATTGTCTTTGATAATTTATGAGCAATTTGTCATCTGTCTATCATTCTTCGCACTTCTCTTGGGTTTGCAGTGGGTTTACGGTTCTGAAGAGAAAGAAATAGAATTTGAAATGTATGTTATAAGAAGATACCTATTAATAAAGTTAGCTAACAATGAGATTACTAAGGTTATCCATTTAAAAATAAGATACTTTTATAAAAATAGATAATATAATACAGTGGAGGATTTGTTTTTTTGTTGCATACTTTTTGAATACCAAAATTCATTTAATTTTTCATTATCATTATCATTTTATTTATAAGTATTTCTATCAATATAATTTCATTATCTTTTTTGATATCATAGTATTTTTGAAATTCGCAGAAATCAAAAGATTGCAATATCAAGTTTACATTATTCAATGTCAGAACTTTTGTGGATATTTCAGAAGGCTTAAAAATAACACTCTAACATCCCAGTTAATCGATTTCACTTTCATCCTTCCTTGTTTTTGTGCACATTTGTATCTACATTATAGCCGTGGGACATTGTGCGTAAGTCGGGGAGCAGAAAGTCAGAAAGTGGTAATTGATCTCAGCCAAACACCGCAATGATCGACTGCGGTCTTCCGGGACTCGGGATTGGGGAATAGATGGTATATAGTATAGTATAGTATACAAATAGTTAGATACATAGATACATGGCCCATTATGCAAAGCCAGTTGGTTACATCGCACTCATGTTGCACTCCAATCGATCGTTCATCCAGACGGCACAACAATGCACTAATTTGTTTATAATGACTGGTGAATGTGGAGCCATCGGGTTATGCGACAAATGCTGGGTGGAAACTTGTTAATTGCTCGCGTGCTGTCACAATTGCTGGCGATTCCGCATTGCGTCGAGTCCATGGGTATATGTACATACTTTTCATCATTATAATCATTATAATCACCATCGCAGCAGTTGCGCATTGCTCATCGCACAATTATATCGTACTATATGCAAGCAAACACTTGCCTACTAGCCATGACAGACATTTCGCAAATGTCTTTGGCATTTTCGGTCTCCAGATCATCCACTTCCACATCCCAAAGCCCAAAAGCCAGCGGGCATGGCTAATCAAATTAGTTGGCTCCATGAATTATCCACATTCGAGTGAGTCTGGGGTCGTGGCAAGGCCATTGGCCACTTGGACAACCAAGTGGTGAGATCATGTCTCACGGGATTAGACCATCATACTTTTCGCCTGGTCTAATGAACGGTTGCAACATGTGTGATTAACGTGTTTTATTAATGGAAATTTCACACTCGGTTTTCATAGGGCACTGAACAAAATAGAACATCTAGTAATACTCGATAAACAATCCATAATATCTGTTTACCCCGACAATATGTTTCCACTACCGCATCCATATCAATTTCCTGCCCAGCGTCAACAAAAACTAATCAGGCAATTTAATATATATAACTCGGCATTATTCGCCGGCAATCTGAGATAGCATTCGTATAATATTCGACAGACACCTGTCGGCCCATGGAAATGCTGACAGGCAGCCAGATAAGTCCATTCATCGATAAAAGTCACTGCCAAAGGAATTCCTAATTATAATTTGAGTTGTAAGTGGCTCACTGGTGAAATTAATTATTGATTGTCGACGTCTTCGCTAAATCATCGCTATGGCGTCGTGTCATTCGGCTATTTCTCGCAGTTGTCCCACATTTCGTGCCATCTCATTTGGAAAAAGTGTTGAGATCTCCCCACCTATGGCAGCAGGTCCAAGCAAAACATCAGCCACAACAGACATTTCCGCCACCAAGACCCATATGATGATGACTGGGGCAGCGGGTAAATACGGAAAACGTTTTTCAATTGCCTGGAAAAGCAAAGAAACAACGCTGCCACCGGTTCGGCAAAACGAAACGAAGCGAAAGTGATGGGCCCCACGTTGGGCGCCATTTAGTGGGCCAAATAGTCCCACGTTGGGCGCCACTTAATGGACCAGATAAATGTATCGATAGCGGGGGTGACAAGGCGTTTGGGGTGTCACGATCGCAGAGATTGGGCAAACAATAGAATTGCACTGTGCAATCATTGCATTAGGATGTGTCTCACTAGATGTTCCACATGACATGACAGTCATCTGGTGTCAGGTGCTACCACCACTTTGTGTCAAGACTTTGGAAAATGATAGCAATGTATGATTACACAGTTTATAACTTAGGATTAAGAAATATTTGCATGATTACAAATTATTAGAAATTATTTACAATTAGGTAATTAAAAATTGTTAAAATAAAATTTAAAACTCTGCAAGTTTTTTATTTTTTTAGTTTACAGAGTGGATAATTAGGATATTTTCACTGATTTATTAAATTTCTTTCCTGGTTTTCCCTGGATGCGCCTATCCATTGGCCAGCTGTGGCTCGGAAACCCAATAAATTTGAATGCATATTTTCATGGGGTCATTTCTGGGGGCATAGCTGCCGTCTGTCTCTCAATCGTGCCATCCATATGCATATCCACATCCATCTGCATTTCCACCACCACCACGTCCGCTGGCGGTTGACGACTCTGGGCCCATAAAAAGGCATTTGTTGTTGCCATTACTTTGTTTTGTTTTTGTGTCTTTTCTTTTCTTTTCCTTTTTTTTTGCAACAATATTTTTAACGGCTCATGCGATATGAGTATATTTTCATAATTAATTTCTTTGGCTTTTGTTGGGCTGAAGTTTGCAGTTGTTTGGAAAACCTAGTGCCGCACTGTGACAGTTTTTGTTGTGGCGTTTTTTTCTCTCTTATATTTGTATTTTTTTTTTATCCCCGCAACCCCCATCAAGATCCCGAGTTTTATCGACAATTTCACTTTTGCGCAGCCGCAGAGGAGGCGAAGATGCAGATGGTCTCTCATATATGCGCGATGACGGGCCAACACAATTGCGGTTTGCTTATTTTGCCCCCGAAAAAGATTCCCAAGCACATTGTTGGATCGCGTGCATTCGCCCAAGCCCACTCTATATATATATATATATACGAGTATACCCCATTTGTCAAAACCCTATGGGCTCTATGGGCCCATGAGTTTCCCATTTTTCAAGAAATTTTCAAGTCCAAAGCCAAGGTTGCATGTTGCAGATCCTCTCCGGCGGGAGTTGCTTTTATTATCGACACGAAACGAGTTTTTTTGGCTCTGTCGCACAGTCAGTTCCCAGAGTTCCGACCAGATCCGATCCGATCCAGACCCAGACTTTGGCTGGCGACTTCACTTGGCGAAAAGACTGCCCTTAGGGTGTTAATTATGATAAAACCTTGTTTATTTAAATCCACGTAGTGTTGTTCTTTTCGAAATTTCTCGAGTGCTTGGCTTTGAATATTGTCAAACAAAAATAAATTTATATTAAATTTCCACAGAGAAAAAAATATTTAAATGCAAAATGCAATGCAAAATTCAAAATTGTTCAGTTTGTCGATAAACACATATATTTTTTTAACATTTTTTCACAACAATTAACATTTTTTTTTATCAGTGCCATTTTGGTTTTGCTCAGTGTAAGAGACGACTGACTCCTCCATCCATCAGCTGCTCGGTTGTTTGCCAACAGTTGCAGAATTTCACTTTCTTTTCAAATTGCGGCGACCTCGATTTATTGCCAACCCAGCGACATCGCCATGTGGACGAGGTGGATTCCAGCGGAGTGGGATGGGATTCGTCTTCGTCTTTGGATTCGGATTCGGATTGAGTGGCGGTGGCAGTGGCTTTGGTGGCCCCCGCGGATCTGCTTTTGTTTTGATGCCCATACCATCGTAGTCGTCGGCGGGCATAATTGAATTACGTTGAGCCGAGAGGTTGGACTTGAATCGCAGCTTCAGCTTCTTAACTCTACGTGGAAGTATCCCAAATAAGAGACGAACTGAATAAACACATAAAATAATAATAATTATGGGAAAGTGAACGCCCATTGTTGGCCCTGTGTCTCAGCTGTCTCGGTCTCCGTTTTTCGGCTGCTTATTGATAACTCACATTAATGAGAGCTAATTTTCACATAATTAGTTGCCGGCTCACTGGGGGACTGGGAAACGGGGTCTATGGTCTATAGGGGTTGGTTTTCTAATGGTAATACGATTTAAAGTGGGATTGGTTTTTGGGTCAAGCGGGTCCCCAGCTGTGGGGAGCAAAAGTCCAGTGATAAACTCTCTTTTCGATTTTTTTTTCAAAGAGAAAACTATCTATTTATAAACTAGAGTATTACTATTCAACATATTTTTGAAGCAAAATATAACAGTTTATTTATTTAATTCTATAAAATAAATAATATTATCTGTAGAATTTTAATGTAGAAAAATAAATGCTTATTTCTTAGTAGGTTACGAAAAAATATTTTTTTTTCCCAAATCATCAGAAGTTAAAATATAGATAAGTACAAATTCTATAAGTCATGGAGCTTTTGGAGCTATTGGAAACAATATAGTGTGAAATAATATAGTTGCATAGATCGATCTTCTGTTTCCCACACTTGTTCACTTTTTGTGTGATTATCCGAACGCTTCCCACAATTTCCCCAGATTTCTGTTGAACCCAAGTCGACCTTGTGAGGGGGTGGCTCTGTCTGTGCCTCCGTGATGGCCATCAATCGGATCGGATGCAGTGCAGCCAGTTGGCAATAAATCAGCGGATGAAAATCATGGCCATAAATAATGGCAAATTGTCGTTTAGAGATGCACATGAGTGGGGAAGGAAGTCATCACCCGAGATTTTTTTGCGGTCGATTGTGGATATGTGGAAAATGGAGGAAAAGGGAAGGGAAGGAAGGAAAGGGGAGTTGGCCAGTAGCTGGCGGCCAATTGTCTTGGCTAATTATCAATTTGGACAAGTGACCGCCGACCAAGCCCCACTTGACCAACCCGAAATCCACACGGAGAAAGTGGCGTCCGATTGAGCGAAGCTCCAGCAAAAGTTTCTTCCAGAGATTTCGGGGATAAAGGTACCAAAAAGGTCCAAACTTTTTCCTTCTTAGGAATAGTTTTCGCATGGTTCCATCAAGGAATTCCCACTTGGCACCTGATAATTGGGTCTTTATCTCGCCACCAAATATATTACGACTGAGTCAAACTTGTTTGTGCGCCGAGTGCTGGGGTTTAATCAGTTCGTGGAAGTCTTTCCATTTAAATGCCATTATCGTCGTCCAAGAATCTGATATTAATTTGTTATTGTGGTCGATTTTTTGGTTAAAGGTTATAACAATGCCATTGGAAATGTAATAGACAATGTAGTTGATGAAAATAAGCGCCTGCTAAATGAAGTAGACATGATTTATTAGGGTTTATTGGTACATGATTGGGGTCACCTTTTTGCAAGACTTAAGGAATGTCATTAAAATGGCCAGAAATCTACTGTACTGTAAAACAATTCTAATTTAAGCAAAATACCAGCTTAAAATAGGGGTTCTATTGAGCAAATTAGGAAGCCATTTGATAATATTGGGGTCACCTTTTTGACTGTCTTAAGGAGTATTATTAAAATGGTCAGAAATCTAACGTACAGTAAAAAAAAATCAACTTAGTTCTTCTATTGAGCAAATTAGGAAGCCATTTGATAATATTGGGGTCACCTTTGCGAGGAGTCGATACGTTTTTCACTCGACCTTGTCGCTTGCAATGCTCCTCTTTTCCTCCCTGGGATTTCTTGATTTGCCGAATGTCAACCACAACTCCGAACCGGATCACATCTTTCATCTCTGTCGGCAAC
This sequence comes from Drosophila prostipennis, assembly GCA_037075205.1. Taxonomy (NCBI): domain Eukaryota; kingdom Metazoa; phylum Arthropoda; class Insecta; order Diptera; family Drosophilidae; genus Drosophila; species Drosophila prostipennis. The sequence continues at coordinate 607,825 of JBAMCJ010001283.1, read as the reverse complement.
CGGATCGCCTGCTCTCTATTAGTAAAAACTTTGGAGCGTTGGCGTCTCTGGCGGGGATTTATGAGATGGAAAGTGAAATTTGTCAGCTAATTGGATCTCCATCTCTCTTTCTCTCTTTTTTCATACCAGGCTTTCCATCGAGGATCTCTGGGTCCTCTCACCCTGATGCTTCTCACCTCCTGGCTGGCCGCCTCCACATCGCAGTCGGTCTCCTCCCTGGGAAGATCGGCCCTGCCCGCCCAGCCGGCGGATCACCTGGTTCCACCGCCACTGCCCATTCCCCAGAGGCTCTCCCATGCCGGCGCGGGATCTCCAGCGGCTCCGGCAGTCTCCTCCGCTCCAGTTTCCCTGCCCGAAACCTCTGGCTTCATGACCCGCGTGGCCAGATGGTTCGGCCTGGGTGGCAATCAGTCGCCCAAGGATCAGCAGCTGAGTGCCACCAACTCGCTGAGCTATGCGTATCCAAAGCCAGTGGCCTCGGGCTTCGATGCCGGCGGCAAGCCCTGCAGTTTGTGCAACAAGTATCCCTGGGTGCCGATGGTGGGTCAGCAGGTGAACAACCAGCTGTTGCAAGTGCAGCAGCAGCAACTGCAGCATCTGCCGCAGCAGCAACAGCAGCAGCATCTCCCGCAACAGCAACATGCAACATGGCAGGTGCAACAACAGCCAGTGGCTCAGGCATCCCAGCAACGCCAGCGGGCGGTGCAATTCCGTCCCAGCCAGTCCGGATCGAATGTCTTTCTGCCCTTGGCGGTGCCACTGCCACCACTGTACAATGCCCAGCCATTCCGTCCGGTTAAGAAGTTCCAGGAGAACGCAGTGGCCCAATCGGAGGTGCGACCCGTGGTGCCCGTTGTGGCAACTCCTGCGCCGCCGGCCAGCACCTCCAGCTTCGAGATTGTCCAGAGCCACCAGGTGACGGACTTTGTGACCTCCGTCGAATATCCGGCCACCTTTGTCCAGTCGCATGCCATCGATCTGGGCACTGCAGTTCGGGCGGAGGAGATCCCCTCCGAACCTCCCCAGATCAGCACGGTGCGCTATCAGCTGGAGGACCTGAGCAGTGGTCAGGTGCATCAGCATTTGCCCGCCTCCCAGTTGCTCACGGAATTGGGTCACTTTGCGGAGACGACGACCCAGCAGCCACCAGAACCACCGCCACCGCCGGCGGATAATTATCCAGCGGCCTCCTCGCGACAGCAATTGCAGCAGGAGCAGGAGCAGGAACAGGATCAGCAGGATCAGCAGGAAGCCTTCTACTATGCCGAGCAATTTCAGGAGGAGACCAGCACACTGGTCTACAGCACCACCACGGAGCTGCCCACCACCACAACTGGGGTTCCAGCCACATCCTCGCCAGCCATCGAACTAAATAATCACCTGGCGGCGGGCTCCCAGTTCCAAGTGGCTGCCCAGAATTACCGTCAGGGGATTGGACGAGGCAGGGAAACCCCCAAGCGTCTGCTGGACTCACCCATCAATCACTTGGGAGGAGGAGGAGCAGGAGGAGGGGGAGGGAGACCCTTTACCCGCGATCCCGCTGATCTCGGCTTTCGGCTGAGTCAGGTGTACACGCCCACTGTGGGCCCACCCACGCCCACTTCCACCTACGGAGCCATCGATGCCAGTGGCCAGTACGCCGGGATGGCACCACCTCCACCACAACCGGGTCCACAGCAGGTGATCATACCCTACACGACCAAGCAGCGGCCACGCCCCTTTGAGAGCTGGACGCCCTCGAAGCAGCAGCATCACCACCCGAATCACCATCACAACGATCTCGAGGAGGAGCCACACGAGCAGCAGGAATCCAAACTGGCCACGGCCACGGTGACGGCACCACCGTCGCGACGCACCACCAAATATCTGACCAAGATCCTGGCCTCCAATCTGAGGGAGCTGCTCAAGCGGGAGCGGGAGACCAAGACCAAGAGGCTACCTGGTCAGCCGGGCCATCAGGGATTCGGAGTGGACATCTCGCGGCTGCAGCACAACATCGATGGCTGGACGGAGCAGGAGTACAACTCGCTGTCGCATCGACCCAGCACGCCCACGATTCGCGGGAGGAGCAAGCACATACCCTCCGAGTACCTGACCACCACCACCACCACGCCGGCGCCAGAGATTGTGAATCATCAAGCAAGCAACCACCAGTCGAAGCAGCGACAGTCGAAAACCACGCGGGGCGAGGGCTTCGAACTGGGCGCCGCTCCACTGCCCACCGATGCCGGTGATCTGTCCACCTCCATCAACAATCTGGAGCAGCTGCATCTGCTGGGCGGCTTCCAGCCCCTCGAGGACAACCGGCTGCATTTCGATTACCACGACGTCCAGCAGCGGCTGAGATCCACCGCGGCCATGACCACCCGGAGCCCAATCACCAGCACCACCACCACAACACCACCCACCACCAGCACCACAACGACCACTGTGGTGGCACCGCTCTACGTGCGCAGCACTCCGGCGCCCAAGGAGCTGTGGAAACAGGCCCAGGTGGCCATCCTGCCGCAGACCAACGAGAAGGTCTACGTGGTCACGCCGCAGCCGCAGCGGCATCAGGAGCACCAGCCAGATCGGGACCGTCATGTGGCCGCCGCCTCGGCGCCAAGACCGGTTTACCAGACGCCAGCACCGCGGTTTCCACGCATGCGACCCACTCCAGGTAACCCAGGGCCAGATCCTTGAACTGGTGGACTAAACGATGTATATTTAAACCATACAATTTAATATCACATTTGAAGAGCTTATTTTAATATTCAGATTAATATTCTGCATAAGAACTGCCTTTACAGCTGATTCATCATTTACAACACAGAAAAAGATTAGATCAGAAAAGTTTCGATCGATATTTGCAGTGTAATTTAATATTTTTTTAAAGATCAAGTTATTCATATCATTTTGATATGAATAAAGATTATGTTTATCTTATTTTACAGTATTTGTGCCAAAAAGTACTAGATTTGGTATTTTAAAACAGTATTTTGAAACTTTTATGAACGGATAAAATATCAAGTTGATATGTTTGAACCATAACTTTGTCAAAAACCCAAATCCCAATTTTCCACAAAAAAAATAATTCGTTTTTTGGCCGAAACAATGGATATATTGATCCAAATATGGAATGTCATACCTTTCTGAGCTCGTTATTAAATTTACAATCGAATGGCATTTAAACCTGAAAATATTTAAATTTTGCCATTTTTCGCAAAAAATTGTGATGGTACCCCTTATAAAAAATGTGAAAATTGGGTCCAAAATTAATTTTTTTAAATCACTCAAAAAGTGCACGGATATTAATTATTAGGTTGTTAGCTGCTCAAAACAGTACGCCTTTTTGATTTGGGACCATTTTTGTCCAAGTTACAGCAGAAAACCGATTAAGAAAAATTTCAAATTTGTACCAAAAATCAAAATCTTGATTTTCCTTCTAAAAGCAATCAGTATTTTGGCCATAAAAATGGAAATAATCATCCAAAGATGGAGTGTCCTACCTTGCTGAACTCGTTATTAAATTCCCAATCGATTAGCATTTAAACCTGCAAATTTTTAAATTTTGCCATTTTTCGCAAAAAATCATGATGGCACCCCTTATCAAAAATGTGAAAATTGGGTCAAATATTTATTTTTTTAAATCAGACGGAAAGTTTAATCATATTAATTATTAGGTCGTTAGCTGCTCAAAACAGTAAGCCTTTTTGATTTGGGACCATTTGTGTCCAAGTTACAGCAAAAAATCGATTAAGAAAAATTTCAAATTTGTACCAAAAATCAAAATGTATTATTTTGTTATCTGTTCAAAAGAGTATGTATTTTTGGTGTAAGACAATTTTTAAAAGTTTTTTGAAATGATAAAGTAGTAAGATGATATGTAGGAATCATCAATTTGACAATAATCATATTGGCTTTTTATTGATATGAAATAAGGTAGAAATGATCTTATATCGGTTTTTTTTTTAAACGATGCATCAGCCAATTTAATTTTACCACTACTTATCCTCTTTTCATTATCTAACCCATCTAGCTGGCGAAGTGAAGTCGGCCACGCCCACCAGTTCGTCACAGCTGCGCAACTATACGCCGGATATTTTCGGGCTGATGGGATTGTCCTCTTATGTGCCCGCTGAGCCCGTGGAGATAATCGACGGAAATTCCAAAGTAAATCGCAACTCACCTCGTCTAGACATGTAATCGAGCTTCTCTCTTGTCTCCACCGCACACCATCTACACACTATCTACACACCATCTACACACCATCTACACATCATATACACCACATTACCCACCATATCATACCCACACCACCCAAAAAAAACATCACATACACCACAGGTCATCACGATTGTGACAGCAGCACCGACGGCGTCTGCACTTCAGCGACCGACAGCGAGGTCCACGATTTCTCCGTCGCCCAGATAGAGGTCGAGCCAAGGTCACGACCCCCCTCTACCCCCTCCTGTTGTAATATATTTCCCCAAAAGGCCCTCTTCCCCTCCCGGACGATCGTAAAAAGGACCGAGGATTCAGCATAGTTATAGAGCAAAGTCTTTGGAAGTGCTACGTTTAGAGAGAGATCCCGAATCAAAGTTAGAGTATTTTCGCATTTGGTAGCTTTAAAAACACATAGACGATGAAGAGGACCATGAGTATCCAAAGAAGTGGAGCTACCCCTAGTTTAAACTATGTATTCGCAAAAGGATTCGTATTCTTTTTTTGTTTTTTTTTTTGTTCTGGCTCTCCCTTCGCTAGTTTTAGTTCTATGTATAAATATTATCTATTATATCTATTTCAATCTATCCGAAGTGTCGGTTGTCGAGCGGTTGACAACGTTATAATCGATGTGGAACCAAAATGTAGCAAAAATTAACAAACAAACGATCAAATAAAATAAAATAAATCAAAGTCAATTTAATGTACCTACTCTACTTTGTAAGTATGATTGATTACAAATAAAATATCATCGGACTTTTAATATATAAATATACAAACCCAAAAAGTAGACTATCGGAAAGGAGACCAACAATTGTGTAGTTTAGCTTGGCACACTTCTGGGCTTACAGCATATAGCACTTACTGCATGGGCACATTTATTATACAAAAGATTTCCTTAGGGCTAGCAAAAAAAAAAGTTGTTCCTATGCTACAATGTCTTTGAGTTGGCTAACGCCTTATCAGCTGTCCACCAGGCGCTGCTTGCGACGATGCCGCCGAACTAGGGCCTCCAAGGTCCAGGAGGCCGCCGCCACAAAGGACATCATGTTGAGACAGTGCAGGGTAACCGAATAGTTGTAGCGGTCACGCACCAGACCTGCAAATAAAACGGAAGATTTACATTTACGAATGGTAACAGATATCAAAAAGATATTAACAGATGTAAAAAGGATATTTACAGGTATTAAAAAGGGATATATCTACATATATATAAAACATATTAATATCAAAAATATATGAACAGATACTAATCGGATATTTACAGATATAACAAAGATATTTACAGATGTCAAAAATATATTAACAAATATCAAATAGATATTTACAGATATCAAAAAGATATGAACAGTTACTAATCAAAAATGTAAAAATATCAAAAAAGTATTAGAAAATATATAAAAAGAAACAGATGTCAAACGGATATTAACAGATATAAAAAAAAAATAAACGATATATGTACAGTTATTAAATAAAATATTTACAGATATCAAAAATATATTTACAAATACGAAACAGATATTCAATAGATTTTTACAGATATCCCATGGATTCTTGTTTTTATTGTAATGATGTAAATTTGATATTTATATAATGATATTGAAGAACACTCACCCACAAATGGACCACCGATCAGGGTGAACAGTCCCGAGATCAGGAGCTGCAGTCCCGAGGCTCCCGGCAGGCGGTTCAGGGGCACGTAGCCGGGTATGATGAGGGGCCAGAAGATGGTGCGCACCCCCTTGCAGAGGCCGATCCACACGAAGCTGCAGAGGATCACGCTGTAGGATCGCGTGCAGGCCACCACTGTGCGCCCCAAGGCGATGCCCACGACGCCGATGAGGAAGAAGACCCGATTGTCCCACGGTATCTTCTCGGTGAGGAAGGGCACCAGGAATCGCATGGTGATGTCCAGTCCCGCCAGCAGCGACATGGCCAACGTGATCTGCGACGTGTCGAACCCAAAGTCAGCCAGGATGAAGGGCGTGAGGATGGAGAAGTTGAGCTCCCCAAAGTTGATGATCGTGAGTCCGGCCACCAGATTGACGAAGGTGAAGTCGCGCAGCAGGTCCAGATCGAAGAAGGTCACCACTTTGGCCAGGAAACTCATCTGCGGATCGTGCAGCGGAGGCTCCTCCTCCACATCCTCCTTTTCCCTTTCCTTTTGGTTGTTGTTGTGCTCCTCCCGCTGCTTCTCCGAGCAGCGACAACACAACTTGGCCTCCAGATTCGATTCCACCCGCTCCCTGCGAAAGTTATTCGGTCGCAGGAACTCATCGTGGATGTCGTGGCCCTGATCCTCCTCGCTGATCGGACAATGCAGCCGCTGGGTCTGCTCCAGATCCTTGGAGCTCGAAATCGTGCGGAATCGCAGGCGACCGGAGGTCAGGGACAGCCGGGATCCGTACCACCCGTCGTTGGCCCGCGAGAGCATCGGAGTGCCGGGCTCACAGATCTCGTAGCCCGGCCGCTGGGCATCGTCGTCCTGGCACAGATACTGGCTGGAGAAGATCCCGCCCGGCTCGCGTTTCTGCTGCCACGCACAGTGGGCACACAGCGTCTGCTGATCCGCCGCCTGCTGCTCCGCATCCGCCGGCTGATCCTCCGGCGGCTTCACATGGTAGCGAACCGGCTGGTAGATCAGGGCACAAACGAACGAGTGCAGCGAGATGGCCGCGAACAGGAGGGTCGTCCCCTGGACACCGTAGATGGTCAGCAGAAAGGTGACCAGATGGGGCAGGAAGATCGGACCCAAGCCGGTGATGGTCCACGAAAATCCCGCCGCCCGACGACGCTTCTTCTGGAAATACGTGTTGATCGCCAGCGAGGAGGCCGACACACTGATGCCCATGCCGAAACCTGTGGATCCAAAAATATGTACATTAAAATATATATCTTATTTGTATGTCGTTAAAAGAGGGATTTTCAATATTTCCATGTCCCAAGATGAATAAAATGAACGGTATATATTATTTACATTCTTTATAATAATAAAAACAAATAATTAAAATGTATTGTGATTTTTATTATTTAATCTATTATAATTTCCATTTTTTATTTAAGAAATTTAGTAATTAATTTCTTTCCTTAATAAATTATATTTTCGAGTTCGTTATTTACTATATCTTGAAACCGAAGAAGTTTAAGACCCTTTCCTTAAAAGAAAATTTGGTTTAATAGCTATGATATTTTCTTAAAATACGTAATATATCATAAACTCATGAGGTATCATTTATTTATTTTGTTTATAATAATGAAATAAATATAATGTATTATATGTTTAATTTTTTTTATTAAAGAAATTTGCTAATTAATTTCTCTCCTTGACAAATTAAATAAATAAAAAAGTTTATATAGAAGGTAGGAGAAAGTTATATATTTTCGACTACGTTATTTACTATATCTTGAAACCAAAGAAAGACTCTTTCCCCAAAAGAAAATTGGGTTTAATAGCTATGATATTTTCTTTAAATACGTAATATATCATAAACTCATGAGTAATAGACTCTTCAGTTCATTGAGTACTCACCGAAGAGCAGGGCATAGGCCACCATGTAGCCCAGAAAGGTTTCACAGAAGGCGGTCAGTGCGATGCCGCTGGAGATTAGAAGTGAACCGG